>WOXC01008576.1:0-29866 GCA_011680675.1 Gymnobelideus leadbeateri
TACATTTAGTATCAAAAATAACAAACTAGTCTAGGCAGCCTTCAGGGGCAGGGGGAAAAGTCTGATTCTGTTCCTATGTACAAGCTTTCAGGCAACTCCTGGGTGGAAGTACTTGAAACCTTCACCCTACCCTTTAAACCAGCTCCTCTAGCAGCATTTTTGTCTCCCCAAAAAGAAGACTCATACCAATACAACCAGACTGGTCAGTAAACCAAAGACTGAGGATAGATGTTCACTTTCACCACCACTTGAACACCGCAGGCATATTCATATTGCCCTGCAGAACTAAGCTCCTTTTGAATGAATTTTGAGCTTCTGAAAAGGGGGAGAGGGATGTCAATTCATTCAGGAAGCATCACCCCCTCCAAACATCAATCAGGGTCTGGCATTACAACCCAGCATTAACCAGTAAAAAGCTCTCAAGGTACACAGGCCTCAATTTATAGATGCTTGCTGCCTTCCCAAGGGCCTTTGCCAGAGGCCATCTCTCACCCAGACACTTCGAGCTTTTGCTAGAGCCTTGTTCTTAGCTTTGTAGCACTCTTACTTCTCTTTGTGGCCAGGAGAAGAGCACTTAAAGATGTGGAAGGAGAGGAGCCAACCACAATAAGCCTACTGGGTCTGTGCCCATATTTTACACCTCCTGAAAAGTGCTTTTTTTTTAATCAATAAGAATTTTGAGTAGTTTTTATCTGTTTCTGTTGTAGCTACTTTTCCATACATTTTTCATTTGAATTCTGTTTCCACTGTTCTTTCATTTGGTAAATATCTTACTTCCTCAAGGCTCCAGTTACCTTCTGGAGGGAGTTCTGCACCCCACCTGCCCCCAAACACACACACATACACACACGTAGTGTATCTCAGTGGGGTTTTACTGAATGTTTCCAGTTCAGACTGGTGCCAAGACTCCAGTCAAACTATGTAGGCTTCTGTACTCATAACCTAAAACTATCAGTCAGGGAGGGACCCAAATTGCCATTCTCACTCTGCCACTGCTAAAACGGAACCCTTTTTCACCTCTTTTTTTGGGGGGGAGAGAAGCATAGGGTCTCCCAGGAGCAGCCCTGGCATATGAGGGTCAGCTTGGGTGCTCTTTTTCTAGTGTCCCCTTGGAAGGGGTGCACAGCTTGCAGAGGGCAGGTCAAGGAGCCCAGAAAAGGCAAGCTTCTCGGCCCTCTGGACGAAGAACAGGTTGCTCTCCGGGTCGGCGCGCGCCCAGCCTTATAAACCGCGGCACTGGGGAGCGTTCTAACCCGTGGAATGCTCTTTCCCGTGGAATGTTCCCAAAAGCTGAACATTCTAACCCGTGGAACGTAGACGTTCAGGGAAACCCTTGGAACGTTCGTTCTAAGTGGTCTCACGGGCGCTGCACGGGGCTCCCGGGAGGGAAGGAGCACCTCGCGCTCTGGTCAGCGAGGCCAAACCATCCCGGGGGTCTCCACCCACGGCCACCGGAGCCCGGGGAGGGGAGAGAGGGAGGAAGAGAACGAGAAGCCCTCCGCCACTTACCAAGTCCACTGAGGTTTTCCTCGCAGGAGTACCAGATGCCGGTGTGGAAATACCTGAAGAGGAAGCGATCGTCCCCAGTCTCCCAGCTGTAGTGCACCCCGTGGGAGCCGGCCGTGTCGTTGGCCGTGCTGTTGCCGCTGTAGTTGAGGCAGTTGGTCTTCTTGTCTCGGCCACAGTTGGGCTTGGGCACCCGCTGGGTCCCCTGGCACCAGTGCGTGGTGAGGAAGGCGGTGGTGGAGAAGAGGAGGGCCAGCAGGTTCAGACACACGGCCAGCAGGGCTCGGCACCGGCGGCTCGTCTTCATGCCTCTCCGCCCTCCTCGCGGGGAAAAGGAGCAAGCGAGCCCGAAGGAAGCCGGGGCTGGGGGCGAGCGAGCTGTGGGTGCGGGTGGGCGGGCGGCTGTGGGCGAGAAGAAGTTCTCGGAGCCTCGTCACGCGCCCTTCAGCAGCCAGTTTCCCCTCGGCGGAAACTCTCCGTCTCTTCCAATCTGTTGCTGGAGCGGCTCTGCAAATGCTGCAGCCGGGTCCCCATCTTCCTCTCAACTTGGGGCGCTCGCAAGGCGGCGGCGAGAGGGACGCGAGGGAGCCAGGCTCCAAATGGGGCTGGGACGTGCGGGGCCGGAGCGCAGCCTCCGGGGAGGAGGAGGAGGAGGAGGAGGGGATCAGAGAAGCTCCGGCTGTCTGGCCGCGAGCATGGAGAGGGAGCGAGTGAAGGAGCGAAGGAACCAACGAACATCTGCTAGCTGGAAGCACATGCCAGAGAAGGGGATGCGCTGCCGCCTCCTGCTCCGTGGGGAGACACCTGCAGGCTGCGGGACGACATTGTACTCCAGCTTGGAGATGGGATGGATTAATCAAGAGAAACGAGGCTGGAGTCTAGGCAGCTGGGGTAACCGCGGCCCCCGCCCTCCTCTTCCCTCCTCTCCCCTCCCTCCCCCGCTCGCCCTCGCCCTCCTCTCCGCCGGTTCGCCCCTGAATTTCCCTCTGTACACAAGGCGCTAAATCACGCTGACAGTCGGGGAGCCGCAAAGCCGGGGAGGGCTACTAGGTCTCATTTGATTTTCATAAACGGTAATCACGACGAGGGGAGCTCAGCTGCCCAACCTGCGGCGCCGCAGTTTTCGGCCTCAGCACCCTCTTCACATACCCTCTTGACGTTCACCTGCTTCCTGCCCTGATCCTGAGAGAAGAGGTCGATTTGATGATTTTGGAGCTTTCCTTCTCTCCGTCCTGGGGCCTGGCTTAAAATAAACCATCACAAAATGTCAAGATCAAAAAAAGTTCCAAGAGAGTTGAGAAGGACGTTCCACGTTTATATACAAACGCACCTTGTCCGTGTTAAGCAGACAGAAACTAATGTGGCTTTTATTCTGGTCCCTACCTAGGTCTCCATCATGGGGGCCTTTAGCCACATTTACTCCCTCCCCAATTCTAGATGGTCCAAGCTGGAAGGGACCTTGGAGATCATTCTAATGATTTCATTTTATAGATGAGGGAAGTGAAAACCCAAAGATGAGAAGTAACTGGTCCAAGGTCGCAGAGCTTATAAAAGGCAGAGCCAGGTATTCTGGCTAAATCCTGTTCTCTCTGAAATGCCACAAACCTTTTCCTTGCTGCCCTTTCCATGGTCTTTCCTAAGCACCTTGTAAGATCCCTGACATTTTGAAAGTCATAAAGGGTTCACTGAGTAGCAGCATGGGACATAGTGGATAGAAAGCCATTCCTGGAGTCAGGAAGGACTCTTGGTTCAAATCCATCTTCTGAAACATACTAGCTGAGTGACTCTTGGAAAGTCACAACCAAGAAATTCTCTGCCTCTAATTTGCAGCTCTCTGTTCGTAGGGGGAGTTTTCTCAAATAAAAGTTTCGCAACACCGATGAAGTCACAAGTCTGAATAAAATTAAAAGGTGTCCATGAAACTGCATAAAGATATATTGTGGTTAAGACTGGAGGCTGGTCTTTTCATTTCTAGCCCACCACTTGGATAAGTAACTTCATTAGCCTCTGACACAGTTCACCCATTTATAAAAGCAAGAAAACATTTTACTAATGGACTTATGTAAGAGTTCAGGAGAATGCTAATTAAGTCTAATCCGGCCTCTTCCAGGGCAGAAAAGTATCAAAGAGGTATGAAAAATTGCTACAACTTTTCTGTAGGCTGCTTTTAACTTGGAGATATTTCATCAGGTTGACCTATGTTACTTTTTCTTTTTTCATCCAAACCTGATTCCATTGGCATAGGAAACTTCTAGTTATAGAAACTCTCTCCACTAATACAGATAGGCAACTCATCTGGAATTTAGCAATCTTAGTAAGCTGCCTGGGGCACTGAACATTTAAGTGACTTACCCAAGATCCCAGGTTCTATGACAGTATATGTGTCAAAGTCAGAATTCAAACCCAGGTCTTTCTGCCTCCTTTCTCAGCACTACATCTAACCTACCTTATTCTTCACTATTATACTCAGCCTAGGCAAAGCTTCTTCCATCTAGTTAACTGTCTTATCTCTGATGGCAGCTGATCTTCCATATTATCAATCAATCAATAAACATTTATTAAGTACCTGCTACATACTAGGCCTTGTGCTAAGCTCTGGGGATACAGAAAGAAGCAAAAGACAGTTCATGTCCTCAAGGAGCTTCCAATCTAATGGGGTGACAATATGCAAATGTATATGTATATATAAATATATATATATAGCAAGCTATATACAATATAAATAGGAAATAATTAATGGAAGAATTAAGAGATGTTGGAGGTTTCCAGTAAAACATGGGATTTTAGTTGGGAACTAAAGAAAGTCAGGGAGGTCAGTAGTTGCAGAGGAGGGAGAGCATTCCAGGCACAGGAAACAGCCAAAGAAAATGGTCAGAGCCAAGAGATAGCGTGTCTTGTCATAGAACAGTCAGGAGATTAGTATCATTGGATCAAAGAGTATGTGGCAAGGAAGAAGGTGTAAGGAGACCAGAAAAGTAGGAGGGGGTTATAAAGGGATTTGAATTAGAAACAAAATGTTTTCTCTTTTATCTTGGAAGCAACAGGAAGCCACTAGAGTTCACTGGTTAGGAAGAAGTAACATGATCAGACCTGCACTTTAGGAGAATCATTTTTGTGACTGAATGGAGAATGGACTGGACTAGGGAAAGGGTTGAGGCAGGCAAACCCACCAGCAGGCTATTGCAATAAGCCAGGCATAAGGTGATGAGGACTTTCAGTAGGTCTTTTCATTCATTCACCAAATATTTAATGCCTGCTATGTTCAGAAAGATTAAAAATCACACAATCCCTACCCTCAAGTAGTTTACAATTCAATATTAAGTCTACCACATACACAAAGATGACATGAGGCTGAATACTATTTGAAGCAAATTACTCATGGGGAGGGGGTAGGAAGGGAGGAGGGAATATAGATTGGGGAAGGTTTCATGGAAGAGGTAGTACCTGAGTTGAGCTTTGAAGAAAAAGGGAAAAAAAGGAGGATTTTAATAGATAAAGATGATGAGAGAGAGCATTCCAGGCACTGAATGCACTAACTAGGGAGACATAGATGGCCTGAATATACGTAGAGAGGCAGAACAAGAGAAGGTAGCAGTGAGTAATTACACCAGCTTAGCTGGAGCATAGACTATGTAAAAAGGAGTAGAGAGAAATGACAGGAAAGGTAGATCAGAGCCAGATTTAAATGTCGAGCTAAGAATTTTATATTTTAACCTATAAGCAATATAGGGCCACTGAAATTTTTTAGAAGGAGAATCACATGCTCGGATCTGTATATTAGAAACATATTGGCAACTTTTGTTGTTCAGTCCTATCTAACTCTGCATGACCCCGTTGGGGTTTTCTTGGCAAAAGATACTGGTGTGGTTTGCCATTTTCTTCTCCAGATCATTTCACAGATGAGGAAACTGAGGTAAACAGGATTAAGTGACTCACCCAGGGTCACACAGCTAACAAGTGTATGAAGTCATGTCTGACCTCAGGAAGACTCCAAGCCCAGAGCTTGGTGTACTATGGTGCCGCCTAGCTGCCCTTTGACAGTTCTATAAAGCAAAGAGATTGGAAACAGGAGAGTTGGGAGGCTACCACAAGAGACCAGATGAGAAGTGAAAAGGGTCTATACCAGTTAAGTGGAGAGGAAGAGACAAATACAAGGGTAATTGTGAAGATTGACTCTCCAGGGCTTGGTAACTGATTGGATGTGATAGAGAAGAGTCAAAAAGCATTCTGAGGTTTCAAGCTTGGGAGATCTATGTCACAGAATTGCTACCTAATGTTTTATAAATCCTAAAAGCTATCTTTAATATGAGTTATTATTAAGTTGGGAACAAAGGAAGATTTTTAAGTGGGGGAGGAGAAGGTATATTGTTGAGAGGTGACAGGATTTATCTACCAAGGTTTTAGGCTTACATCCTTAGAGAGAAGAGGAACCTTAGGGTTCCTAGTCCGGTACCTTTACTTCACAGATATGGAAACTGAGGCTCAGAAAAGTTGAGTGGCCTGCCTAACATCAGACAGGTAGTAAACTGTAGAACTGGCTTCCCAAACTTGGGCTCTTTCTATCAGACTATTTATATAAGTAGCATAAATTATTTTTAGTCGTAGTGCTAATCTTTGGTGTATTATACTGTTACATGCTATCAGGACACATAGATACATCCTATTTTAAGAACCAGACTTATAAAACAAACAAATTAGAGGGTATTAACAGTTCAAAAGGATTCTTCATGTTAAATCTAGCAATGAATCCTTTTATAACTAGTATACTTTCTAATATGCCTAAAATGTGATTCAATCTACCCCCAAAAAATATGATTTACTCACAACATTTTTGTTTATTTAGTTAAATAACTATCTGTCCAACTATCTTGTCACTGTCTTCTATTTTAAAGAGGTCATATTAATTAAAATTGTTTCTGTATGATGCCTAGCATAAATTCCATAGACACAAATGCTGTATGCTAATTATTATTTCTTGGTGATTTTTATTTCTTAATTAATTTGCATTTGGTCTGAGTCAAGAAGCACTTTGAACTAAGGCTACTAGCTTGGGAAGTAGCACAATTTCCAAAATTCAAGGTTAACATGCAATCTATTTTCATCTAGTTAGTAATATGAACGCCCCTATTGCCAAATCCTTTCATTTTGCTTCAGCAGTTCCAGTTTCAGCCTGGGGGTAGGAGAGAGTGCTCTATTGCAGGGAATAACCCTGGCAAGGATCCATACTGTGTATATTGTATAATTTAGACCAATACCCCTAGGTCACTAGTTTTCCAGTTTTTAGTAGTTGTGGAACTCTTCTAACATTTTTAAGCTTCTGCAGCCCTAGTTCTAGCACTAGCATAGTGCTGTGGTTTAGCTTGGAGCTCCTTTAAACACACACACACACACACACACACACACACACACACACCATGTTAATGTGCCCTCCATGACCATTGTTTCTTTCAGGGAACCCCCAGAGTGGCATCTTATAGAATCCCGGGATTCTTGATGACAACACAATTTGTAAACTACTAGACCTCAGCACTTTCAAGGGTATAGTTATGCAATCTGAGAGTCAATTCAGTTCAATTTATAAAGCTTTTATTAACCACTTACTATGTATAAGGGTCACTACAGTAGGCCCTAGAGTTTAAAAAAATAAATAAATAATCCCTACCTTTCTTTCATTCTAGTGGGGGTATATAATCCATATTATAGTAAGCAAATATAGGATATAAACATAGTAATTTCAAGAAAGGGAAAATACCAAAAGGGTGAGGGTCAGAAAAATCTTGAGTAGCAGGTGATGCCCTTGAAGTATGTGCTTTGAAGGAAGGTAGACAGGTAAGATGATAGTACATTTTAGACATTGGAGACACTCTTTGCAATGGTATAGAGGTAACAGGGGGAGTGGTGTGGATTGGCAAGCAGCTGGCAGACTAGTTTCATTAGAATGGAAAGTATATGAAGGACAATAAAATGAAACAAGATTGGCAAGGTTGGTGGGAGCCAGATTACGAAAGGATTTAAATGCCAGGCTGGGGGCTTAAGATTTTATCAGAGAGGATATATGGAACCGATTGAAGATAAAGATTTTTGAGTAGGGGGTTAACATGGTCACATCTGTGTTTTGGGGATATTAATTTGACAGCTTTCTGGAGACTGGATTGAAGGAGAGAATGAGTGAAGAAGAGGCAAGGAAAGAAATTAGGAAACTATTACAAGAGTCTAGGACAAAGGCAATGAGGAACTGAACTAGAGGAAAGGCTATGTAAGTGAAAGAAGACAGATTCAAGAGTTGTTCTGAGGTTATGATAGACAAGAATTGGCAAATGATTGTGGGGTTGGAAATAGGGACAATAGAAATGACAATTAAAAGTGTGAACCTAGGTGACTGTAAGGATAGTGGCACAGTCAACAGGAATTAAGAAGTTTAGAGGAGGGATAGCTTTGGAGAGAAATAAAACCACTTCCATTTAAAATATATGCAATGTGAGGTACCTATGATACACCAATGTCCCTTGGAATAGTACTGTACCATAACATGGATGCAGTTTAAATAACCTTGTAGTCTTAGGCTTCCATATAACCTGTGTGCTGGTACGGGGGTCTCCCTCATGTGAGTGTTACCACTGGTTCTTGTCCTCCTATGCCAGAGCATTCTATTCTAAACGGCATTCTCCATTCTACCCACACACAACTTTGCACAAGGGTTCTATGTCTAGAATGTTCTCCCTCCACCTTATTGAATTGCTTCCTTCCTTTTGAAGCACAATTCAGATGTTACCTTAAATCAAAATGTTGGTTTGTAAACAGTGTCATCCAGAATCCTGAGACAAAAGGGAAGTTCTTATGACAATTCTTGGATCAGATTGTGGCAACATTCCCAGGCAGATTTGGCCCACACTCTATACTCACCTATACTCATAGATTCTGCTCCATGTTGCAGACTCTCAGAGTGACAAAAGCTCAGTGCAAACCTGAACATTCTCTCTAAAGTGTTCCCCAACAAATGGATGATGCAGTCTCAGGTTGAAGACCACCACTAATGATGAACAGATATCTCACATCGTGGTCCATTCCACCTTTGAATAGAGCTTATTATTAATAATAATGCTGTTGTTTTTCAGTCATTTCTGACTCTTCGTGACCCTATTTGGGGTTTTCTTAACAAAATACTAGAGTGGCTTGCCATGTCCTTCTCTGGCTGATTTTACAGATGAGGAAATCTGAGGTAAATAGGGTTAAATGACTTATACAGCTAGTTAAATATCTGAGACCAGAAATTAACTCAGGCCATTCTGACTCCAAGTCCAGCACTCTCTACACTGTGGCACCCCATAGATACCCTCTCAATTATAATAGTTGACATTTTATAGTATTTTAAGGTTTACAAAGGGCTTTAATGCAGTGTCTTACTTTATCTTCACCATAATACTATGCAGTAGACCTTAAGGGCATAATTATTAAACCTCCTTCCCTCAGTTTTATAGCTGTAGAAATTAAGACACAGAGAAGTTCAATGACTTGTCTCTGGTTGTTATACAACCAATAAGTATTGGAGGCAGGATTCGAACCCAGGCATGTGTCTCCTGCCTCCACGCCCAGTATTCCTTCCACTACACTGCCTTGAAAAGAAATTTTTCCTTGCAGCAAGTGGCAATTTTCCTCTCTCAAACTTTTGCCCTTTATTTCTTCTGAGCCAAGAAGAACAAGTCTAATCTCAAGAGTCAAGGTATGGCAATAGCTTATCATTATCTCCAGAGTCTTACTTTTGAGGAAACAAAAAGCATACCTTGCTTGGGTAGTTTTGTTTCTTTTCTTTTCTTTCTTTTTTTTTTTTGGCAAAGTGGAGACAAAACTCTATTTTCAAACGGCATAATAATGTACTTAGAGAACCCTCCAAAAGTTGGCAAAAACACTAGGATTGTTATTAGATAGATCAAAGTAGTAGGACATAATATTAATCCACAAATATTATTAGCATTTCTACATAGGAGATGAAGAAACAACAATAGAAGAAATTATTAAAAACTAAAAGAAAAACAAACAGTATTTAGAAGTTAACTTACCAAGACACTAGAAAGATTTATATTTTTTTAAAGTGCAAAGCACTATAGATTTTAAAATGATAGCTAAATAATTGAAGATACATTCACTGTTAATGGTTAGGATGTGTCAATATAATAAAAAATCGAAACTAAGTTAACTTATAAATATATTGCTGTATCTTGCCTGGATAATTTCACAAAATTGTTTTACCCAATCCCTGTAAAGTCAAGCACAAGCAGCTTTCCAGAGGGCTGCTGCTGTGAACAGCTTTCAAAGTTCTGATTACACAGTATGGTGAACTCTCTATTCAATAACAAAATAGAGCAAAACATTCACAGAAAATCAAGGTACAGCATTTCACAATGTTACAACTTATCACAGAAAATCAAAATACAGCATTCACCATGTCACAACTTTTTCACCAAATTGGTCATATAATTTAAAACAAAGTACATTCACTTAGTCAATCACAAAATCCTTAATTCAAGTACAAAAGTCAAAGTTCTCCGCCCCTAGGTCACAGTAAAGCATAATCTTCTCAGTCAGTATACAGTATCCAAGTAAAGTCTTCTTTCAGCTTGACTAGAGGCTGTCTCTCAGCTTCCATGGTCCCAGCTCCAACTGTCACCTGGGTTCAAAGGCAGGCAGCTCCCAGTTCCTTATCCAGCTCCTTGTCCAGTTCTTTGTCCAGTTCCTGTTCCATATTGAAGTTCACAGTGTCCAGTCCACCTAAAGTCTTTCACAGTTTTCTGGGGAGACAAAACTTGACTGACCCACAATAATATTCATACACATTGCTGGCACCATCATTAATCACTATCTGCCTGTGAAATCAACTCAGACCCACAAACAAGGTCTGAGAATGCAACACAAATCATCAACATAGAAATCAACACAGATCCACAAACAAGGTCCAAGAAGTCATCATAAATCATCAATAAAGTCCCAGGACCTCCAAAACCCTCCTCCAGGACTTCAGTAAACATACAACCCGAAAATCCTTTTCAGGGCTTCCAGTACTTTACAGTACTTTCTATACAAAGTATCACAAATAAACATCAACACAGAGCAGACAGAGTGCCAGGATATCACAAGTTTTCTCCTTAATTCTGCCACCACAAGAGTCCTCTTTTCAGTTCTGCCGTCTCTAGCCTGGAAATTCTCCTTATATATGGTCATTATCTCCTCCCCTTCCTGTTACAGAAGTTCATGAGTTCTAGGGTTCACAAGTAATGGGGTTCACACATTCTGTTCCTTAAAAGACTTGATACAAGGCTCAAAAGAAACTTGAACTGAAACAAAGTGTTAACTGCTTCTGTGCTTGCCATTACAATCCCAGAAAGGCTTAAAGTCTAGTGACAACTGGATTTCTGTCATCTCAAAAGCAGCCCAAATACAGAGAGCCTTATTATCTCTATGATCACAGGGGATACATTTTTCAACCACAGCAATTTTCCAAGACCATTCACCAAGTTAATTACAGAGGTGGTGCAAGAGACATTGGTGGGGAGGGGACTCCTACTAGTGTCATTACAAATCTTTGAAGTTCTGTAGTAGGTTTTGCCTTCTACCTAACTCTAAAACCAGCTCTTTAGGTCACCAGCCTACTTCTGGGCTGCTAAATTCACTTGCTTGTACTATTGTTGAGAACCTCAAAAACGAACTTTTTTTTTTTGCTTTTTGGAGGGCAATTGGGGTTAAGTAACTTGTCCAAGGTCACATGGCTAGTTTTTATGTGTGTTAAGTGTCTGAGGCTGGACTTGAACCCAGGTCCTCCTGACTCCAGGGTTGGTGCTCTATTCATTGCGCCACCTAGCCTCCCAAAAATGAACATTTTAAAAGTGAGAACCCCTGACAGAGTAATAAAAATAGCTTGCATTAAAGCAATTTAGATTGTTGAGGTTTTAAACTCATCTCCAAGGTGACTTGAATAAACATCAATGTTATTTCTTCTATTTTAGGTTCAACTTAAGGCTTTGAGGTGAAAAGCCAACCTAAATGTACAATTTACAGGTCTATTATTAAGGACCAAACATTTCTCTGGGGCTCTTAATGCTGTTTGCAATCACAATAACCCTGGGAGGTCAATTCTCCCAAGGAGAAACTAACTAACTTCATTAGAAAGTGATCAGCTCCTTCCTACTTTCCTTGAAACAGTCTTAATGGCAATGCTGTAATGTCTGCCTGAGTTTCAAATGTGGGACACACAACATTTCTTTGACCTTTTGCCACTGATTCATTTTTATATGGTTTAGGAAGAAAGCTCGTTGTATCTCTTTATAAAATATTAGCCCAAGCTATGGCTGTATTTTTTCTACATGACAATATGTGGCTTAGTATGGCCTTACTATAGGTCTATAGCGTGAAAAAAAAAAAAAACAGCCGAATACTTTTTTTAAAAGTGAGGGGAAGAAGAATTCAGGGAAAGTATTAACTTAAAATTGTGAATATGACCCACAGTACTGTTATCCCAAAATCAGCTGTACCATCTTATAGTAAAAAGTAGAATGGTGGAGTATTCGAATATTTTAAAATAATCTTTATTCATCTCGAACTATCTCCCATAAACCTTGGAAAGACATTTTGAATTTTAACTTTGGAAAGATGGGAAACTTCTATCCAGTTATTCCCTTTTCAAAAACCAGAAGTGAAAAGAAAACAAAAAACAAAAGCTTAGGGACATGTCTCTAAGTTTTAAATGTAACTTTTATAAACTGAGAAGTGGAAGCAATGACCCTTCTAGACAAGCATAGTTCCCAGAGATTATCCCTTGTTCATTCATTCTAGTTTTTATTAAGCTCCTACTATATACAAAACATTCATAATATTAAGCCTAAGGGGAATTTTTTTTTAAAAGTCAAACAGAATAATTCCTGTCCTTTAAAAGGTTAGTGGAGGAGACACATGAAACATTTAACTAACAATGACCAATAGTAAATTATTAAATGCTAAAGAGTGCTATAAATAATAAATTTTATAGAAAATTTTTTAAAAGTTGAAGATAAATGTGGAGCTTTCCCTGAATGAGAAACCAGAAATTGAGCTGGACATTGAATGATGGGTAGAATTTAGATTGGTAGAAGGATAAGGAAAATTCATTCCAGGCAGGGAAAACAGCATTAGGAAAAGCTTTTAGTTAGTTGTAAGCATGGTGTTTTCAGGAGACAAGAAAAGGTTTATGTTGGTGAGTAGTGAGCGATAAAGCTGGACAGATAAAATGAGAGCATATAATGTAAGGCTTCAAATGCCTTGTACACAATGGGCACTTCATTGTGTTGTTGTTCAGTAGGGGTTTTCTTGGCAAAGATACTACAGTACTTTGCCATTTCCTTCTCTGGCTCATTTTACAGGTGAGGAAACTGAGGCAAACAGGGTTAAGTGACTTGCCCAGGGTCACACAGCTGTAAGTGTCTGAGGTCAAATTTGAACTCAGAAAGATGAATCTTCCTGACTCCAGGTCCAGAATTCTGTCCACTGAGCCACTCTGAGTACTTGATAATGTTTGTTAAATTTAATAGTTACCAAATTGAGTAGTTCAGACTCTTTGGGAATTAATGGTGTTTGTGATCAGGAGAGTGCCACAATAATGACAGTGGTAATTTATGAAAATTAATCTAGCTGTGGTAAATGGGATAGACTATAGTGGAAAAGCAAGGAGATCAAATAGGAGACTGTCAAAATGGTCCCAGTATAAGGTGATGAATGCCTAAATAATGTGGTCATGAGAATGGGAGAGGAAAGCACAAATGGGATGGAAAAAAGAAATCACAAGGCTTCACTGTTAATAATATAGGATATGAGAGGAAAGGCAGCTAAGTGCACAGTGGACAGAGTCCCAGGTCTGGAGTCAAGAAGACCCGAGTTCAAATGTGACCTCAGACACTAAACTAGCTGCGTGACTCTGGGCAAGTCACTTAACCCTGTTTGCCTCAGTTTCCTCTTCTATAAAACGAGCTGGAGAAGAAAATAGCAAACCACTCCAGTATCTTTGCCAAGAAAACCTCCAATGGGGTCACAGAGTTGGACATGACTGACAGGACTGAACAACAAGAGACAAAAGAACTATAGTTAAGTGAGACTTCATGCCCGAATGAATGAGAAAGTGCTGGTGCTAGAAGGGAAAAGCTGCTTGCTTTTGCGGGGAGCGAGGAGTAGCAGAAGATGGTTAATTTAATTTTGTGTACATTGAGATTATTTCAGGCTATCCAAATGTCCTCACAACCTTCAGTGTTCCCTCTCACCTATAGAAAAACATTTTAATTATTTGTCTGTCCTGGCACTCAAGATTCCCCACAATCTAGCTTCATTTCCAGTTCTATCCGATACCTCTCCCCATGGAATGCTAGGTACTCAAGACAAACTGCTCACATGATATCCTGAAAGTATGTTCCAAACGTTCTCACCTACTTGTAACTTGGTTTCTGATTTTTTTTTCTCCTAAACCTGTAACACCCACACCTCCCATCTTCATCTATTGGTAGCCTATTCATCCTTTAGGAGCTAGCTCAAGTCTCTAACTTCCATGAAAACTTCCCTGATGCCCCCAGACTGAAGTAATCCGTCCCTCCTTCAATCTAGGTGTATAGCCCATTGTATTCCTCTCATGCACTTATCGCGTTCTAATTTGCATTATATTTATTTAGAGAGACAGTGTTGCATATTGGATAGAGAACTGATCTTGAAGTCAGGAAAATCTGGGATCAGATTCCACCTGACACATACGGTGTGCCATTGAGCATGTCACTTAATCTCTAAGTGCCCTAGGAAACTTTTTATGTTTATAAATCGAGAAGTGCCAACTTATATTGGTAGAAGAAATTTCCTTGCCCTGATGTTCTCTGTATATGTGAAATCACAGGTCAAGTCTTGATACTATTACATTTATTTGTGTGTGTGTGTGTGTATACATATATCTTTTCACTCCCATTGGGTTATAATCTTCTTGAAAGTAGGAACAATCATTTATTTATCCCTGCAGTCCCCCCAGTACTTAGCACATAGTAGGTGCTGGGGTTTTTGTTAAAGGTCTCAAAGATAGTCATAGACATGAGATTGAAGCTCAAGTGAGATTTTGATGCTGATACAGAAAATTCAAGGATTTTCAATAGAGAGGAGATCATTATATAAAGGAAAACTGCTCATACAAACCTTAGCCCCTTTCCTCAAGCCCCTTCCATCACAGAGGCAAATGAAAATTTTTGAGCAGAAGAGAGATGGGGGGGGTCGGTTTAAATTGGAAGCAAAGTGACTAAGGGCTTAAACTGGGGCAGTCAGGGTGACGAGTAAGAAGAAGTTTAAGAGATGAAGAAGGTATAGTGGATAGCAAATTCCTGGAGATTAGGGTTGAATGTATAGATTTGGGAATCATCTACTGCGGTTATATTCTCAAAATTGATAATTAGCCCCACAGAAGTAGAGGAGATGATCAAGGCAGAGGGCATAGAGATAAGAGAAAAGGGTCTACTTACTACTGTCCTTGGAAACAACCGACTTTAGGGTTGGGAAATGATTTGCTGACCCACCAAAGGAGACTGGGGAAGGACCAGTGTCAGAAGCTAAGGAAAAGTAGTCTATCTGCAAGGATGAAATAGTTGGTAATGTCAAAAGCTACTAAAAGGTCAAGGAAGATAAGTATTAATATAAGCCAAACAATTAAGCAACTAAAACATCACTGGTAACATTTGAGAGAGTGATTTCAGTTCCTTCCTCTTGAACTCATAATATTCCTAAGTGGTTAGCTCCCTCCTAATCCTTCCCCACTATCTCCAAGAAAGTTGACTTTCTTGTCATTGAAAGCCAACCTCTCCACCTGTGCCCTAGAGGTTCTATTTCCCTAGATTTCCTACTTATCCTCTTTCTAAAGCATCTTCAATCTGTCTCTTTCCACTGGCTTTTTCCCTTCTGCCATTAAATATGCTCAGGGTTCCCCTATCTTGGAAAAAATCTGTTCATTCTAGCTGCTGTCTCATTTTTTTCTTCTCCTCTGCTTTAGACTTCTCAAATATTCACGTCTCTACTTTCTTAGCATTCAATACAACCTCTAGTGAAGCCAAACTTCCACTTCCTGCAGCCTCTTTTGACCATATGTAATGGCCTTTCCTCAGTCATTATCCTTCTCGACCTCTCTGTGGCACAGAGAATAACAGTTGTGGAAAGCATGAGGTCACTAAGAAACGATTAGAAGGAAGGCTTAGTAGGAGACGGGACCCAGCTGAAGTGTAGAGAAACAGAACGTTGGATAACAGCCATGACCTCTGGAGATCCGGATTGTAGCTCAGACACTGCACTGGTAAAGCAACCTCGGGCAAGTCACTTAACCTCTGTGGAGCCTCAGCTTTCTCATGTAAAAATGGAGATACGCTTTTGATTGCTCTGCAATCAAGGTTGTTATGAGGATAAAATAATATAATGCATGTGAAAGTGCTTTAAAAACTGGAAAGTGCTATCTAAACACAGGTTAATCATTGTTAATATAGCTAGTATTAGAGGCAGCATGGCATAATGAATAGAGAGTTGGTCTGGAAGTCTGAAATACTAGGGGGATCGTACTGTTTGTATGATGCTGGGTGAGTTATTTAACCTCTTATTATCCCCAGAAAACTCTAACATTCCAAGTTTCAGCATAGTTGCTGATCTGCTTTGGTGGATGGGTTTTCTTAGGAGTTCCCTTACACCACGTAAACCACAGATGCACACCAGAGCTCAGATTACTCTGATTATCGTTGCGGTGTGACAAGTCTGTGGAATTTTATGTCTTTCTCTAGCAGCACTCCAAGGCTTAGGACCTGGGGCAAAGAGATTAGATTCTCCATAGATCTAAGGTAGACCCCAGTAGAGCACAAACTCAAGAGGGAAGGAGATTCTACAGTGTAAAGGGACTGAAGTAGCAAGCCTTAAGGCTGACTATTGAATGGAATGAAGTGAATATAGAAAAGGACTAAGAGAAGTCAAGTAATCAGGGTTAAGCCATTAAAGGTCTTTTTGGAAGTGGAAAGCAACAATTTTGGTTTCTAAGATACTAGTAGAGGTGACAAAAAGAAATTCATTCCTATTCAATTCCCATGCAAACACCAACCACTGCTTAGAAACCTAAACCCACTTGCACCAGCTGCCCAGGTTTCATGGTGTCATTCCTATCTTGCACCCACTCCCTCCTGGCATTCCCTCCCCCTGTGCCTACTCTGCACCTGTTCCCTGTTGCTATCTGGTTCATTCTTGCTATCTAGTTCCACTTCTTTTCCCATTTTTTATAAAAGGTGAGGGTCTTGGGCAGTCTCATTTCCTAGCATGCATGCACAAAATCTTAAACCCTAACAAGGAAAGAATCAATGAGAAAGTCTAAGGGACAAAAAGAAAGGGAGAGAGGAAAAAGTCAGATAAACATTCTATGAATCCACTTCTAAGATGTGGACACCCCTCTAAAGACATACTCCTACTTCTGGGGACATAACTCAGAGTATACTTTGCCATGAGACCACCTATATCCTTCCTCTCCCTACTTTTCACTAAGTCCTTATGTACCACATTTTACCATGAAATGCCTATCTTTGTAGATTTCTTCACTATGCTCACCTCCTTGTGTTTTGGACTCACTCAGGTACTCTCCTACCCTGGTATGTGGATGTGTTCATCCTCTTCACTCTAGAACATAAAGTCCAGGAATTATTTCACCTTTCTACATATTAAAACAGCCCATTTTCATCCTTGGATGAGCCACTTCAACTAGTAACACACACACACACACACACACACACACACTCACTCACTCACTCACTCCTGGACACATCAGCTCTCTACCCACTCAAGGACACCTCTATGAATCTTAGAGATTAAAGTTTCCTGGAAGGAATTTAGGAATTTTAATTTCCACCATTATTGGGATGAGAAAGAAGGTTCAGAATGTGGAGCTCAAAAAATTTAAAACAGAGTACCAGATCTCCTCTCTAAACAGCAAGACCCATTTTTCTTCCCTTTTCTCTTGTACATGCCAATAAACGATGTCTGGTTTGAGAATCAGCAGGTAAACTCCTGAATTGAGGTCCTTTTGCCTAGATATCAGGATCTTTTGCCCAAGAGGAGATATTCCTTTGCAAATCCGTTAGAGGAAAGGGGGAAGGGAAGAAAAGAATGCAAGGCACTCTGAATACAACACTGGCAGCTCAAGGGGGTTGGCTTAGTTAAAGAATACATTAGGCATTCTCTCTCAGCTTGCTGCCTTCTGTCTAATGCATTTCCCTCCTACTGTTTTATTTGTATTGGAAACAGAGAAAGTAAAGTGGTCCTCCTAGAGCTTCACCTTCTCTTAATGGAAGCAAGATGAAAAGCTATTTAGAACAGTCTTCTTCTCCTTCAGGAACAGGTCAGTGACTTGGACAAACTCAGACCCAATGGAACAATAACATCTTCCTATAGGGGATATAACATTGCATTCTGACAGGATTGGGTCTGAGGAACATGGCATTCTCCCGATAGACCACTGGGTAACTAAAAGCCTCTGAGGTTATTTAAAAGGCATGACAGCTGAGTGGCTCCCCAAGACAAGAAGCACTTTTGTCATATTCATAAAACTACCACCAATGCAGTGCTGTTGACTCAAGGGAGAGCACTGGCAAGTTGAGGAGGCAAATCAAGTCATTATTTGTACCCTGCACTGCAATGAATCAAAATTGGTATGGATCAAAATGAGAACATAGGATGAGCCAAGGCCCTGGAAGCAAGAGAGAAGGCCATGAAAGTTGGGGTAGTTTGCAAAAGTGTAAAGGTAGTTTGGGTAAACTGTGTCAGTGTGGGACAATTACAGACAGCTTGACTTACAATGAACATGCATAATGGGACCCTGTTTTAGCACCTGATTTCTAGGTTTTCCATTTCAGAATGAGAATAATACATAGCTCCCCACAATGGAAGAGTGATCTGTCCCTCAGTATAACCCAATTATTTTATAAGTCAGTGTTTTTCATTATTTTTAATTGTATGTGAAATTTCAGCACAAAATGCATGCAAATGTGTTAATATACCAGTTCAAGATAAGTGTGTATGAGTAGTAGTATATGAGAGATTACAAGGATAGCATTGTGCACATTTGTGCAAGGTTGAGCATCCATGAGGTTATGAGGTTGAATGTGGATAAGGGAGACGTCTGTCTGTAGGAGCATTTGTAAAGGCATATGAGAGTAGGTGAAGAGTGAAGGACAAAGAAGGAGGTGTCGGGCATACATATTCTCCTAATCATTATACTAAAAATAAGCTGTGGCAGAACACAAGGCCACCCAAACCTTCACAAAACATCCGCATCCCGCAGCCAAACATCTTATGTGCAACAAGCAAAAGGAATCAGAAAATTGACACATACATTAACTCTCAATATTTCTAATGTCACCTCTGCTGCGGCTGTCAACTAAAAACACAATTCCCCTACCCCTCCTACTTCTATTGGTCTCAGTGGTGGAATTTGTATAACCTAGAGCCAGAAGAGATCTGATTGATTAGAGTGTCTAGACTATCTCCCTCATTTCACAGAAAACTGAGAGCCAGAGAGATTAAGTGAAATGCCCAAAGTCACACAGGTATTAAGGAACAGAGCCCATTGGAATCACTGCACAGGGGAGAGAAGGAACGAAGCTTCCTTAGTCTCCTCCATGCCTAATAAATGTTGGGAAAGGCCAGATTTCCCCGCTGCATTTCAGGGTCCTTTGAAATGTATTTTGAATCAGAAGATCTGGTCTGTCCCTTCCTATCTGTATGACCTAGGACAAATCATTTCACTTTTGAGGGCCAATTATCTCATCTGTAAAATAAGAGGCCTGGACTAAATGATCTCTAAGACACCTTCTAACACTAAATTTTATGATCTACTTTTAAATGAGCCAAGAACTCTCATTTTTACAAGGGGGGTTTGAGAAAGAGCAATACCCAGAATCCTTATTTTACTTCATATACTATGATGGAGTCTAGGAACCTTGTTTCCCTAATGTAGTCTGGAGCTATGGGAACCATTATAGAGGCTTCTGTAAAATAAGAACCCCACTCCAAATTGGAAGTTAGATATTACATTTCCAGAGTATTCACTAAGAGTTCAACTGGAAAACCACCAAATCCTTGCATCAGATAGCAACACAATTCAACAGTACTAAATGGTTAGGGATAGGAGGATCGAAAGTGACAGCTTACAGGCTACACAGCCTGTGTTCCTGTCACTCACCTCAATGATATTTGGAAATTAGATGTAAGTCCCAGTTCTGCTGCTTAATACCCACATGACCTTGTACAGGTCATTTCATTTGTTTGGGACTGGACTGATGTGCCAGCATGGGCAATATGACTGCACACATGCCAAAGACCTGACTGAAGTCCTGATCCTTGGGTGCAGGGCATCTCACCATGAAGAGACAGAGTGTGGTATTAAGACTTGGAATCAGAAGACCCAGATTCAAATCCTGAATCTGCCATTTGACAGCCAAGGGATGATGGGCAAATCACATCTCTGACCCTCATTTTCCTTATCTGCAAATTGAGGCTAATAGTACTTGCAGAAG
This sequence comes from Gymnobelideus leadbeateri, assembly GCA_011680675.1. Lineage (NCBI taxonomy): Eukaryota > Metazoa > Chordata > Mammalia > Diprotodontia > Petauridae > Gymnobelideus > Gymnobelideus leadbeateri. The sequence goes on from WOXC01008576.1 coordinate 20,079, forward strand.
CAATCTCATAAGCATGTTATGAGGAAAGATATTTGTACGCCTTAAACCACTATAAAAATATAAGCTGTTAGTATTATGAGAAGTGTTATAGTCCAAATGACCCTGAAGTAACCCTGAGGAAAGGGCCCCCACTGAGCAGTCTATCTGATCTCCAAAGAGTTGATTCACTGCAGTCATTATGATGAAAGGAATAACCAGATCAATTATTTGCATTTCAGTTATTTCACTCATATCCCTGACCAAACAGAATTAGCCTGGGAAATAAAGCCTATTTCTCAGTGTTCAATATGAGCCTGGTTAAATCAGCATGCTGTACGTACCTGACCATTGATAGATTTGGCACCACAATGAGAAAGGGAACATGAGAGCAATTACTGGAGTCCACAAGTGATTCAGATTCAAAATGGTAAGGAGTTATAGTAATAGACAGTAACAGATGAAGGCATTTGATTCCAGCAAAGAAAATTAAGGAAATGAAAAGATCAGCCGGGAATATGTCAGTCAATATTAACACTTGTAAGAACGGAAGAAGCTGCAAAGTTTCTTGGAAAACAAAATAACAAAGGGGTGAGAGACTATTCTCTTTTTGTAAAAGAGTGCAAAGAACAAAAAGTATCCAACATGGTTAAGTGAAGACATGGATCAAAAATCTCGTGATAAAGAAAATCCTAGATTTGGAAGGGAAAGAGAGAGACAACCAGCCTGGCAGCCCTAAAAACTACCATGATCTTAGCTTGTATGGAGAGATATAGTGTCTAGACTGAGACTGGTGATAGCCAAGTTGGAATCTGACCAGGTCAGACCACAACTAGAATGTGATATTTGCTTCTGGCCACCACATTTTAGAAAGGACATTGATTCTGGGGTCCAGAATAGCAAAGACACTGGAGACCATATTGGGAGGTCAAGTGTCACAGTAGAAAGAGAACCTAAAATCAACATTCTGGCTCAACTGTGCTGTAAGAAATGATGAGCTGGTTGATTTTAGAAAAACATGGAAATATTTGCATGAAATAATGAAAAGTGAAGTGAACAGTACCAACAGAACGCTGTATACAGTAACAGCAATATTGTTCAAAGAATAATTGTGAACAGCCAAGTTATTCTGAGTACTATAAATAATCAACTATAAAGGAACTATGAAGAAAGATGTTATCCACTTCCAGAGAAAGAACTGATAAATAAAAGTACACGTAGTACAGGCTTACAAATATTTATAAATCTGTATCAAATGGAGGTCTTCCCTAGCACAGGGTGGGGATGGAGGGAGGGAGACAGTTCAGAACTTAAAATGTAACAAAAATAATAAACAAAATTTTTAATCCTGGCTCAAAATGGTCAGAAAAGTCAGAGAATCCTAAAATTTAAAGCTAAAGAGATATAGCTAAAAGTTATCATATCTGCAAATGGGCAAACTGAGGCTCAGGAAGGGAACTTGCCCCAAAATCACACTACCAGGTAGGATTAGAACTCAGGTCCTCTGGTTCCAAGTCCAGTGTTCTTCCTATTACCATAGGCTTCTTCCAAATCTATGATTATATGACCCAAGGAAATTATTTTCTTTCCCTGGGCTTCTATTTCCTCATTTTTATGTATGTGTGTGTACATAGAAAGAAATAGATATATAATAGTATTTCATAAATGATTTTAGGATTATTCTATATTATATATATATATATATACATATATACTTATGACATGCTAGGGCTACTATTATTCCCATTATAAAGATGTGGAAACTTAATCTTCCCAAAGTCACAGAGTTAGTGTCTGAGCTCAAATTCAGATTTTCCTGTTTACAGACCAAGTGCTCTAACCACTATGTAACCTAGTTATTCCTAGCTACCATTATTATGACCTTTAAACACATGCACGGAGTACAATCTATGCAACATGTTAGATATTGGGGATATATAAAGGAAATAAAGTATAGTCTCTGACATTAAGGACTTTGCATTCTGAGGAAAGTGACACATATAAAAAGATTAATCATAATACCAGCTAGTATATGTTCAGTGCCAAGTCAGTGTCATAGGCAGAAAATGCTATAGGAGATAGGAAGGGAGAGATCACTAAGAGCAGCTGTCCTCAGGGAAGGCTTCCTAGAGGAGACAATTCAAAGTGAGCTTTGAAGGATGGGTAAGACTTAGATTATGGTTAAGAATTCTAGGCAAGAGGATGGTGTGAACAAACGTGTACAGGAAAAAGAAAGCCCTCCTACATTCTGACTCCACCTGGAATACCAGGCCAAAACAGTAGATGCTTTGGGTAGGAGAATAGTTGGGGATTAAGGTCAGAAAAGTAGGGTGAACTACATCCTTCAAGGTCTTAAAAGTCAAGCTAAGAGGGGCCGCTAGGTGGTGCAGTGGATAGAGCACTGGCCCTGGAGTCAGGAGGACCTTAGTTCAAATTCGGCCTCAGACACTTAACACACAAAAACTAGCCATGTAACCTTGGGCAAGTCACTTAACCCCAATTGTCATAGGCAGAAAGCAAAAAAAAAAAAAAAAGTCAAGCTAAGGAATTTTAGGTTATCCCATAGATAGTGGGAAGTCATGGAGTTTTCTTGAATAGTAGAGTGATATGATCAGAGTTGTGTTATAGGAAGATTATTCTTACAATTTGCTCAGGATGGACCCAAATGAAAGAGACTAGTGGGAGAAAAACCAATTCAGGGGCGGCTAGGTGGCGCAGTGAATAGAGCGCCAGCCCTGGAGTCAGAAGGACCTGAGTTCGGAGCCTCCGACACTTAATCCACACAAACAAAAAAAAAAACCTAGCCCTGTAACCTTGGGCAAGTTACTTAACCCCAATTGCCCTAAAGGGGCGTCTAGGTGGCACAGTGAGTAAGAGTGCTGGCCTCGGAGCATAAATAATGACTAGCCGTGTAACCTTGAGCAAGTTACTTAACCCCAATTGCTTTAAAAAAAAAAAAGAAAAACCAATTCAAAGGCTGCTCAAACAGTTCTGGTGTAGGATGACGAAAGTCCAGTCTAGAGTGGGGGTCTAGGAATGGAAAGGAAAAGGCAGAAGCAAAAGCTATTTTTAAGGAATAGTTGATCAATCCAATAGCCCCTTCTTAGTCCTAAATCTCTTTTGCCTCTCTGCAGCTTTTAACACTGCTGACCACACCTGCCAAGTAGGCAACACTATCGTTTTAGGTAGTTAAAGTCAATCTGTTGGGAAATCAACCACCTCTACCAAGGGATTGAAGGAGCTCCTTATCCCCAAATCTCCTCTTGGCTACACTCTCATCCCTTGGCTTCCATGATGTTCTCTCCTTTGTTGAGTCTCATTTGCTGAGTCATCACACATCTTCTGTCCTCCAGGTTCTATCCCGGATTTTCTTCCCTTCTATTACCACCCCCTCTCCATTAGAGGCATCACCTATTCCACTGAGCTCAATTATCCTGTCTACACAGCTGACTCCCAGATCTATCTATCCACGCCTCTTCTCTCTTCAGAAGTCCAGTCCCACATCACCAGCTGCCTGCTAGTCATTTCCCACAGGGAGCATAAGCACTGTCTTCAGCTGTTTGAAGAACTCTTATGTGTGCTGTTGTTGCTGCTTGTCCTTTGTTCTCGAAGAGGACCATGGCATCAGGAAGGTGATGCCATGACTTGTAAGTGAATGTGTGTTGCTTGGTCCCAGGAAACCAAATTTTAATGAAAATTGCAAAGAAGCAGAATACACTCTTAATGTCAGGGCTCAATATCAGGAAAATCTACCTAACCATTAGAGTACTCCCAAAGTGGACTTGGAAATAATAAACAATGCTTGCATTACCTATCTCCCAGGGCTGCTATGAAGTATATCACTGTCTCAAAAGCAATGTATTCCCTATCTCTGAAGGCTGTCTAAAGGAAGCTAGATGTCTGACATCTAGGACACTTGTAGAAGAGGTGCTAGAGAAGGTGCTCCTGTTCTGGTATTGACTGAACTAGATGACCACTGAGGTCCCTTTCCACTTGGAGATTCTGTGAAGTATGTGTTGCAGCTGATAGGGGATGGAGAGACATCAAATTAGGAAAATATAATTTAATGCTAGAATAAAATATGAAAGAGACTAGAAGAAATGAAGATGCCAGTGATTTGGGGAAAACCAGGTAACAAATTAGACTGGGCATGAAATTAATAAGGACTGCAGAATGTATCAAATAGCAAATTATTTTCTTAAAAATATGTCCTGGAGCGGCTACACCGGCTCCAGAGTTAGGATGACCCGGGATCGGTTCCGGCCTCAGACTTAACACCCACACAAAATAACTAGCTGTGTAACCTTGGGCAAGTTACTTAACCCCAATTTCTTTCAAAAAAAAGTAAAACATATCCTTCATAAGAGAAAAATAAAGACAATTTTTAAAAAATAAAGGCACCAGAAATTAATTGATTAATTAATCACTGGAAGTAGATATGGTGACATAGAAAATTCTTCATGGATCATGTCTTGGCATCTATAGGGCCCACTCATGTCATTTCAAGAAAGTAGTATAATTTCTTGGTGCATCTACTGAGATACTTAAAAATGTTTCTTATAAACAGTTCAGAATTTGAGGGCAGCTGGTGGTATAGTGACTAGAGTGTTGGGTTTGGAGTCAAGAAGACTTGTCTTACTGAGTTCAAGTTCAGCCTCAGACACTTACTAGCTCTGTGACCCTGGGCAAGTCACTTACCCCTGTTTGCCTAAGTTCCTCATTAGTATAAAAAAAAGCTGAATGAGGAAATGGCAAACCACTCTAGTATCTCCACCAAGAAAACCCCAAATGGGGTCACAAAGAGACAAGACTAAAAATGATTCAACAACAACAACAATGGTGGTACAGTGCATAGAACATTGGGCCTGGAGTCAAGAAGACCTGAGTTCAAATCTGGCCTCAGATACTTATAAGTTGTGTGACTTTGGATAAATCACTTAAATTCTGTTTGAGTCAGTTTCCTCAACCATAAAATGGGAACAATAGCAGCACCTACTTCCCAAGGTTGTCATAAGGATAAGCACTTGGCACATTGCCTGGAACATAGTAGGAGACATAAAAATGTTAGCTATTTTCATCATCATCATTATTAAAAATCACTGAGCCCTAAGGTTATACTGGAATCAAAGTCGAACAAATAAATAGCAGGGGACCATCTTTTAAGAAGGGTGATGTGGTGGCAACAAACATATTCTTGCAGCTCTAAATTAAGTCATAAAACTTTTATTAACAGATAAAATTTGTAAATACCTAGAAGACTAAAAGATCACTAGGAATAAGCATCAGATTTATTAAAAACAAATCCTTCTAGACCAATTGAATAGCTCTCTGCTTTTGACAGAATTGCAGAGCCAGATGATGAGTAAAACAGAAGAAATTTCCATGAGAAGACAATTACACCTTTAAGCCCCTGTAAACTACTTTGATCTTCCCCAGACAATCTACCAATTCCCTCAGATTGTTAACATACAACAAACACAACCATATCCCTTTCAAGTGCTTTTCATTTCAATTATATCCCATCAAGAAACTGATAGGGAGTTACTCGCCTCATCTACAAACCCATATGACAGTGATTTGCAACTGACAACTCATTTATTTAACAAACATATTAAATTCATGTTGTGTGCTACTCCTAGGGGAGATGAAAAATAGAGGTAAGAATTGGTTTCTGCCTTTGTGGAACTTTCAGTGTAGTAGAAAGATACTACACGATCACAGATAACTATAATCCACAGTATTACAGAATAAATTCACTGACTACGTCCAAGATAAAAATCCATGAAAAAGCTGCTTACACTCATGCCTCCACTCCCTCTCCTCTCACTCATTCCCCAGCCCTTTACAGTCTGGCTTCTAATAGTTACTCAACTGAAACCATTTTCTCCAAAGTTGCCAATGATCCCTTCATTGCCAAATCTACTTGCTCTCTCTCAATGCTCATCTGTCTTGCCTTCACAGTATTTGACACTGTTGGGCACCAACTCTTCCTGAAGGTTCTTTCTTTCTCTCTTTCTTTCTCCCTTTCTTTCTTCCTTCCTTCCTTTCCTTCTTTCTTTCTTTTTTGCTTTTTTTTGGGGGGGTGGAATTGGGGTTAAGTGACTTGCCCAAGGTCACATGGCTAGTAAGTGTTAAGTGTCTGCGGCTGGATTTGACGCCAGGGCCAGTGCTCTATTCACTGCGCCACCTAGTCGCCCCTAGATGTTATTTCTTATCTGAATTTTCATGATGCTTCTCCCTGCTGGGTCTCCCCTATCTACCTGACTGCTTCTTCTCTGTTTCCTTTGCTGGTTTATCGTTCTTATCCTTGCCATGCCCCTAAATTGTCCCCAAGGTTCTCTTCTAGTCCCGCTTCTCTTCTCCCTTTACACTCCATAACCTAATCACCTCCCATTGGTTTAACTGTCATCTCTACACAGGTGTCTATTTTATCAGTCCCATTCTCTCCTCGGAGCTTTATTTCAAATTAGATGTCTTAGAGACATCTTAAACTTAACATGTTCAAACGTTATCATTCCTACAACTCCATCCCCTGCCCCTGCAGACTTCCCCGTATCTGTCAGACACCACATCCTTTCAGTCTCCCATGTTTATATCATTGGCATTAGCCTCAGCTCCTCACTCTTCATTTCCAGTTGCCAAATCTTGCCGGGTCTTCCTCCACAACTTCTCTCACATCTAACCCCCTCTCTCTGTTCATACATCTGCCATCTCAGTTCAGACGTTCAATCACTTCTCCCCTCAATTATTGCAACAGACTCTCCTTTGGTTTCCTTGCTACAAGCATCTCCCTCTCAGTCCATCCTCTTACTGCTACGAAAGTGATTTTCCTTAAGTACAGATCTAACCATGTCAGTCTCCTACTAAATCAATTCCACTGACTCTTTATTGCCTCTAAGATGGAATATTAAATACTCTGTTTAGCTTTTTAAAAAATAAATTATATTAGTCTCTTTTGTTTTGACATTGCCTAAATGTTCCCCATATTCTTCCTCCTCCCAGAGAATAATTCCTTGTAACAGACAATTAACCAAAAATACAGAAAGAAAGAGGAGGTGGGTGTGGGCAGAGCCAAGATGGCGGAGTAGAAACAGCGCGTCCAAGCCACTCTCCCCCCAGATTACCTCCAAACTATGTAAAAGGGGACTCTGAACAACTTCTGGAGCCCCAGCACCCACAGAACAACACAAAGAAGCTAACCTTCCACTGAGGACAGCCCAGCAGCCCTGCAGGAAGGACCAGTGCAGCGCTCTGGGAGCCAGCAGCACAGCACGCAGTGCGCGGGGTGCCAAGCACACATCCGCCTGAGTCGTGGTTTTAGCCCCAGGGCGGCCGGGCCAGCAGCCGGCTGGAGGGACCCCAGAACACCAGTAGCTGTGGCAATTCCAGAATTATCAACATAGACACGCCTAAGGACAAAGTGAGAGGTTAGTGCCCTATGGACTTTGGGACCAGTATTTGGGGAACTCGTTGGCTTCCTCCCCTGGGGGCTAGAAGCAGCTGAGGAGACACACCAATTTGTAGTTTTCAGAGGCATCTCCAGCTCCTGGCCTGCAAACTGTAGGGAGATCCAGCAATCAGTCTTGGGGGGTAATCGCTCTTGCTTTAACCTCCCTGGATCTGGATTGTGATCTGGGGTGGAGGTCATGGGTGGGTTTCCAGCTTGCCAGAAACAGAAGTTGCCCCCCGCCACACGTTCGGGACAAAAATTCCCCTGTCTGGCGGCAAAGCCATACTGTGGCAACAAGCCCAAAAGTCAAGTAATTAAGTGGCAACATGCCAAGGCAAAGGAAACAAATTAAACAGAAAAATGCAACCTTAGACTCCTACTTTGGGAGCAAAGAAGATCGAAGCATAGAAAAGGAGGAGGGCTGTGAGGTCAGAAATCCTGCTCCAAAAGCCCCAAAGGAAAACATGAGCAGGTTACAGGCCATAGAGGACCTTAAGAAGGACTTTAAAAATCAAATAAGAGAAGTGGAGGAAAAATTGGGAAGAGAAATGAGAAGGATGCAGGAAAAGTATGAAATGAGAGTCAACAGCCTGACTGAGGACAACACCTTAAAAAATAGACTAACTCAAATGGCAAAGGAGGCTCAAAAGAGCAATGAGGAGAAGAATGCCTTAAAAAGTCAAATTTGCCAGATGCAAAAAGAATCTCATAAGTTCACTGAGGAGATTCATTCCTTCAGAGTTAGACTGAAGCAAATGGAAGCTAGTGACTTTATGAGAAATCAAGATGCTGTTAAGCAGATCTAAACAAATGAAAGAATAGAAGGCAATGTGAAATATCTCATGGGAAAAACCACTGACCTGGAAAATAGATCCAGGAGAGATAATTTAAAAATTATTGGACTACCTGAAAGCCATGATCAAAGAAAGAACCTAGAAATCATCCTTAAAGAAATTCTCAAGGAAAATTGCCCTGATGTTTTAGACCCAGAGGGCAAAATAGAGGTTGAAAGAATCCACAGATCACCTCCTGAAAAAGATCCCAAAAGAAAACTCCCAGGAATATTATAGCCAGGTTCCAGAATCCCCAGATCAAGGAGAAAATATTCCAAGCAGCCAGGAAGAAACAATTTCAATATTGTGGAAACACAATCAGAATAGCCCAGGACCTGGCAGCTTCTACACTGAGGGATAGAAGGGCATGGAATATGATATTCCAGAGGGCAAAAGAACTGGGAATGAAGCCAAGGGTCACCTACCCAGCAAAACTGAGTATTTTGTTTCAGGGGAAAATATGGTCATTCAGTGGAATAGAGGACTTTCAAGCATTCTTGAGGAAAAAACCAGAGTTGAATAGAAAATTTGACATCCAGACACAAGAAGCAAGAGATGCCTGAGAAGGTAATCAGGGAAAAGAAATCAAAAGGAACTTATCAAAGTTGAACTATTTACATTCCTATATGGAAAAACAATAACTGTGACTGATGAAATCTTTCTCAGTATGAAAATAATGGAAGAAGGGTGTATGGTCATATGAATACATATGTGAATGTGTGTATATATGTTTACAGTTATACAAGGATAGAGGGCATAGGTTGAATTTGTTGGGAAGGGAGAATACTCAAGGGGTGAAATTATGTGAGAGAGGAAAGTGTCAAGAGGAGATGGGGAGAAACAGGGTAGGGTAAACTATCTCATGCAGAAGAAGCAAGGGGAAGTGGCTGCAAGGGAGGGGAAGAATAGGAAGGCAAAAAGGCAAAACCACATTCTCATTGAATTTGGTTCAGGGAGAGAATGACATACATACTAAATGGGATATCTCAACCTGCAGCAAAATAGGGGGAAGGGGGATGAGAGGAGGGAAGATGGATGGGAGGGCATCCTTGTGGGGAGTGGAGGTTGGAAGTACCCACTATAGAAGAGGGACAGGATCAAGTAGGGAATGGACCAGGTGGGGGGTGGGATGAGTAGGAGGGAATTATAAGCAGCCTTGTACAATATATCTACTATGGTAATGTTTTGCATAGCTAGACATGTACAACATACACTGAATTACTTATCTTCCCAGAGGGAATGGGTGACAAGGGAGGAAGGGAATGGATCTGAAATTCGAGGTCTTAAAATTAAATGTTTCAAATATATATAAATACTATTATTAATACTCCTTTGCTTGTAATTGGGAGATAAGATGTGCAGGCATTGGGACACAAAGATTCACCTTCCTCTAATGGAAAAGTCATAGGGGGTATGGGAGAAGGTATGGGAGAGAGCAGATTGGAGGAAGCGATATCTTGTGGGACTGCTATTCTGGGAGGTTGGGTAGGGGAATAACGGGGGGGAAATGATTGTAACACAAAATCTGG
>WOXC01008577.1:0-25747 GCA_011680675.1 Gymnobelideus leadbeateri
AGACTAAGTGATCTCCACCTCTGGAGAGAGTTGGCCAAGGTTACACCAGGAACCTAGCAGGGGAGATGCAATCAAGATCCAAGTCCTCCAGTGGTGGGAATGGAATTACCTATGCCTCTAAGCCCAAGATTACTTCATTAGTGCAGGTCTGTAGTACCAAACTGGACATTTATGTGACCAAAACTTGATTGTTAGGGGAGAGGAGGTTTCATTCCCTTCCAAGTGACCTGAATCATCATCAACTAAGGAATAAACGCTTAGAAATTACATCAACAACTTAGAAGTGATATGTGTCATTTCCTTGCTATAGCACCAACCAGAACTGGCCCAATGTATGGGCCAAAGTAACTATATGTATGGTATAATTTGAGCAATCCTGATAACCACTCAATGTACCCCCAATGACCTACCAAAGTGCCTGAAATACCCACCATTATAGTCACTGCTTGAGAGGAAGACCTTTATTAGAATGCCAGTGTGTTTCCTGGCAAGGATAAGGTCTTTCCTATTTTCAGAGTTCTTCCAAAGGAATGTGGAAGACAAAAGAAGTTAACTTTGGGAAAGATGAGAAGACGAGATCTATTAGGATCTTGAAGTGATACCACACTGAGGAAGAACATTTTCATATCTTTCTCAGGGCTGGCCCTCAACAAGTTGTTTTTAAGTCAAATTAGGAAGAAACTGATTGTCCAAATACTTCAGAAAAGGGTTTTAGAAATATCAGTACCAGTAGCAATGGCCTTTTGGAAAGGAGCAAATTGAATCCTGGGATGCACAGCATCCTCTTAAGCTGGGCACTGGGATCCAGCTTGGAAACCCATGGCTGATTGATTTTGAGACCCTGAGACTGCACTAATGGTTTGGAGTAATGAACTAAAGTGAATGTTCTGTTGTGTTTTGTTTATTTCCTCTGTTAAAGAAATCTTTCTAGACAGCTCTAGGCAGGGTTCCGATAACTTAGTTTGCAAATAGGACTTATTTTCTAATTAGAAAAAAACAAACAGAAAAATCGAACTGAACAATAGGTATTGTCAAATATACTTCCCTCTCGGGTTATATCTGTTAAAACCAGGAAGAAGGACCCCAACGTTCGAATTCTGGAGAATCTCATCAGATTTCTGTTCTTGGCTACATATATATGTTTATATTATGTAAATATAATATATAATTTCTATTTCTCACTTTTACATCTCTTTCCTTTGCAAATGCAAATCTCCCTCTTCCTACCCCCAGAGAGCCATTTGCTCTAACAAAAAAAGAAGAGCAAAAGAAAAACCCCTGGTTCAGCAAAGGGAACATAGAAACTGAGTGAGATAGTATATGTGTGTATGTGTTTGTATGCATGTATGTATATGTAGTGTTGGGTACCCAGCAAGGTTCCTCATCCTTATTGGACTGTGTGTATATATGTATATATATGGCTCCTCATCCTCATTAGATGATGTTGAGTTTCGCCGTCGTTCTTTCTCTTTGCATTATTATAGTCATGGTATATATTGTTTTGCCGGTTCTATTTATTTAACTTTGGATGAGTTCATATGCATCTTCCCTTGTTTCTCAGTACACTTCTCCTTTTTGTCATTTGTGACAGCTTGGTATTATTTCATCATTCCCCAAATGATAGGTATCTACTTTGTTCCCACTTCTTGGCTCCCATGAAACAGTACTATAAAGATTGGGGGAAACGGGCTATGCTGGACCTTCAGTTCTTTGACCACTTTGGGTGGGGCTTCATGCCTAGCAGTGAGATCTCTGGGTCAGAGGATATAGGACCATTTTATTAGCATAATTCCATATTACTTTCCAGGATGTCTGGATCAATTTACAGCTCCCCTTAGCCCTTCTAATCCTGATGATTCTTCTCTTCTGTCACTGGCCAAAATACAGAATGTGAGGCCAAACCTCTTCTTATTAGTGATTTAGGGCATAGTTGTTGGTAAGTATATGGTCCTTCTCATGGGAATTAACTTTTTTGTATCCTTTGATCACATATCTATTGAAGAATTTCTCTTGGTTTTTATTGCTTTATGCCAGTTTCTTTGGATGTCAGGTGCCTTGGGTATCAGAAGCTTTGTCAGGTGTTTGATTCAAACATTTTTCTCCATTCAAATGCTTTTCATCTTATCTTAGCTGCAGTAATTTTATACTAATTTTGGCTGTCATGTTACACCCCCTCTCCCAAATCCTATTCAATCCCTCCCCAGAAAGGTGTTTGCTGCCAGCTCTCTGAATGAGCTCAAAGATGACTTTGGTAGGCAAGTAAGTTGGTTGGCACGAACTTATTTCTATTTGTAAAGCCAAGCACAAGCAGCTTTCCAGAAGGACTGTTGCTGTGAAAAGCTTTTAAGGTTCTGGTTACACAGTGTAATGAACTCTCTATTCAATAACAAATAAGAGCAAAACGTTCACAGAAAATCAAGGTACAGCATTCACAATGTTACAACTTGTCACAGAAAATCAAAATATAGTATTCAGCACTCAACAACTTATCACTAAAATGGCCACATAGTTTTCCTATTTTTTTTTTTGCTTTTTGGAGGGCTATTGGGGTTAAGTAACTTACCCAAGGTTACACAGCTAGTTTTTTTGTGTGTTAAGTGTCTGAGGCTGGATTTGAACTCAGGTCCTCCTGACTCCAGGGCTGGTGCTCTATTCACTGCACCACCTAGCCACCCTTCCTCGTAGTTTTCACCAAAGTGGTCACATAGTTTTCAACAAAGTACAATCATTTAGTAACTCAATCATTTAGGGTCACAAAGTACAAAAGTTAAAGTTCTCCACCCATGGAGTGAAATTTAGTTACAACTTCAACAGTCTAGTAACTCAGTAACATCTTAAGGGGTAGTGGAAAATACAAAAGCCATCCACTCCTAGGTCACAAGCAAATTACAATTTCATCAGTCACTACTCAGTACCCATGGAGAGGTCTTTTATCTTGACTTGGGGTGCGCTTTCACCTCCCATGGTTCCTCTTCCATGGTTTCAGCTCCCACCCGAATCTAACCAAGTACCACCTGAGTTCAAAGGCAGAAAGCTCCTTGTCCTGCTCTCCATGCAATTCCTGCTCCACATGGGGGCTCATAGTGTCCAGTCCATCTCAAATCCTTCACAGTCTCTGTTCCTGGGAAGACAAGGCTTAACAAAGACACAAGAACATTCATACACATTAACAAAGTCACAGCAACATTTGTACAAAGTACTAGCACCACAGCCATGCTTCCTCAGTCTTCTGCAGCTCCAGCTGGCCTTCAAAAGTCTTCAGCACCATAAGCTCTCTTCTCAAAATCAAAATCATTTTATCCAGCCTTTACATGGCTTGCTCCAAGAAATTCTGTCTCAGTTCTCAATTCTCATTCTTCTTCTCAGTTCTTCTCAATTATAAGTCCAGTCTTCCGTCTAGCAGCAGCTGCCCTGCCTCCATGATGCTTACCCCAGGAAATTCTTTCTCTGGTAGAAGCTCCAGCCTCCAGATGCTTGGCCCAAGAAAATTCTGATTGTCCAGGTTGTGCTCTTCCTTAAATATGGTATTGCTCCTCCCTGTTCAGCCCCTTCCTGTTCCATCAGCAACGGAGGATCATACCTTCTCTTTCTTCAATAGAGGTTTAATTTGGAACTAGGTGCTAAGTACCTCTTAGCTTGGCAATACAAAAGGGATCTTCAAATTCCATTACTACTACACTGTTTTGCTATATATTCTTCAGCCCTGGGAGGCAGATGCTTTAAAGTGCAAATGTGAGCATACATTTTCTCATTTGATGGGCACAGCTACCCTGGGAGGTGGGTGCTTTTATTATCACCATCTTACATATGAAGAAACTGAGGCAAACAAAGTGAAGTGCTTTGCCTTGGAATGAGAACACAGCCTGAGTGTCAGAACAGGGATTCATTCCCAGATGTTACTGACATCAAGTCCAGCATGCCTTTAACATGTAAGGAGCCTGAGCCTCCTAGCTTGCCCCATCTCCTCTCTTTAAGCAAACTCCCTCACCAGCCACAATGAGGAAACCTCTCCCAACTTGCTCAATTCCTGATATTAAAAGCAGTGATGATATTGCAAGTGTTATTTGGGGAGGGGTAACACATTAAGTAATTATCAGCCACTTAGACCTCAACTCCCATTACCACCTGGGTTCCCTGAGGAGAAGACAGGGCCCCAAAGGAATGGCACACTAACTAGTCAATTTGACTGGAGGGAGATGCCCAGGACCAACCACTGGCACCCTTAAAGCACACCGACAACAAGAAGAATCCAATTAGATAAGATTTGTTTTCTTATGGAACATGAAACTGTCTTATTATCAAAGGATTTGCTTCAGTTCAATTACACAAATTCAAAATTGATGGAATGAATTCATTTCAGGCTGCTCCCTTTTGCTATCCCTGCACGGATGCTGTTACAGACTTCCTGATCATCAGCAGGCTGAGGTCTGCAATTAGGCAGCATAGCTCTGGCTGGAGGCCAGGCAAGGCTTTGGGGCTAAACTGGATTACTAGGCAAGTGGACTCTGGCCACATTACTCCTAATTTCCGGCTCTGCGGCAGCCTCGCCCCAATCCCCAGTGCCATCATTCCTTCCGGAGAAAGTCTGCATCTGCAGTCAATAGCTGTGGTATAGCCCTCCCTCTCCACCCCAAGTCTGTGTAGCTCAATATGTTTCCGTCTCTGGTCCTTGCTCTCTGTCTCCTCCCTCTCTTGCTGATTTCTACCTGGAATACACCATAGGGAAAGGATAGGATGTTCTATTCCCTTGCACGGAACCCACCAATTGCCTTTGCCTCTTTTCTTCCATGTCCCTCCTTTCTCCCCTTAGGCCCGGGTCTTCATCATAATTTACCTGGCCTCCCAAAGAAGCCTCCTAATAAACCTTTCTGTACCAGCCCCCCAACTCTCCTCTCTCAGATCCAGCTTCCATATGGCTGGAAAGTGGTTATCATGTCAGGACAGGTCCCCATTTCTTCTAAGATCAAATCTAATCTCTCCTATTTGGCCACCTTTTATTCTATCCAGATTTCACACACCACCTCTCCCATACTGTGATCCAGTCAGATTGGCTCCCTTGCTCTTCCCCATCTCCTGCTCCTCTACCTAGAATGATTCGAGGCTCAGCTCAAGACCCTAATACCTGTCTACCCCAGGTATTTCCCCCCGCCCCCGCCACACACACCATAGAATACACTCTCCTGGAGGATGGAGGCTAATTGTTTTTTTTTTTCATTGTATCTCCACCCAATACTTATTAGATGCTTGAAAATGTTTCTTGAATTGAAGGAATTCCATTCAATTTCAATTCCCCAGCAGAAGCACAGGACAACCTGAATTCTGAGGTCCTGGGGGCCAAGGAGGGGCTTAACTCATTACAGCTCTATAGGACCATCTAGAGATAGCTAGACTGCCCCGCTCCCCAGAATGTGAAGCAAGTACTCAATCTATGCACATGTATTAAGCCAAAACTACTTGCCTTGCTGGGGACTGACTGCACATTCAAAAGCACAATGGAAATAGGCCCTGCCTTTGAGGAACTGGCAGATGCTATTGGAGGAGATGGCCCATCTGAAGATGTACTAACAAAATTTCAGGTCCTTTCTGGGACAGAGAGGTAGAAGTGCAGCTGAGGACCTCAGGAAAGACCCCATGTAGAATGGGGCACTTGAGCTGCCTTTCGAAGTAAGGCAGGGACTCCAAGGGGTGGAAGTGAAAAAGGAATATATTTTGGGAAGGGGGAACCAGCCAATGCAAAGGCATGGAAGTGGGAGATAGTGTTGTGTGTGATAAACAGTAAAAATGGCTTTACTGGAGCAAGTAGGAAGGAGAATAACAGAAGTGAAAAGGTAGGCTGAAGCAAGGTTGTGGAGGGCTCTAAAAGCTAGCAAAAGGAGCTCCTATTTGTTCCTATGGCAAATGGGGTAGTTGGAGTCTTTGTTGAGGAGATAAGTGATACATCTAAGCCTGCACTTGAGGAAACTCACTCAGCTCAACCTGTTGGCTTTGGTGCCCTGAGTCTCAGCATGGCTGATGTGTGCGAGGCCCCTTGGCACAATGTTGTCCTTGAGTTTCGTGTGGTTCAGACTATATAGGCCTTTCTGAAAAGGAGATGTGAGTTTCTGGAGTAGAGTGGCAGAGCTGGGTGAGGAGCACTGAGCAGCTGACTAGAAAGGCTGGTGCAGTGCCATGGGAGATTGTGTGACCCTCAGGAGAACATGAAGGGTTCAATGAGTGAAATAAGGTGAGTAACTAGTGAAGGTACAGGGGAACAGACATTGAAGTTGACCTTCCCTCTATGGTAGAGAGTTGGTGGGGGGCCCTACGGGGCCAGAATTGTATATGTTGGTTGATACTGTTTGTTGTTCAGTGGTTTAGTTGTATCTGACTTTGTGATGCCATCTGGGGTTTTCTTGGCAAAGATATCGGAGTGGTTTGCCATTACCTTCCCTGACTCAATTTATAGATAAGGAAAGTGAGGCAAACAGGGTGAAAGAACTTGTGACACAGCTAGGAAGTGTCTGAGGCCAGATTTGAGCTCAACTTTTCCTGACTCCTGGCCTAAAGCTCGACCCACTGAGCCAACTAGCTGCCTGTGCAACGTGGATGTAAGCTGTTTTTGCTTCATTGGTTTTCTTAATCCCAGGGGAAGATTTGGGTGGTGGTGGTGATGGGATTTGAAAATTATTGTGCCTTAATTAATGAAACATGCCCAGAAAGCCCATGCCACTGTTTATGGAAGTTAGCACACAGTATGTGCCTAATAAATGATCATTGAATATGAAAACAACATTGAACCTGCACATGGAGGCCAAGTGACTATGGGCAAATCCCTTAAGCTGGCAGGGCCTTGACTTCCCAATCTCTAAAACGGGGAGAAGTACATTAAAACTTGTAGCATCTATCTCAGGATTCCTGTAAGGGAAGTGCTGTGTAGGCCACTCCAATGCTATGTAAATGAGGGCTGTTATTAATAATAATAAATGTCAGGGCTACTGTTTAGTCCCAGTCCAGCTCCAGCTAGCAGAGTGAAAGAGTAAGTGAGGCTATGTTCTCCATACTCATTTTAATCTAAAATGTTTGACAGGTATTAGATGCTGTCAGGGATAAAAGACTCTGGCAGACCCTTTGAAAAATGGGGCCTTATTATCTACTTACTGGGAGCTTTAGGGAACATCAGAATTGTGTTTCACTGACTAGTCTGGGAGGGAGCAAGGGCAGACTTGCTCTCTAAATTGCTCCATTGCCTTTAATATTCAGCCATTATTTGTTTGCTGTTGGGTGGGAGGAAGGAGAGTCAGTACTTCAGGTGGTTGCCTGGCTTCAAGGCTCCAGGCTGGCAATCTGTACCTTTGTCACTCACAGAGACCCAGCTCAATGAAGAGGTTGGCTGTCTCAGCATGGTGGGCCTTACCTTTTCAATGCAGTAATGAACATATGGTCATTGTCCCCCTATTCTGGGCTGGGGGTGGGGACACTGCTTGCTCCAGGAGCCTAAAGGTCACCATCGCAGATAGAATCTTTCCCTGATGTAGTTGGATGAATCAGAAAGCAGAGCTATCCTTCTCTGCAAAACCAGTGCTTTTCCAATAAAAAGCCAGTGGTTTGTATGTAGGGGATGTGAGAAGAGAGGAAAAGACTCAGCTTCCCATAATGCCATAGTTGAGGTTCAAGTTGCTTGCAAATAGATGGGCCCAGGAGCAGGGGGGCTTCCACAAGCCCTGGCCCAAGAGGATCTGAGTTAGAATATGGGCTCTGCCCCCTTGTCACCCATGTGGCCTTAAGCAAGTCACCTGCCGGTTCAGAGCCTGTTTCCCCTCAGGAAAATGATGCAAGGGTGGGTAAAATAGCCTCAGTGGGCCCTTGTAGCTCTACATCTATGATTGTCTGAACTCTAAAAATAGAGGATTCAAGGCAGCCAATGCAGGAATTCCAAGGATGTCATAGAAGCTAGGATAAGGCGATTGATCAAGCAGGTGAGTGTTGAGACATGGGTGCCGCTGCCCCAGATCTCCAACTTCAGTCCTGCTCGAGCAGTTGTACTGGGGGCTGGGGGGAAGAAACTGCTTTCAGATGAGATCCTGTCTTTTTGGGATCTGCTTTTCAATGAATCTACTATATGTAGAAACCGGTTACCATTGGTTTGTTTCTGGGAGATCTGGGGAATAGCAGAGAGCTAGAAAGGAACCAAATGTTCCATAGAGATAGCCAAGTCAGGGCAATAGAGATTGTAGAGAGCTGCTCCCCAACAATGAGCCTGCTTCACCTGTCAGAGAAGAGCATTGTTTCAATTGATACATGCAGCTCCAGGCTTCTTTTCAAAATTCCATTTCTTTTTGAAGTGGTGACCATGCAGTCTGTCTTAGAAGCTGGAATGATCTTCTGCTTTGCTGAATGGAGAAGTTCTATGTGCACCTTGTGGGCCCCAGCAGTAGCCCAATTTGATATTGCTGTGCATTTGTGTAGGGGTGGCTAACTCTCCAGTTTGGCCTGGAAGCTGAAGCATGGGTGCAGGCTAAAGATTGGGTCTGGGAGCTATAGAGGAAAAGCTGTAAGCGTGTCAGGATTGAGGATGGAAGGGAACATAAAATCCACTCACTCCAACCTTTTCATGGGACTGATTGCTCATGGTCACACAGCAAAGGGCTGGGATCTGAACCAGGACCTTATGACTCCAAAAGCAGTGGTTTTATACCAGCAGAATTATGCCATGTTGCAATTGCCCTTGAAATTTTCAATTCAATTTTTAAAAATAGAAATACATGGAAATATAAACAGAGGGGGTTGATTATAAGGAGCTCCATTTAACGAGAAACATTTTGCTTAGTGACTTTATAATCATGTGACTATTGGTAATTTTCCCCTCAGGTACTTTCCCCTGTAGATATCAACAACATATCATTTGGTAAAACACAAGAAAAGTGATTTTATACTGATACAATGAATAAAAGCATGGGTAACCAACTCCAACCTTTACTTTTGCTTCAGACATGTGGGTGTTTTCCTACGGAGTGTTCCTGTTGCCCCAGCCTCCCCCCCACCATATATACACAAAAATTAGATAGGCAGGTAGCAACAGTTGGTAACCTTCTGATCAGCTATAGGGCTTCCAAATACCCAAGTGCAGAAGAACATGGCTGGACCTTCAGTAGGGCTGCAGTGGACCTTTCTCATCTCATTTCCTGTCTTGCTTGTTTAACAACAACAATATAGCAATTAACCCATTTGAACTTCATCAAAAGGGAGATAGTTTTGTGTGTCTGGGGGGCAGGAAAGAGTTTCATATGGGATTCTATCCATTAGCAGAGCTCCCAGTGTAGAAACTCTTTGTGCCAATGTAGATCAGCAACTCATCTATGATCAAGTTGCCTGGGTCATTGAGAAACAGACACAAACGACTGATATGATGCCCAAAGCAGCCCCCATCTACCATGGCGTGTTGCCATATAGATATTAATGTCTGCTGGTAAAACAGATATTATCCTCACCTTATAGATAAGAAAGAGTCATAGAGATAGTAAATGACTTACTTGCCCATGATGAGTAGTAAGAGTTTTTGTTGCTCAGTTATTTTCCAATAATGTCCAATTCTTCATGGCCCCATTTGGAACTTTCTTGGCAAAGATACTAGTGTGGTTTTCCATTTCCTTCTCCAGCTCATTTTATAGGTGAAGAAACTGAGGCAAACAGGGTGAAGTGACTTGCCCAGGGTCACACAGCTAGTAAGTGTTGGGAGCTGGATTTGAACTCAGGTCCTCCTGACTCCATGGCTACTGCACCACCTGTAGTAAGAGTAGAAGTAACAATAAAAATAAATGACATTTATCAAGTGTTCAACACATTAGCTAATTTGAACCTCATGACAAACCTGGGGGGCAGGAACTATTTCATTCATCATCCCCATTTTATAGATGATGAAACTGAGGCACAAAGAAGTTAGGTGACTAGCCCAGAATCACACAGCTAGTAGTAGTAATATTAATAACTGAAAATGTTAAGGTGCATCCCTTAAATATATATGCCATGATTCTAAGTCCCAAGACAGTTCAATCAGTCCTTTGGAGGACTCACAATGAGCTTACTATTTCAACTGTATCTCTGAGACTAAACAGGAGACCTCATTTCCCTTTATATGTGCAGATGCTGCTAACATTTCTATAGGAGAGGTAAATAGGGCTGCACTTAACATGTTTGTAGATATAAGTGAGTTACGACTTGCATTTTGGCTAAAGTCAAGAAAACTGGGAGAAAAGGAGGCTACAGGAAAGGTACCCCATCCCTCACCCCCCCACCCAGCCAACTGTATATTTTGTCTTTGAAAAGAGTCTTTTCCTATTGAGAGGTTCTTACACAATGAACAAAACCTGCTATGTTTACCTGGGTGAGGACAAGCAGGGGAGATATTACTTCAGCATTAGGGCTTTGTAATACAGCCATCATGACATCAGTGACATAGAACACCTCATAGAACCCTGTGGTCCTAGTTCAGCAGTGTCTCAGACAGGCACCAAACTGTACAGAAGAATCCCTGATGGCTGACTTAGAAAACCACATACTAACATTATCTATGTTTATTGTATTTTCATTTATTTTCCTAACTATTTTCCAGGTAGCTGTAAATCGGGCTTGAGCAGCAATGCTGTTTAATACCTCTAAGAGGCCATTTAGTGCATCTGAGGCCCAGAGAGGCTATTGCCCAAGGTCACACAAATGAGTAATTATGTGAGGCAATGTTAAAACTAGGGGGTAGCTAGTTAGCAATGCTGTAGATACAGCACTGGGCTTGGAATCAGGGAGATTCATCTTCTTGAGTTCAAATCCAGCCTCAGACACTTACTAATTGTGTGACCCTGGGCAAGTCACTTCACCCTGTTTGCCTCAGTTTCCTCATCTGTAAAATGAGCTGGAGGAGGAAATGGCAAATCACTCCAGTATCTTTGCCAAGAAGACCCCAAAAGAGAGTTGGATGTGGTTGAAATGACTGAACAACAACAAATGTTAAAACTGAGGTCTTTCTGATACCGTGTCTATTCACTAGACCGCCCAGCCTTTTCACTGGAGAGCTTGACAGGTTGAATTGGGGATCAGAGATTGGGGAAAATGGATTTTTTTTTTCCCTTTGGCAGTCAGTGACTCTGAAACACATCACTTCAGGGAGTAGCATGTGGGAGTTTGGCAGCCAGAGGACAAGTGTGTTCAGAGAATTACAAAGGATTTCCAATGACATCTCATCCACTGTAGTTGACACTTTTACATTTTACATAAGAGAAGAAGGGACTTTCCCTGAGCAGAGAACAGAAGAGACAAGGGCCAATGGTGGTCATGACAAAGTACTTTGTCGTATATATGTATGTAAACAATGAAGAAATTGAGGACGAGGAAGGTAAAGGTATTTGTCCAAGTTTACACAGTGAGAGGCAGAGCTAGACTGTGAAATCCACGTCGTCTGACTTTTCAGTAAGTTTCTCTCTGTGGCATCTAGACTATAGAAATGATTTAAAGGGTGGCTAGGTGGCGCAGTGAATAGAGCGTTGGCCCTGGAGTCAGAAGGACCTGAGTTCGGATCCGGCCTCAGACACTTAACACACACACAAACAAAAACCTAGCCGTGTGACCTTAGGCAAGTTACTTAACCCCAATTGCCCTCCAAAAAGGCAAAAAAAAAATTATTTAAGTAGTGTACTAAGTAGCACTGGACTTGAGTTCAAATCCATATTCACTATTTCTGTATGCTCCAGTTTCTTCCTCTCTAAAATGGGGATAAAAAGAGTATCTACCTTCCAGGGTTGTTATGAGGATAAAATGAGATATTTGTAAAGTGCTTTCCAAATATTTATTAATATTAGTGTAGCCCCACCTCAAAGAGCCTAATTAAATGGACACCTTTAAAGGGCTGACTGATGTATTTGTTTGGTCTGGACACCTGATTTCATTGTATAGGGATAAAAATCAGCAACCAGTCTGTCCCAGTAACAGGACTTGAACCTCTATCTTCCTTCTACCAAGACCAATGTCTCTAGTACTCCAAAAGACATGATTCATCTGCCCCATTGAGATCACCATAAACTTTTTTTTTTGCCTCAAGCTTGCCATGATACTTTTCTAAGTGCCTTTGAAAACTTAGAAGGTTAAGCTGTGCCTTGTTGTTGTGGACTGAGACCTAACCACAGCGGTGAAATCATAGACCCTCAGAATTTAGAGCTCTGGGGTAGCCAAATGATGTTGGAGCTGTCCACTTCAGAACCCCTAGCCTGTAACTGTCTCCTCAGTCCTCACACCCAAGCTGAGAGGAGAAACTGTCTGCTCCCTGGTAAGCCACTGATCTGGCTTTTCCCTAAAGACCTATCGGGGGGGGGGGGTCCATTTCACTTGAAGTACCTTGGTTCCCATCCTACCATGGATTGTTTTCCAGGACCAAAGATAAAATTTTCACTGAAGGAAAAATAGTTTCATTGTACCAAATACAGCTGATCGTCTGCCTGGAAACCAAGGACTCCCAACCCCCCCACCGATTTTTGTTCTCCTCATCTCCTCTTCTCCTCCCTATACCCTTCCTTCCTGTAAATTTTGCTTGTCCATTGGAACCCATTTAAACAATTAGTTTCTTGGTTGGTTGTTAGCCGACCGTGTTTGTTATGCTGGGTGGGTTCAGGTTGCTCTGAAAAATGTTCTATATTGATTTTAAAATGTAAGGCTAGTGTTCGCCACATTTATCAACTCTGTCAGGGACAGAAAGGCTTGCTTCTTGTCAGAGCAGACTAATAACTCACATGTTCTCCAACAGGTGTAAAATGAACACTGTCTTTCCCCAACACCACCCTTTGTCTTTCGATCTTTGTTGGGAAGTTGGGATTTGTTTGGTTTTAAATTTATTATTACTATTATTATTTCATTGTGTGCAGTTCTGTCTTTACATCTCTTTGTAGAAGAATTTGTGTGTAGTGGCGTGGATATAGGACCTAAGAGTCTGGAAGGTTTGCCTCCCACCTGTGACATTTGCCAGCTATGTGATCCTTGGCAAGTCACTGAATCCATCTGTAAAATGGGATGATAATACCACCTACCTCGCAGGGTGATTTGGGGGAACAAAAGGCGTCAAATGAAATAATGAATTAAAGTGCTATAAGTATATCCATTTACTTGTCATTTCTTTCGGGTAACTGAGGAAAGATCAACCCAGAAGCTAGCCATAATTTCTCATTATCGACATGAAAACTATATACTTTGGTTAATTTGATGCCAGTAATAAAAGGCATTTTAATTGGCATTGTTTAAACAAACAAAAACAGGCAAATGAGAAAAGGATAGCAAGACTCTCCTCACCTTCTGAGTTAGGAGCATTCTTCTCACAAGCTCAGAGAGTAGGCAAGTCTCCAGCTTGATGCTCTACCCTCCCCCCTCCCCATCCCCACTCTAACCTTTTCTAGGAGCCAGAGGTGATCCAGCTAAATTAATAACATGGGGTTTTTACTATACCAAAATATTCCTGAGAGAGCTCAAGGTCTCCAAAAGGCAACCCTGGCCAACTTTTTTTTTCTTTGCTCTTTTTTGCATTATTTAGAAGGCACATTACAAACAAAAGTAGGCACCAAGGTCATCTGGGATGCTTGGAAATAAATCTCACAAATTTCTCTAAGACCAGAGTCTTCACTTCCCTATGATAATAATAAGAGCTGCCTCCTTGGGCTTGCTCCTGAGTCCAAAGAGCCACCACTTATTCATCTAAGCAGACAGTGCAAGGGAATGGCTGCCTAAACATTCAGCACCCAGAGGTGATGGATAGCTCCAGCCTTCGAAAAAACCAGCAAAAACCAGCCCTCTACTTAGTTGCACTGAGCTCACTTTCAAGATGACCAGTCCTTCCCTCACAGTAGCTGGGAGGTACCATTTTGTTGCTAGCAGAATCAGCCCTACTAGACTCTGGACAGAGATAAGGTATTTATACTGCAGTCAAGACCAAAGCACTGGAGCAGCTGCTATAATGATGGTGGTGAGGAGGGAGTGTATTCCAGGCATAAGTAGCAACGTATAATGAAGGTACAGATAAGTTGGGACCATATTGTGAAGGACAAAGCCGAACAGAGAAGTTTCTGTTTTATTCTAGAGATGGTAGTTTTGAGTAAGGAAGTAAAATGGTCAGATTTGTGCTTAAGGAAAATCCAACACTTAGAATGTTGGATGTGAATTGCAATTATGTACTCGTTGCCTGTGAGACCAAGCCATGGTGTTGAGGCTGTAGACCCTTGGACTCTAGAACGCATATAGTGAAATCTGCATTTTACAGATGAGGCTTAGAGGGGAAGCGACTTCACCATAGTGACAAACAGATCCATGGCTTGGTATAAAGAGGACATGTGATATCAACTCTGATTACAATTCTTTGTGAAAAGGTCACCATGTAGATCCCTTTGGCTATGGTATGCCAGGGAGCCCCAGGGAATACGAGCACTTTCCCAGAATTGAGTGGGAATTCTAAAGGTGATCAGTAGATACTGGATCTTGGCACTACTCCCCTCTCCTCAGTACCCAACTGTTGGGGAAGAATGATCTCACTCCCTAATGTCATTCAATCACAGCTATGAGACCCTGGAGGTTTGTCTCACTTTCATCCCCACGGACAAGCTATCTCCCCATGATGAGGATAGAATGATTTTTATTTGTTTTATGTAAACATTTCCATGGGAAGTTAGCTGTGCTAGAACTTAGGGAGTAAATATTGTTCCTTGGCAATAGCCTAAATCTTCCTTTGAGCATCTTTACCATGCTACCTGGCATATCATTCTGGGTAGTTGGAGCCATCCCACTAGGTAATTGTCATAATAGTGGTGAAGGAAAGAGGGTGAGAGACATCAGGTACCCTCTCAGTCCCAAATAGTCTAAGATCAGGTAGGATTTTGTAGATTAAAGGCAAATCCTTTTCCAACATCAGTGAGCTGAGAGACATAACTCATGTAGGATGAAAAAAAATATCTCCGACTAGGTTTTCTCTTTGATCCCTTCAGGAAATTGAGAATGTTCTCCAAGCACAGAAATTCCATCAGATCCCCCAAGAAGGAGGTAAGACAGTACATACAGAAGTACCCAAAGCAGGCTAGGGACAGATAATGGCATTAGGGCCGTGGGTGGAATGGGCAAAGGGGCAGCTGGAAGTTAAGTCTCTCCCTTGTATCCCATGTAGCACTTGTGGCCTCTAGGGAGGTTTGGTAAGTCTAGTGCCTGAGAACCTGAGGGGTACTACAGGACCTCTGTAAGATTTCCATATGTCCATCCCTGTGTTAGACTCTGCAACCATGACCAAGTACGGGATCCCCAAGGTAAGACCTACTCTTCAAGCGATAGAGCCCAACATAGACAAATGTCCTTCTGCCCTCCAATCTGCCTTGAGTGCCCAACACTCTGGGAGCCACTTTGCCTTCATCTCATAGTAACCACTCTTTTCCTTTCCCTCCTCATCCCTTGGGAAACCAGTTCAACTCTTCACTGCCTCTTGCCTTCTTCTATCAGTGCCAGTCTTCCTCCCAGTTCCAAGCCTACTGAAGGTCAGCTGTTTGGTGTACCTCTTGGGACCATTCCTCACTCGAGAATGCCTGTAGAAATCTCTGGTAAGCCTTTCCCTCTGCTGCAATCCTTAGCTCTGACCATCTGTAGAGCTCTAAGGTAAGGCAAGGCCTAACTCCCTATTGCATTCCACAGCACATCCAGTCCTCCTGCTGTGAGGAACAGGGAGGTCAGTCAGTCTGTTCCTTCCCTTACATGCTTTTATCTGGGAGCTAACCTTAAGCTTTCTGTAGTTCAGAGCTGTGCCCTTCTGGGAGAAGCCTCTTTCTGAGGTGCAGACCTCACCTGTATGTTGGGACCTGCCCATCCTCTCTTGGAACCTACCCCCTGCCTTTCATCCTAAAATATTCATAAAGTTTATTCTCTGGCTAACGCTGAAGCAGTTGTATTTCCCCAACCCTTCTAAGGTTATGAACATGGAATGGGGTCCACAGACCCCTCCTACTTGAATAGATGTCAAGGACTCCCAAAAAATTTTTAATAAATATTTTGATGAGTATTTTCTGCCTTGAACAACTTTCCTCTCCGAAGAGGGTTCCTAGGCTTCCCCAGACTGCCAAAGGGGGCCAGCACACCAGAAAGGGTGAGCCTTCCCACTCTGAGGCGCTGCCAGACTTGCCAGCCCCAGAGAATGGGAGCATTAAGCTCAGTATGTTTTTCAAGATTAGACAGACAGAGCATTTATGGCTTAGCACTAAGTCCTTCTTCCCCCACCCCCAGACGCATAACAATTCTCTTTGGGCTTTTAGAGTATAATCAAATTCATAAAGAACTTTCTGTTGCCAACACCAGAAAATGAAACCAGATGCAACTGATAACTGCAGATAAATAAATCACTTTCTTTAGTGACAGAGCCATCTGAGTGCTCCACGCTGATTCAATCAACCTGGGGACAAAATAGACAAGAGGATTCCATAATGACAGGCTGCTCTTTCCAATAAGCTTACAGGGAAACAACACAAAGTGAAAGAAATCAATTTAGATAGAGATGATACCAACCCCCCAGCCAGCCCCCACTGGAAGGTCCAAAAGCACAGGTTGGAGCCCTGACCAGCTGTGGGCAGGCGGGCATCAGGGCTTCGTCTCTGCCCCCTTTGCGGCATGCCCAGGGCTCTAGCTGCCTTTTAATGTGTTCATTTCTATGGATAAATCTCTGTCTCATCTAGCTGCATCTCCCTTGGAGCTGCTGGTGCTTTTTCAAGTAGAGAGAGAAGATGAAAACTTGAGTCAAATTGTTTCTTCTCCAAACCTGCCCCCTTTTATTCTTAATGTGAACCTCAACACCCTGTGTAAGAAGCTGGGGGAAGGGGGGGACAGAATATGATCAGTAATACAAAATGAATGCCAGATTATATAAGGGGATATTCCACAAATTGTGGCTAAGAAAAGCCCCCGACCCTGAAGGTGGTGCCAGAGGGAGGGAGCTTGGTATTCCCAGAGACATGGGGGCCAGTGTGGCTGGAACAGAATGGGGGAAGGTAGGAAGTGTATTTCCAGACAGCTAGGAAACCACTGCAGCAAATGAGTGACTGAAATTCCCCTGCCATGTCTGCTTTGGGAACAGTAACCCAGCCTTAAGGCAGCCAGAAACAGCAGGGAAAAGATACCCCTTGTGGCCATCCCCTCAGTTCTAGTTAACCCCATTTTCCAAGCAAATGACCTATCACAGAATGATTCAAGCTGTCAATTCAGCATCATTGTCCCAAATTGAAAGTCTATCATGAAATAACCCGGCATTTAAATTCATTTCCATAAGGGGTCTCAGTTTCCTCCTTTATGCAACGAGGGTGATAGCCTAAGGCTCCTTCCAGCTCACTCTCCCCTGAGAGTCTGTGCAGACTGAACTGAACTGAGGGTCTATCAGGCTGCTGTTTCATACTCTGGGTTTGTTAATGCAGCCAGAGCCAGGAGCCCCATTGATATCCGGGGTGCTTACTGAGTCATAAAAGGCTTTGTGAGACTTGGAGGAGAAGTAAAGCCATCAATCACCTCATTAAAGTCTAATGACTTTGGGAAGAGCTTTCAAAATGGTAGCAGCTGGATAGGATCTTACTGCATCGTACTTTGAAGACGGCTTTTGATGCATTTCTAAACAGAATCATCTTTCTACATTAGTATTTGATGTAGGCAGGCAAAGTGTCTTAGCACCAAGGAACCAGTGCCCTCTAACCATGGCCTTTTAATATCATACATGTTTCATCACATCTGAAGGCTATTTTAAAAAACCTCAAACACTTCTGCAGTCCATCAGCACTCTCCCACCCCCAAATTAATTATCCTGTTATAAATCCAACACACAGTATTTCAGCTATGCTGCTAGCAAGCCTGGGTCTTTAGCCAAAAAAGATAGAATTTTCAGTGCTTCTATGTGACTTCTGGGGAATGGAGGGGGGAGGGGTGTGATCTCAGTGCCCCAGACTGGGCTGTGCAGGGCTAAAGCTTGGACATCAGCTTCCTCTTCAGCCACACTACTCCACTAGTCTAAGGTAAGATTATCCCACCTGGAAAAAGTCAAGGTAACCCACCGACAAATCGGGTCCAAGCACACAAGTACCCTTGCCAAAGCCTTTCAGTTAGGCTTAGCTCTTCTTTCCCACCAGTGAGGAAGTCCTGGTGTGCTCTCCTCTGGTCTTGTCTCCTCTCCTGTGGTCTCATCTCCTCTACTCTGGTTTCCTCTTCTCTCCTCAGGGACACTCCATCACTCCTAGCACAGAGTGAATATCAGTACTAAATATTAACTGTTTCTCTTTTGTCCAGGAAACCTGAGGGTCTTCCCCTCCCAGTCTGATTTTTTTTCTTTTTTGATTAAAGGGACCTTCCCTTGAGTAACTACTTAAAGAAGCCTATTTCTCCTCTGGTCTTGTTTCTTCTTGAGTCTGGTCTCTTCTCATCTCTTCTCAACTCTTCTGGTGTCTTCTCCTCCTTCCGGTCTCCTCTGGTCTCCTTTGGTCTATTTTTCTCATGTCTGTCCTCCTCTGGTCTGGTATCCTCTCTTCTGGTGTCCTCTGGGCTCCTCTGGTTTGGTCTCCTCTCCTTTCCACCCATCTCTCCTCTCCACCACTCGGGTATCCTGCCCTCTATGCTTGTCTCCTCTCCTCTCCTCTGGTCAGGGATTAGACACTAGGTTCCTGTCCTCTTAGCACAGTGAATGTAAATATTAAATAGTACCTGTTTTTCTTTTGCCAGGCACTCTGAGGGTCTTCCTCTCCTAGTTTGATTTTTTTTCTTTTTTGATTAAAGGAGCCGGCCATTGAGTAACTACTGAAAGAGGCCTATTCATCCTCTGCTCTACTCTCCTCTGATCTTTTGTCTTGTGTCTATTCTTCTCTCATTGGCTATGGTCTCCTCCTGTCTCTACTCCTCTCCCCTGGTCTCCTCTCACTGTTTCTCCTGTCCTTGGATCTCCTATCCTCTGCTCTGTTCTTGGCTCTTCCCCTCTCCTCTTCTCCTCCCATTCTCTTCCACCTCTCCTCTCCTCTGCTGTTCACTCTTGTCCTCTGTTCTGGTCTCTACTCCTCCCCTCCCCTCTTCTCCTCCCTCTCTCTCCTCTTTTAGAGGAGGGGAGAGAAGAGAGGAGATAGAGGGTAGAGAAGGAAGGAAATAAAAGAGACAAGAAGAGCCATATTCATCTTAGATATTAAGAGAAGCTCTAAAGGAAGACCTCTAAGACAAACCTCCATCTTCTTCCCTCTTCCACCCTCTACTCCCACTCCCTCCCTTCCCTCCCCCCTCCACTAGGAGAGGGAAAGAGCCAAGAACAGAAGAGAGGAGGACAGGAGACCAGATGAGAGGAAAGAAGGAGAAGAGGGGAAGTTCTCTCCATCAAGAGAGAAGAGGAAAGTGGAAGAGCCAAGAACAGAACCGAGGATAGGAGACCAAAGAACAGGAGAGGAGAGCAGACAAGACCGGAGGAGAGTAGGAGGAGAGAGGGGAAGTTCTCCCCTCTCTTCTCCTCTCCACTAATAGGAATTCTGTCTATTACCCAGCTATGGCATTTGGAAGTTTTCCATGTTCATCCAGATGTTTGGCATCATGCAAACACAACTTTAGCGTGTGCTTCCCTCTTGTTTCATTTGGAATCCTGTCCCACATTGAGTAAGATAATGGTAAGAAGAAAAAAATCAAATGTGTGCAACATTTTAAGGCTCATAGGTGGGTCTAATTCCCATTTTATAGAATGTGAAAATGAAGCCCGTCCAGGTTAAATGATTTGTCCAAGGTGACATGGTAGGGGTCAGAGGTTGGGCTCGAGCTTGGGTCTTTGGCCTCCAAGTGACTCCAAGGCATTCTTTGTCACCAGACTCCCTCAGGCCAGCACTTGAATCTGCCCTCAGACAGTCCCTAATTCTAATTCTGGGCATGAAACTCCCTTCAGCACCAGTTTCATACTCTGTGCAGTGGGGATAACAATGCTACCTAAGTCATAGGTTTGTTCTGGGTATCAAACAGGATCATAGATGCAAAGGGCTTTGCAAAGCTGAAAGCAGTGCAGGAATAAGAGGTGCATCTGCCCTCACCTTGTGACTTTGGGGGTAGCTTTCAGGCAGGAAACACTGAGGGCAAACATGGGGTCCCATGTTGAAGAGTAGGAACCTAGAAGATAAGCAAGAGAAAACCAAGAGGACGGTGGAGTGGGGGCAGTGATAGGGGAGATTAGTGTGGGAGGTAGACGTGGAGACTCTCTCTTGGTGTTTTTGTGCACATGTCCCCAGTTAGGAATTTTTGGAACTTTCCCTCAGCAAACATGGGACACTTAAGTACGTCAAAGAGCATTTGTTCCAGGGAGCATTCTTTTCAACCTTCTTTGTCACTCACAGGCTTGGGATTTGTTTGGCCACTCTTAAGTATCCCATTTTCATTTCTCCTTGATTGTTTCCAGGCTTGGGGCCTTCCTCATTCTGCCTCACAAAAACAAGCCAGGGAGACACGCCCTGCTGCCAAGCTGCATGTGTTTACATCAAAGGGGGCTTGTCCTGCTAGTCTCAGAGAGAGTGGGACACTTTGGGGCATGAAGACCAAAGAGGGCAATGTCTCTCAAAGCCTGAAGGAAGATCTGGGGGATGCTCCAACTGCTCTGAGGCTGTGGGGAACAGCTGGAGCAAGGAATGGTTCAGAGCAGCCTCCCTTCAGCTGAGATCTTCAGGGGAGCCAAAGAATGGGCACAGGGTAAGTGTCTAGGATCAAACTGGCCTAGATGTGCTGGGGAGTGTAGCGTTCAGGTAGAGTAAGTGCAGATAAATAATCAGTTGAGGCTGGGAGTTATGTTGTGGCATTGGGGTCTGTGCTGCTAGGTCCTGGGGCTTTCGTATGGGTCACAGAACACTCCCATCTCTGCAAAGGTCAAAATGAGTTAGCACTTAGTGGGCAGAAGCAAAATGCAACACTTAATCGGCAACTGACAGGAACCAGAGTGAAGGATGCCAGCAAAGCAACAGAGAAGAGTAGGAAAAGGATGCCAGATACCTGGTGAGACATGACAGGACCAGTAGTATGCTCTTCATTGTTGTTGTGACAGCGGAGAAGGCCCAGGGACATTGGATGGCCCTTAAGGCTATGCTGAATTTATAGACGGTCCTGGGCAGAAAAAGATGCTATCGGAGACATGGTCCTTCTGCAGTGAGTGAGGCAACACCCATTCAGTGAATAGGCCTCTTTAAGAAGGGAGTCAAGGGATGGCCTCTTTAATAGAAAAAAATCCAACTGGGAGGGGAAGACCCTCAGGGCTGCTGACCAAGAGAAACAGTTACTATTTAATATTTACATTCACTCAGAGCTAGAAGAACAGGGACCTAGTGTCCAGTCTCTGAGCTCCAGAATGAATTGGGTTTAAGGCTTGGTGTTTGTGAAAGAAATCTGGCCAATAAACCCCAAGTTAAAGAGGCAGCTTTCAGCCATCAAAATGTACCTTCCTTTGGGCAGAGCAACCTCAGGTAAGGGGAGGGGAAGGGAGAGGAAAGAGGAAGAGAGAAAGGATAGGAAGCGATAGGAGAGGGAGGAATAGGAGATGGGAGAGGAACAGGATAAGGAAGAGAGGGGAGGAGTGGGAGGGAGGGAAGGTAGGAGGTCTTCTCTTAGAGATAGAAAGGAGCTGTTGTCTAGGAGAGAAGCAATTGTCTTTTTGAAGAAAAGCACTGTCTTTGGGCTTTCTCCTGCTTTCCTTCTCCCCCTCTCCTCCCTCCCTATTCATCCTCTGGTCTGGTCTCCTTTCCTCCCCTCTCCTCTTCTCCTCTGGTTTCCTCTCCTGTCCTTTGGTCACCGATCCCCTGGTCTGGTCTACTCTCTTCTGTTCTGGTCTCAGCTATCCCCTCCCCTCTTCTCTCTTAGTGGAGAGGAGAAGGGAGGGGGGAGATCTTCCTTCCTCTTTTCCTCCTACTCTACTCTCCTTTGTTCTTGGTCTCTGCTCCTCCCCTCCCCTCTCCTCCCTTAGTGGAGAGGAGAAAGGGAGGAGACCTTCCCCTCCCTTTTTCCTCTCTTCTTAGAGAAGAGGAAGAGAGAGAACGGGAGAGGAGAGGAGACCCTCCCCTGTCCTCCTCCGAGAGAGAAAGGGAGGAGAGGGAGGTGTGGGAGGGAAGAGAGGACAGAATATGCATTCCTTTCTCTTAGAGGCCTTCCTTTAGAGCTTCTCTTAATATCTAAGGTGAATATGTTCTTCTTGTCTCTACTCCCTTCCTCCCCTCCCACACCTCTCTCCCCACTCCTCTAAGGGAGAAGAGGAGAGGGAAGAAGCAGAGACAGAAGAGAGGACAAGAGAGAACAACAGAGGAGAGTAGAGATGGAGAAGAGGAGGAGGAGGAGGAGCAGAGGGCAGAAGGGAGGAGAGCAGGAGGAGAGAGAAGGGGAAGGTCTATTTCCCTCAGAAGAGGAGAGGGGAGGAGCAGAGACCAGAAGGGAGGAGAGCAGAGGAGATGAGTGGGGAGAAAACTGGAGAGGAGACCAAAAGAGAGGGCACCAGAAGAGAGAAGAGATGGAGGAGGGGAAGAGGAAAAGAGGGAGGAGGAGACAAGCAGAGGCCACAACAGAAGGGGGAAGACACCAGAGGAGGGGAGAAGAGAGATGGGACAAGAGTAGGGGACTAGAGCTCCCTCTCCTCTCTTCTCACACTCTTTCCCCTCCCACCCCACTCCCACTCTCCTCTGCTCTCTTCCCCTCTTCCTCCCTCCTCTCTTCACCTGACGGTGCTCTGCCCAAAAGAAACTACATTTTGATGGCTGAAAGCTGCCTCTTTAACTTGGGGTTTACTTCTCAAACACCAAGCCTTAAACCCAGTTTGCTCTGGAGCTCATAGACAACAATAGGTCCCTGCCTCCTATCACGGAGTGAATGTAAATAGTAACTTTCTCTTGGCCAGCAGCCCTGAGGGTCTTCCCTTCCCAGTTTGATTTTTTTCATTAAAGGGGCCATAAAGAGGGCTATCACTGAATGTGCTTTACCTCCCTCAAAGAGAGAACCTGAAAAGACCATTGCCTACAAGGGCCAGGGTCTCCCATTGCATGCTGGGCCATCTCCAGTCATCCTGACAAATATCAAGCTACTTCCCTGAGAGGGCTCTGGAGGATAAAGTGAGGCCAGTGACCTTGCTCAGCCCTCCCTCACTTACACTAAGTTAATCACTTTACAAACTTTAACTTATTTGAGGCAACTAAGATTGAGGAGTTGCAGAACAGGATGCCATCCACATCCAGAGATAGAACTATGGAGTCGGAATGCAGAGTGAAGCAGACTACTTTCTCTTTTGTTTTATGTTTTCTTCTCTTTCCCATGGTTTCTCCCAGTTGTTGTAATTCTTTTCTGAAACATGACTAGTGTGAACGTATGTTTAATAGAAATGGATGTGTAGAGCTCATATCAGATTGCATGCCACCTTGGGGAGGGAGGGGGAGAAAATTTAAAACTAATGGAAGTGAATGTTGAAAACAAAAAAACAAATTAATAAATTGAAAAACAATGCATCTGTAACACTGCTTTTGGCATAGGGAAGGATTCTATTTCCCACAGCAACTAAGCAACTCCTGAATATATGCTTGTATCTGTTGTATACAAAGAAGACAGTTAACTCTAGCTGGTTATTTTTGGCATCAATAGTGAACGTTGGGGGTGGCTAGGTGTTGCAGTAAAGAGAGCACCAGCCCTGAAGTCAGAAGGACCTGAGTTCAAATCCAGCCTCAGACACTGGATACACTTACTAGCCATGTGACCTTGGGCAAGTCACTTAATCCCAACTGCCCTCCAAAAAAATAATGAATGTTGGTAATAAATAAGGCATTTATTATTTCTTTTTTAAAAATTGCAAAGCAGGGAGGTGCCCACCCACATAGATAGAAGCGATTTCTTCACCAGTGAAATCCCAGGTCTGCTTCCTAGCCTTCTTTCAGCCGATCTCCCCTACTAGTCAAGGACAGGACAAAAGTTAGAAAATAAGCTAGAGTTAGCAATCAAGCATCTAAACAGCATGGCACTTTCTCTTCTGACACAGAGACCCAATGTTGTCAGGAACATCAGAGTCACTTTGGTCTGAAGGAAAAAAAATGACTGGGAAGGGGAGACTTTTTTTCCCTAAAATTGCACAGGAGGAGAGAGAAGGAGCTGTCCTGCCTTAAGGTTACTTTCCCTTTATCCTGCCTGACTTTTGTTCTTTTTCATTCTGAATACTGTGCTTTTGCCATCAACTTCATCTTCCCCTGAAAGAAAAGCAATGCTAGTGGTTTGTGCTCAAGGCTTCAAAGTTCAATGCAAGGGTTCCTCCAAAGGTAACCAACTTTTAAAATGATCCTAAGCCTTACAAATATCCCCTTGGGAGTTTTTTTCCCTTTCATGTATACTTGATTTGTAGCAGCAAAACTTGGGTAACTTCTGGAAAAATACTAGCTGTTCACATCTAAATGCATTAAAGTTCACTAAATTACATCCAAGCCTCACCATAACCCCAATGTAAGGTAGCTGTAGGAGTCACACCACCCCCACTTTTACAGATGGGTTCACACTAGAACAACCAGGACACAGCTTTTAAATAAATTTCTAAGTCATTTCTCTTATTTTGCCATAATTTTAACTATCTCTGTACTGCACTTTAAATACAAGTAATTGCAAGTTGATATTATTTTACTGTGAAATAAAAATGACCATACTACTTTCATTAGTATGGAAGCTACCCCTTCGTCCTTGGGGTGCGGTGTAGGAGGGTTCTAAGTCACTCGCCTTGGGTCAGAGGTAGTAAGCATCTAATCCTGATTCAAAGCGAGGTGTCTGGACCCAAAGACCAGAATTCTCTCTATTGTGTCAAGCTGCCTCTCAAAATAGACAGGAATTAAACAAAGCTGAACATCGAGACAGAAAGAGAAATTCCATTTAAAGTCACTTTAAACATCATAAAATATTTTGGAGTCTACCTGCCAAAACAAACCCAAAGATTATATGAACACAATTACAAAACACTTTTCACACAAATAAAGTCATCTAAATAACTGTAAAAATATCAATTGCTCGTGGGTGGGGCAAGCTAATATAATAAAAATGACAATTCTACTTAAATTAATTAATTCAGTGCCATACCAATTAAACTACCAAAAATTATTTTATATAGCTAGAAAAAATATCAAAATTCATCTGGAAGAACAAAAGGTCCAGAATCTTAAGGGAATTAATGAAAAGGAAAGTATAGCATGACTAGGGAAGGTAGCCTAGCCATACCAGATCTTAAATTATATTATAAAGCAGCAATCATTAAAATCCCTTGGTACTGGCTAAGAAATAGAGGGGTAGATCAGTGGAAAAGGTTAGGCACACAACACACAGTTATTAATCATTATAGAAGCCTAATGTTTGATAAACACAAAGATTCTAGCTCCTGGGATAAGAATTCACTGTTTGAGAAAACTGCTGGGAAAACTGGAAAATAGTATGGCAGAAACTGAGCAAAGACTAACATCTGACACCATATACCTGAATAAAATCCAAATAGGTACACAACTTAGATAGAAAGGCTGATGCTATAAACAAATTAGGGGAGCAAGGAATAGTTTATCTGTCATATTTATGGAGAATAGAGGAATTTATGACCAAACAAGAGGTAGAGAACATTATGAAATACAAAATGGATAATTTTGATTACAATAAATTGAAAAGTTTTTATACAAACAAAACCAATACAACCAAGATTAAGAGGGAAGCAGAAAAATGGGAAAGAATTTTTATAACTAGTATATATGATAAA
>WOXC01008578.1:0-295000 GCA_011680675.1 Gymnobelideus leadbeateri
AGAAAATCAAACTGGACTGGGAATACCATCAGGGCTGCTGGCCAAACAAGAACAGATTACTAAAATGAGAAAATCATAGATTTTATGAGTTTGAAAGGGATTCTAGTGGTCATCAAATGCAATTCATATTTGAAAAGGTCTCCCTCTACAACACGCCCCCAAAGTGATGGTCTAGCTTTTGTTTGAAGACCTTCAGGGAGTGGGGACCCACTACTTCTTTTAGTTAGTTATAAATTTTTACAAAACTTTCTTGCATCAAACCAAATTTTGCAGCTGCATTTTCTACTCATTCAATAAGTCAAGTTCTTCTTTTATGTAGCATAATTGCTAATACTTGATGACAGTTATTATAGCCGCCACTCTGCTAAATCATTTTTACAGACTACATTGTCAAAGTTATTTTGATGTCATATAGCATGAATACAAGGCCATTCTCTATCCTACTGTATATTACTTGACCCTCAAGTTTATCGATATCCTTTTTATATATAGTGCTCAGAATTAAACATAAGACTCTTGAACAAAGATGTCAAACATGCAACCCAGGGGCCTTAATGAACCAGAGTAAAATGTAGTTGAGAAATATTTAACAAAATAAATCAACATCAAATAGAATATTGTTAATGTTATCATATGGATTTCTAAGTCAATATGTTGCCAGGAGTTATCCTTGTGTACAGATCAGTAACCCTGTTTCTATTTGAGTTTGACAGCACTGCCTTAGATGTTGCCTGACTAGTATAGACTGTAGCAGGTCTATCACTTTATTACTAGAAGCTATGTCTCTCTTCAATACAGTCCAAAAATCCACTAATGTTCCTGGATTATGTATCATAGTGTTGATTCATGAATACCTTGAAATTTATTAAACTTCTTAAACTTCTCTAAGTGAAACACCATGTAATCCCATTTCTGTGCAATTAGTTAACATAGTAGATAGAGAACTGGTCTTGAAGTAAAAAGAAGGGTTTGAATCTGTTCTATATTATTTTACTAATAAAGTTTTTTTTTATTTCATTGTTGCTGCTTTTTTTAAACCAAATTACAATAGTGTACAAAATTTAAATTAATATAAAATGTCCAATATCTTAGTCTTATTAAGAAAGGTTTGTATACTGATTGTCTTACCTTGAATATTAGCTATTCCTCCCAACTTTGCCTCACTGTCTAGTTACAAAAGCCTTTGTGTACAAAATAAGTATATACAAAACAACTACAAGGAAATAGAAAAAAAATCATTGGGGAGGCAACCAGGAATTAGAAGTAGACTAAAAAAAATGGTTCTTCCCTGATGTTTAGTTCAGAAGGAATATGGTAGTACTCAAAGAAAATGTATACCAATTACTGGCATTTTTGGTCAATTGGCATTGTCACTTATTGGGCTGTTAAGTGATACAGAGTATAGAATATTGGGCTAGAAGTCAGGAAAACCTGAGGTCAAAACTGACTTTAGATATTTATTAGCTATGTGACCCTGGACTAGTCACTTAACTTCTGTTTGCCTCATTTTCCTCTTCTATAAAAATTGGTATCAGAATAACATCTACCTCACAGAATTGTTTTGAGGAGAAAATGAGATAATAATTGTAAAGCACTAAAGGTGGCTAGCACATAGTAACTGTTATGGAAATATCAGTTTTAATTTTTACTACTTACTACTACTACTACTACTACTACTACTACTACTACTACTACTACTACTACTACTAGTCACCATGTAAAATGAAGCTCAGTTAAAATGCTTCATTCAGGTTAAGATTCTGACTCTTCTGTAAGAATTTAGACTGTGCATCTTTACCCGAATTTGTCAGACTGTTGGAGGGTACCTTCAGCATATTATTTCATTCTGAGAGAGTTCGAGGGTTTTTGAGCTGCATCATAGAGAGATAGGAGTGATTGAATTGCCTGGCCAAGAAAGCTTGATATCCTGAGTCTTTCAGTGCTTAAAGTTGAGTTATGAACTATGCTTAGAAGCCCTCATAATATTTGAGATATTCACTTTTTATTTTGTTGGATGTAGCAGGGAGCGATACTATTACTTAGGTATGTAAACAAGCTTTAGCAATTAGGAGTTATTTTGTAATCAATCAAAATTTATCCATTAGGAATTAAGCCAAGACATTGAAAACCCTTGTGGGTGAGAAGACCCCAAATTCAGATAACTTAGTCTGATTGATGAATATTTTTGCCCAGTTTAATGATAGTCTGAAACACAAGAAGATGAACTGGGTATAAGACTGAGAGGTTTAGGGAAAATATAAAAAGGATATTTCAGTCTTTTGCTATTCAGGTTCACCAACCTAGAAAAAACAATGGATCATCAGATTCTCAATACCTTAGGCAAATAATGACCTTCATAGAAGTTATAATTATTGTCCCCAATGTGTAAAGAGGGGGAGAAACAAGGTCTTTTTTCTTCTCCAGAGGCAACACAGTGTAGAGAATACTGTTGGATTTGTGCTTATGGGAACTGGATTTTAATCTCAGGATAAAGAACTTCCTGCCTTACAACCTCAGGAAAGTCATTTATTCTTTTGATGCTATGATTTCCTCATTTATAAAATGAACAGGTTTGACTAGATAACCCTTGAGGTACTTTCTAGTTCTCAATCTTCTTGGACTGAAAGAAGACTGAGAATTATGGTTCCTAGATTATTGATATAGAGTTGAAGTGACCTTAGAAACCATGTTTTACAATCAATCTTCTCATTTTCTATCTGAGGAGACTTAAGCACTGAGGGGTGAAGTGACTTGTCAGAGACAGAATTTGAACCAAGGTCATTTGACTCTGGAAGCAGTGTTCTTTCCATTTTGCCATGCTCTTTTCCCTCTCTTGGGGAAGGTTCTATCAGGAGAATAGTATATGAAAGGTCTGGTAGAACCAAAGAGACTAGGGAGGGATCTAGTGTAGGATTGACTTATTAACAAGTAGAGACCAGAAAATAAGGGGTAGGGCATAAGAGGAGGGATGATAGAAGGGAGAGCAGATTGGGGGAGTGGGTAGTTAGAAACAAACATTTTTGAAAAGGGATAGGGTTAAAGGAGAAAATAGAATAAATGGGGGACAGGATAGGATGGAGGAAAATATAGTTAATCTTTCACAATATGGCAACTATGGAAATGATTTGGATAACTACACATGAGCAACCTATATTGAATTGCTTATCTTCCCAGTGGGAGCAGGTGAGGAGGGAAGAAGGAAAAAATCTGCAACTCAAAGTTTTAAAAACAAATGTTTAAAAAAATGTCGTTGTTGTTGTTTTAAATGCAATAGGGAAATGAGATATACAGGCAGTGGGGTATAGAAATCCATCTCACCCTACTAGAAAGTTAGTGGGGTCCTGGGGGAGGATATAAGATAGAACAGACTGGGAGAAGGGGTATTCAGTAGGCTTGCTATTTTGGGGTGGGGAGTAGGGGAAAGATGGGGAGAAAAAACTGTAAATCAAAATCTTGTGGAAACGAATGTTGAAAAATAAAATAAATAAATAAATTTTAAAAATAAAAGAACAAGTAGATATCAGCCTTTGTGATGAGCATATGAGTGTGAGATCATTTTTTTACACTTCTATAGAGACTCCAGGGGACTGTTCAATGGAGACAATAGAATGTTCTTTTATATAAATTAGCCTTCAGTTTCTTACCCTTGAGTCATCATTGGTGTGTGTGTGTGTGTGTGTGTGTGTGTGTGTGTGTGTGTGTATCTGTGTGTCTGTGTTTGTGTGTGTGTCTGTGTGATGGGGGGGGAGGAAATGGGGGTATTCATGGATGTTTGTGCCAGTGTATTTCATAACACACTACAGTACCTGTACATAGCTTGATCCATTATGGAATGTAAGCAATTATGAAATCACTTTCAGCCAAGAATTACTTCACTGAACTATACCCACTAAAAAAGTTTCTTCCAGTTCCTATTACTAGAGCAGAGGGGCAGTGGCAGTAACCTGAATTTCAAACTTTGGTAATGTAACTAAACTTAATAACCTAGAGAATATCACAGGATGATGAAGGGTATGACAATCAGGAAATGAGGAATAATTGAAGGAAAAGAAGATAAGACAAGAAGATATCAAGAAAAGCAGGAGAAGGATGCAGAGGGGGAAATAGCTTTCTCCAAATATTTCAAGCTATATCATATGAAAGAAGCATTCAAGTTGCTCAGGATATGCTCCTGAGGACAGAATTAGAATTAATGGCAAGTGGCAACTGAGGTAAATTGAGAATTCCTGAGGTTTTTTTTTTTTAATTATCCCAGGGATATCCTGGGAATTGTGCAACTGGTTGTTCTAGATGGTTTTTTGCTTAAAAATAAAAGGCAAGACTCCCTTGATCCAAAACTGGAACACCTTGAAAAGAAAAAAAAGTCATTTGCTTTCAGAATTTGAAGAGTAAAGATTTGAAATGTAAAGTCTCCAAATTCAGAGAACAAAGAAACATGAGAATACCAATTTGATCTGACCAGGTCAGAAGAAATATTAATGTAGGTAGAACACAAAGACCCCATTTTGCTGAAGGCTATGAATTCTTCCTGTTTTTCTACTCTCACCTTATTGAGCAGAAGACATGTTCTTTTCCTCTCTTTTTCATTCTTTTTGTCTATTTCTTCACTTCTAAAAAAAACAGATCTCTTTTTCTCTTTTCTCTCTGTTAGGATGAAAAGCAGAAAGCAGAGTTTTGTTCAGTGTGGCTCTTTAATTTTTCTTTGAGAGAGACTCAAAGAGGCACCCTAGGTGTGGGGAGGGAGCAGTGCACACATACATTTATATCTCACTCAACTAAGTAGTATATGGCTTGCTATCTGCCCTGAAGGAGGAAATTCTTATGCCAAGAAAATCCCAGTTCCTTATAGTACTGAAGTATTTCTTATTTGTAAGTGATATCAGTTTCAATAAAAAAGGGAAATATTTTTTAAAATAAAATACTCATCTTGAAATAAAAAGCAAACAGAAATCTAAGCAATAAATATGATAATTATCCGTTCCTCCTACAAATACTGGCTAATGCTTGATCTTCAGTCATAACAGATAAATGGGTTTACAATTGCGTGTCTCCCTAGGCAAGCCCTTTACATTTATGTAACTTAAAAAACAACAACAACAAATAGGAGATGCCCAATTAAACTTTCTCCTTTTAGTGGACTTGGTTCCAAGACAAATGTATCTTAGTGGGGAAATGGGGGGACGGCATGTTGAGAGGAGAGAGTACCAGAAATACAAGGTGATCTCTTTAAATTAAGACAGAAGAAGTAGGGCCATAACTGGTCCTTACCTAATAATAGGCATTTAATTCAATATCTATTATTATTCTGAAATTTATTTATTAGAAAAATCCAGGAGACAAAATAAAGTATTAATATGGGTAATATTAAAATAACGTCTTATATTTTAAAAGATATATATATATATATTATACATATGAACTCTCAAAATTTTGGTTTCTATAAGGTGATAGCAAACTGAATGGCTGAGTCTAAATGATTTTTGAAAAACCACGTGAAATAAATATCCCTCTTCTCTGAATTCTAAAGCATCCCTCCCTCTGTTCCAAGTAAAAACAAAGAGAAGGAAAAGGAGAAAGAGAAGGAGGAAGAGGAATAAGAGAAGGAGGAGGAAGATCTATTTATGCAAAATTCATATAAAATTTTTCAAAGTGTTTTACAAATATTATCTTATTTTGTCCTCACAAAGACCCTGCAAGATAAGTGCTATTATTATGCTCATTTTACATATGTGTGTATGTTTGCATGTATATAATATAAGTCACACACTTATAAATTTCTGAGGCTGGATTTGAAATAAAGTCTTCCTGATTTCAGGTCCAAATTTCTATCCACTAAGTGAGTGCTGTACCTGAGGCCAGAAGGACATGAATCCTAATCCTACCTCTTATACATATTAACTATATGAGCATGGGAAAATCACTTAATCTCTCACAGTCCCAGATCCTTATCTATAACATGGGAATCATGATATTTTAAATACTCCCTTCACAAGGGTATTGTGAGTTGAAAATATTATGCATATAAGCATTTGATAAGTCAACAAACTTTTTTTTTTAAAACACAGGTGTAACTCTATTTTTTTCTGTTACAAATGCAGAATAATGCTCAGTAACAAAGTAAATTTCCCAAAGAGATAGTAATAAGTGCTGAAATCATGAGGTGAAGTAACATTAAACCCGGTGATACACACACAGACACACACATGTGTATGCACATTTACATGTATATATGTTCATGCTTGTTTGTATGTATATACACATATATGTGTGCATATATGTATGTGTATATGTATATGAATATCTGTATTCACATGCATATGTGTATGT
Source organism: Gymnobelideus leadbeateri (assembly GCA_011680675.1). Taxonomy (NCBI): domain Eukaryota; kingdom Metazoa; phylum Chordata; class Mammalia; order Diprotodontia; family Petauridae; genus Gymnobelideus; species Gymnobelideus leadbeateri. Next base: position 6,328 of record WOXC01008578.1, read on the forward strand.
ATCTATGTATACATGTGTCTTGTGTCTCTGTGTGTGTGTGTGTGTGTGTGTATATATCACTAAGCCTCTGTCTCTTCATCTGTAAAATAAAAATCAGTATGAAAATATAGGATTTCTATGCAGCATTTTGAAGGATGCAATATACTATATCATAATAACCCTCTTAAATCAGTATTTTAAAGTATCATGATAATATCTAAAATGTAAAATGATTGAATCCTCACATCACCTCCTTAGACTTTTAAATCCAGCATTGTAGTTTTTGACCTTGTTTCTTACTACAAAATCTTCACTTACTATTGTGATTTCATTTCTTGATATATTTAGTAAACATTTGATATATTTATGTATTGTTTCACTAAGTCAGTGCTTCTTAAACTGTGAGTTATAACACCATATGGGGTCACAAAAAATGGCAACAGTAAAAGGTTTCTGAACACACAATCACAAAAAATAATTAAAAATCAAACATGGCTGAATCTGAGGTGTTTCTGGCAGCTCTTACCCACATTGCATCATACCACTCCAGCCTTGGGTTTGAACACAAAACAAATGCGTTTTGTACTGCACATGACCTCAGGCCATGCAATGTCAATGGATGTTGCCAAAACATGAAAAAGGTTCTAGAGTGGAAAGAGTTTAAGAATCCCCACACTAAGCCTGCCTTCTAAAATGTGTTCCTCATACACAGTCCAACATCTCTTATGACCATGCCTTTACACAGGCCATACTTTGTGCTTGGAATGAACTCATCCTCATCTCTGCTTATCTTTTAAACTCAGCTCATTATCACCTTCTACTGGAACTGTTTCAGATGCTCCCACCTTCCATTGGCTGCCCACCAAATTTACTCATGTTTATTTTTTATAATCTTATGTTGTTGTTGTTGCTTTTATATGTGTAACTATTGAATCCCAAAGAAAATATAATCTCCCTGAGTACAGGCATTGTAAATTTGCCTTGCCTTATAGTCAATGCCTAGCACAGTGTCTTATAGGGTATGTGTTTAATTACTCGCTAAGGGTCTAATTACAAATAAAAGTGCCCAACAAATGAAGAATATTTATTGTGTATCTTATTTTGACCAAGATTTTCTTGCCTTCATTGTTAAAGCCATGGATGCCCCTCATTACTATAGAAATTAATTCAGTAATTAAAATGTACTAGTTGTCAAATTATCCTTGTGTTTGTGTTATGTTAGCATTCATTTTGTTTGGATTACTCCTGTTGACATTTACCATTTTAAAAAATATAGTGTATATGACAAACAATGTTGCCATTTTTACCAGGCTAAATACATATTTACAAACTCATAAATAACAATGACTCTCTTGAGTCAACATATTCCTGCTCCACCAGCATTTAGAAAATTCTTGCATCTAGAAAATGTTACAATGTTTTTGTTTGTCACTGGTGAAAGAGTGATTAAGCTGAATCAGTTCTAAACACTATTCTTCTACTTAGGCAGTATGGAGATTGATTAATGGAGGATATGCCATGGAGTTAAGATTTGATTTCAAGGTTTCCTTCTATGGAAGGTCACTTAATTTCTCAATTCTTGAGACAATTCTTTTAGACTTTTTTTTCCAAAAGAGTTGCTTATCTTCATGAGTGAGGTAGAAGTAGTTTCTACATCCCACTTGAGGACTTTCCAACACACTGATGGAAATGCAAGTCTGGATAAATGAAATCAAATCAAAACAAAACAACATTTACTGACATAGTAAAATTTTGTAATCACAAGCCCATACCAAAGACAAACAAAAATGAATGAATGAATGAATGTATGTATGTATGAATGAAGGGGAGTTTACTCAACTGGGAGTTAATACTGTGTAGCAGCACGCACCCCAATATCCCCAGGGTGACTGCCAACACAGTTTCTTAGATCTGCTTTTCAAAAGGAAAGCAACTCAAAATGGGTTGACAAGCTTATTTTAATCAAACAAACATATATTACCTAGTTCAGGGGAAAAAGGTCAGCACCCCGAACTTCAGAGTATAAAGACAGATCAAACAGACAGGCTTCCAAACTGTCCAACCATTAATACCAAATCACAGTTACCAGAGTTTTCAAAGTGGGGGGGTGGGGGGTGGGGAGGGCTCTCAACAATGTCTTCCCAGAGTCTCATCTGGTCAAATCACACAACACTTCTCAAAGTGAGCCCCAAAGCAAAGCCTCAAATCAGGGATTATATAGTCTTCTCCTGGATCAGAAAATGTGACCACCCTCTTGACCCACTGCCCAATCACACAGCATCAAGGTGTGTTCATTCCTGAAAACCAAGCCTCCTACCACAGGCTCCATGTGACCACATTCAGCCTATTAGGAGGCAGAGTACATTTTCTTTCTTTCTTTCTTTCTTTCTTTCTTTCTTTCTTTCTTTCTTTCTTTCTTTCTTTCTTTCTTTCTTTCTTTCTCTCTCTCTCTCTTTCTTTCTTTCTTTCTTTCTTTCTTTCTTTCTTTCTTTCTTTTTAATCAATTGGGGTTAAGTAACTTGCTCAAGGTTACAGGGCTAGTCATTATTTACGCGTGGGTGCTCATTTTCTGAGGCCGAATCTGATCTCGGGTCATCCCAACTCCGAGGCCAGCGCTCTTACTCACTGCGCCACCTAGCCGCCCCTTTAGGGCAATTGGGGTTAAGTAACTTGCCCAAGGTTACAGGGCTAGGTTTTTGTTTGTGTGGATTAAGTGTCAGAGGCCAGCTCTGAACTCAGGGCCTTCTGACTCCAGGGCCTGCGCTCTATTCACTGCGCCACCTAGCCGCCCCCAGAGTACATTTTCAAATCAAGGAAGGTTCTCAGAGTCACTTAAGTCAATCAAAGTCTCTTAAGCCAATCAAAGGGCCTAGGGGCAGGGAAGATCTTCAAATCTGCATTTCCATTACATACTGTCAATTAAATTATAATTCAAGTGTTTATACCCAAGTGCCCTTCCTTTTCTCTCCCAAGAATGGGGGCATCTTTGGGGCAGCTAGGTGGTGCAGTGAATAGAACACCAGTCCTGGAGTCAGGAGGACCTGAATTCAAATCCATCCTCAGACACTTAACACTTACTAGCTGTGTGACCTTGGGCAAGTCAATTAACCACAATTACCCTGCATTCCCCTCTCCAAAAAGACAAAAAAAAAAAAAAATGGGAGTATCTAGAAAAGCAGTCATTTCTTTAAAGTTCTTCTAATACCTTTGCTAGGTCAAGATACCTTAGTTCTAAGGGGAAATACAGAATCATCATGCATTCTACAAGAGGGAGAGAGATAATTAGAATTGACATTCACCATAAGAGCAAATGCCCTACTTGGTATTTTATTGAAACCAATGTCTGTCAGTCAAGTAGATTCTAATCATGTCCCCCCTGACATAAGGTAGGGAACTGGAGAAGAGTCAGCAAATAAATTAATTCACTGGCCTGGACCTTGTCCTCAAGATGATTACAATCTAATGGGGGAGAAAGGAAGCAAATCCAGTGGGTTGGCATTTCTTCTCTAGGAATTGGAAGCTTATACAGAAGAGGAAAACCCCATGCAAGATTTGGACATAGTCAATAAGAGTACTTGATTTAATTCACTATACATATTTGTCATAAGAAATGTTTCCCCCTTTTTTCACCTCCCACGGTGGGGAGGGAGATAGGAGAAAGGGGGGGTGGTGTTAATTTTGTAAATAATGTTCATATTTATTTATGCATGTATGTATATGAGAGTATTGTTTTCTCATTAGTTATGTAAAGAATTAATGGGGGAAACCACGAGAAAGCAGAAAACAAAAACAAAACAAAAAACTAAAAGAGAGCAAAGCATATGCTTCAATATGCATTGAAACACCATCATTCTTTTTCTGGCCGTGGATAGTATTTTCTATTGTGAACCTTTTGGGGTTGTCTTAGAACTTTGCAGTACTGAGAAGAGCTAAGTCTATCAAAGTTTGTCATCACTCAATATGGCTGTTACTGTTTACAGTGCCCTCTTGTTTTTGTTCATTTCGCTCAGCAATGGCTCATACAAGTCTTTCCATATTTTTCTGAAGTCTACCTGTTTATCATTTCTTATAGCACAATAGTGGTCCATTACATTCCTATACCACAACTTATTCAGTCATTCCTCAATAGGCATCCCCTCAATATCCAATTGTTGGCTACCACAAAAAGAGCTTCTCTATTGTTGTTGTTCATGTGATTCCTTTACACATTTGCTTGATCTCTTTTGGATATAGATCTAGAAGTAATATTGCTGGGTCAAAGGGTATACACATTTTTATAGCCCTTTGGGCATAATTCCAAATTGCTCTGCATAATGGTTGGATCAGTTCACAACTCTCCCCACAATGAATTAGTCTTCCAATTTTCCCACATCTTCTCTAGAATATATAATTTCATTGTGTTGTCATGTTAGACAATCTGATATGTATGATGTGGTACTTAAGAGTTGTTTTGATTTGCATTTCTCTAATCAATAGAGATTTAGAACTTTTTTCATATGATTAGAGATAGCTTTAATTTCTTCCTCTAAAAACTGCCTATTTATATCCTTTGACCATTTATCAACTGGGGAATGATTTATACTCTTACAAATTTGACTCAGTTTTCTATATGTTTTAGAAATGCAGCTTTTATCAGAGATATTGTTTTTAAAAAATATTTCCTAATTTTTTTCTTTTCTCCTAATCTTGGTTGAACCAGCTTTGTTTTTTCTATAAACAATATTTTTAAGAGGGGAAAAAAAAGACATGAGTTTTATGCTGAATTTCAAATATGGGTTTATATATGTATGAAAAGGGCAGGGGAAATCAAAGTAAGTTGTACTTGGGGAAACTGAGTAGCTCTTTATATGATCCCAAGCTGCTCATTAGTATAAAAACCTCTTTAAAACTAATATTTTCCCAGAAATCTAATGACTGTTGATTATGAAATGTCACTATCTTAGGAGATTTAAATAATAAATAACCCCAAGGATAGCATGCAGAAGGCATAGGTAGACTGCAAAATGTTTCTAAAACTGTCTTGTCAAGTGAGAGCAAATTCCTCAAACCCCTCCTCCCCAAACAATCAAGACATTAACAGATTAATGTAGTAAATAATAGATTGAGTATTACATTGGTTATACCAACATACTAACGTGCAAGAGGAGGAAGCATTTTATACAATTTCTAGAATCTCTACAGAATGTTTACTGGTAAACACAGAAAAGAAATAGAGGAATGGATGGAAAGGTTGGCAATTTGCAGTGGTTGGTGTACCCACAATGATAAATTACATGAATCTAGCAAAGTTTGAAATCCCAAATACTGTATTCTTGTTTAGTTTGAGTAAAAGAAACAAGTATGGATTGTAGCATATAGGCCAAAACTTTTGAGTTGCACAAATGAGTTTTTCTCCCATTATTACACCAGATAAGAAATTCTTCTAACTTATTTCCTTATACACTCACTATGTCTTGGGTTTTCTAGGCCATAAATGTAAGAAAGGGGATAAAAGCATGTTCCACATAATAAATATATGAAAGGTTGAAAAGATAACGTGTACTTTAGGTTAAAATAGTGACATTAAAGGTCATAGAGAAGCAAATCGACCAAACCAACCCTACTAAATATCTGAATAGGGTCCCAGAAAGGCCAATGATAAAGAAAACTAGAAAGAACAAGATCTAAGCGGCTCAATATAGTCCAGAATTGTACAAAAAATGATGGCCACAAGCCAGGAAAGGCTGCTATAAGGGTCAACCCAAGGAAGCTACTGTTAATGGAGATAACAGAAAGTCAGTGGAGGTAGGAAAATGGGTTATGAAAGAGAAATCATGATATGTTCCCTCAAATAGACATAAAATCATGTAACAATGAACAGAGATGTTGAAAGTAAGCATCAGCTTCAGTTATCAGGGAATGGAAGCCAGCAACTGCCCTTCACCTTTCAGCAAAGAAGCAGGAGTACAGAGAGGCAGACCTAATAGGTTACCAAATAGGTACACAGGGGATGTTTCTGTACTAAGAATATTTGGGAGGCAGCAGAAGATAAGGCCAATTAAGAGGTTAAGTGCTCAAAACAAAGGTCTCTAGAGAGGACATAAATGCAATGAGATCTCCAGCATCTCACTGGTATCTTTCAGGGTCCTAGTTGCATATAGGACTAATTCCCAATTGAGTGAAATGATAGAAAGATGCAGATAACCCAAAGTCTGAATCTACCACAGGGAGAATATGACAGAAACTATTAATCAAGACAGAAGGTTCCTCTGCAAACCGAAAAGCTTTTGAGGAATAGTGCAGTGGCTTGAATCATAGCATTTTGCTCATCAGGATAATAGGGCAGTTGCTGGGAATCTGAAAGCCAGATGTCTCTGTGTGTATACACACACACACACACACAAACACACACACACGCACACACACATATATATGTATATATACATACACACATATGCACTAATACATGGACATACATATACACAAATACATATATACATGTGGGTATATATATGCATGCATATACATATGTACACACAATACGTACATATTACTTACACAAAAGTGTGTTGCGTAAGTGTGTGTGCATGTGTGTGTGTGTGTGTGTGTGCATGTGTATGTATGTTTGCATGGAATTGCCCACCACTGGCTTGAATCTGGTTTGTGGGATGCCAGAAGGAAGGGAAAAATCTTAAATACTTGGTGAAGATTTATTGATAGTGTATTGATAGCCCAGCTTGCAGTCAGCGGTGGGGTCAACATGATCAGTGGCAAATGGAAAGGTCAGAAAGGAGGGAAAGGCTGAGACAAAGGTGAGAATCTAGGCAGAGCTCTAAATAATGTATATAGGAAATGATAGTTACCCCTAGCATACACCAAAAGTAAAGAGCATACTCATGTCCTTGGGGTCAGAGTTAATTGGAGAGAGAATTCAGGGGATATTTAAAACTTTACTGTGGGTGGGAACCAAGTCCTGTCAGAGGTAAAAGGTTACAGAGTGGAGTCTCAGTGCCTAGTGCCTAAGTTGTTTAGTTTGTTAAGCATTTCCTAAACAGACTAGAAGCTGAGTACTCTTTTATATTTGTCTTTCTGACCATCTGACAAGTGGATGGGGTGCCTTCATCTCTATGCCCACCAGAGAGGCTTATTACAGCCTCTAAGAAAAGCATAGCAAGCAGTAAGGGGTCTCAATAACTGCAAAACCAGCCAGGTTGTGGACTGCATAAAAAAGGAAGAAAAAAGAGGTCTGAGCATCACTGCCTTCTTGGAGAATACACAACCATTCATAGCATGCTATGGTCAAAGGATCACATAATTATTGCACACAATAAAGTCACTTTTTTTTTCAGGTAGACCAGTGGCAGCAACAGTAATAATAACCAGATGAGGAGAGAATCAAACAAGGCCTAACCAACCAATTCAACATGGATACAACTCTGGGGTGGCTAGGTCATGCAGTGAATAGGGCACTAGAGTTGGAAACAGAAAGTAGCATTTTCCTGAGTTGAATCTAACCTCAGTTAGCTGTGTGACCCTGGGCAAATCATTTAACCCAATTAACCTCAATTCCTCATCTGCCAAATAAACTGAAGAAGGAAATGGCAAATTATTCCAGTATCTTTGCCAAGGAAACCCCAAAATGGGGTTGCAAAGTGTTGGACATGACTGAAACAACTCAACAGCAATAATAAAACACAACCTTACACTCCAATTAATGGGACTGAGAAAAAGAAGAGAAAGGAGAAAACTGAAGAAAATGAAGAAATATTTTCTTAATAGAAACCCAAGAGGTAAATCCAGAAGGAGAGAACAAACTCCACAATTAAAGGGAGGGAAATAGCATGACTACAAAGAACAAACAAGAGCTGGGAAGAAATAAAGCAAGGAATGATGAATGAAATGAGAAATTAGGAAGAATAAATGATTTAGAACAGAAGGTAGAAAAATATTAGCCAACTAAAGGTCTTCTTCAAAACCTGAACACTATATTTCAGGAAATCATAAAACAAAACTTCCTAGGACTCTAAGAACCAAAAGGAATCTACCAATTACTTTCTGAAAGAAACCCTCAACTGAAAACATGTGGTTATGTCATAGACAAAATTTAGAGCCTCCAATTCAAAGAAAAAATGCTCCAAGGCAGAAATAGTTTAATTATCAGAAAACTACAATCAGTTTCATTCAACACTTATCAACATGTTTATAAAGGAGGGATATCTTGGAATATAATATTCCAAAAGGAAAAAAAAGGGAAAGGTTTAAGACTTAGAAGAATTTTTCCTGGTAATGTGAGTATAATTTAATGATTTAGAATTTAATAATTCCCAGAGTCATGGAACTAACCATGTTATAGATGAATTTAATATCTATGACTTAACAGTAGCTGTTGAGCCCCCATCCATGTATTTCTCATTGAAAAAAATCAACTAAGATAATGCTGATGACTTTCAATGATATAACATCTACTAAAGAAGAAGGCAAATGAATTAATAATCATAATGTAACAATCCACCCATAAACTTGGGTCACACTCTGCATTAATCCTCATAGTATAAGTGGGAGGGAACAGACACAGATTTATAGATGTCTAGGAATGAGGCATGTAAACAAGGAAACCTATGGATCCAGGCATAGGAGTGGAGAACCATGTGTGGCCTCCAGGCTGCATTATCCCCACCCCTGGAGCAAATCACAACTCTGGGCTAATATTTTTTTATTAATTAATTTGATTAATTAATTAAATCACCTGCCAGTTCCTGAGTAGAGCCATTTCTCTGGTCACTCCTGTTCATGGACCACTAAAAAGAAATGGTAAGTTCTTTTACTGAAATCTGACCTGATATCTAAAACTATTCAGATACATTCCAAAGGCTAGTCTCTGAAGAATCCTAAATTCTAGCAAAAAACTTTTGCTCTACAATTTACTAAGGTAATGGTCTTGTCATTGACTCTGCTAGATTTCCCTTCTCTATCTATAGGTGGCAGTAAAGAGTGAAGCAGATAAACTAAGAGTTTTTGACCTTGCAAGCTCTAAGGAGCAAGGTAAAATGCAATAGCCTATCCTGATCTTTCCCAAACAAATTCTTCATCAGCAAAGTTAATAGCATTCATCGTTTTAGCTCAATCAGGTTAATCTGTATGCCATTATTTTCATATCCTTGAATATTAATGTTTCAACAATAACTGCAAATATCTAATGTCTCCACTTTGTGACTATCCATTCTCTCTTCAACATTTTGTTATGCTTCTTTTGTATCCACTATTTTCCTGAAAATGTCATCCATGTCAAATGGATTAATTCAATTACCAATTTTCAGTTTTCTTTCTCTTTATTCTTTACTCTACTTTCACACTTTTGGTTCCTCTTTCTTTTTTTTTTTTTTTTTTGATTTTTTTTTTAAATTAATTTATTAGTTTAGTTTCAGTTAACAAGATTCAATTCCATAGTTCCTTGATTTTCAAATTTCCTTTACTTCCCTCCCCCCTCTCCTCATGACGTCATATAGTACAGTATAGGGTCTGCAAATGCATTCATATTAAACATTATTCCAGTTACAAAGGCATATTGTACTAGGTGGGATGAAAGATGGTAAGGAAGAAGTAAAACCAAACAATGAGAAGAACAAGATCATTTAGTTTGCTTCCATCAGGATTCAGGCTCAGTTCTTTCTAGTTATATCTCTGGATGGTGCATTTCTCACTTTCTTAAGTCATTCGGGATTAACTTATATCACTGCATTGCTGAAAAGAGTCCAGTCTGTCATAGTTGGTCGTCACAGATACGGTATGTCTGTGATTGTATACAAATTTCTTCTGATTCTACTCTTCTCGCTCAGCATCAGTTTGTATAAGTCTCTCCAGGTAATTATGAAATCCGTCACCTCCTCGTTTCTTATAGCACAATAAAATTCCATTACATTCATATACCGCAACTTGTTTAGCCATTCCCCAATTGATGGGCACCCCTTTAGTTTCCAATTCTTTGCAACCACAAAAAGGGCTGCTAAAAATATTTTTGTACATATGGTTCTTCCTCCCACTACTATGATCTCTTTGGGATATAACCCTCGGAGTGGTATGGCTGGGTCAAAGGGTATGAAATTATTTATAATCCTTTGGGCATAATTCCAGATTGCTCTCCAGAATGGTTGGATAAGTTCACAACTCCACCAGCAATGTATTAGTGTTCCAATTTGTCCACATCCTCTTCAGCATTTGTCACTTTCTTGTTTTGTCATCTTAGCCAATCTGACTGGAGAGATGTAGTATCTCAGAGTTGTTTTGATTTGCATTTCTCTAATTAATAGTGATTTAGAGCATTTCTTCATATGCTTATAGATATCTTTAATTTCTTTCTCTGAAAACTTCCTATTCATATCCTTTGACCATTTCTCAATTGGGGAATGACTTGTATTTGGTTCCTCTTTCAAATGAATACTCTCTCTTTTCTTGACTTTGGATATGCTATGTGCTCCTTTTATCCCCCTTCCTGCATCTTGCAATGATTCTTCTCTAACTCTCTGATAGCTATTTAACTTTCTTATCCCTTATTAACATGGGTATTCCGCAAGTATCTGATTTTAACCCTTGTATTGTCTCTCTCTACATCCTTTCCCTTGATAAGCTCATGCAACATTGGGACATTATCTATGACCCCTTCGTAAACTTTCAGGTTTATATTTCTGGTAATTACCAATCCTCTCCTATGAGTTCCAGGGCTTCATTTCCACCTGTTTATTAGGCATTGCTATGGGGTTATCACATGGGAACCCTGTAACTCTTTTCTTGTTCTTCCATTCATAAAAGAAAATGAACAAGAGTTACAAAAGACAAGGGTAGGTTGCCTTTTATACTGTTGAAACTCTTGTAGATTTGCTCCCATAAATTCTACATAGGTGGAGTATTACCCATCATACTAGCTACCATAGTCTAGATCTCAAAATTATGTGGGCTATAGAGAAGCATAGTGGGCTGACCATCAATTATCTCTCACTTTTGCTATGTGATAAACCAGTCTTCTTTCCAATCTTACTAGTATTTTGCAACATATTTTTTGTAGATGATTTGTCATGTCTTGAACTCTATTATAGTTTATTCATATCTATAAATGTTGATGAAAATATGCTATAGTTTATTCATATCCACAATGTATCTCTTTATAGCCTCAGTGTGACTCAGAATTTTAATATTCAGAGATTATGGATTTATAGGATTTGAATCCAAAGAATGTTACTGAAGAACAGAGATATTTAAGATTGAGTTTTGATTGAGGAGAAACTTGGATTTCTTTAAAATCCTGCATGATTTCCCAAATGCAATTCAGTTTTCTCCTTTGTTCTTATATTAAATTTTAATCCAATCAATCAACAAGTATTTTTTTAAATGCCAATGTGCTCAATTCTGCAGATACAAATACCATACCTATTGTCAAGGAGCTCATATTCTGAGAGTGACTGGATCGGGGCAAGGACATATCTAAATAGAACAATAAAAATAAAGTGAACAAATACAAAAGTGTATAGAATATTTAATTATAAGATAGTTTAGAAGAGAAGACACAAGTATTTAGGGAATCAGAAAAAAAAAAGATCATTACAAAGATGACGCTTGATCTGCATTTTAAAAGAACATTTGCACTGTCTGTTCAAGGTATATATGCACGGGTGTATTGTTTGAACAATGAATCTTACATTCAACTGGAAATGATAGTCAGGACAATGAATAATCACTAAGAATATGAATATTACTCTAAGGTTTGCTAGTCTAAAATCTTTGCTATGATTTTGTATGTCATTTGGAAATATCTGCAAAGTTCCACAGTCTGATATTATCAACATAGTATAAAAAAAAAACAAAAACAAAAACAAAAACCAAACAGCAGTGATTTGGAGACCTCATTATATACAAGGAAATTTATCTTCTCCTTGGACTCCTTATCAGACATGATATTCTATAGCACATTTCAGAAATGCAAGTTTTCCTCTATTGTGCATGCCTTGATATCAATGTGAACTTAAACTCCAAATATCCATGACCAAGATTTTTATTTTCCTCTCTACAATCTTCTTCTTCCTTCTCACTTCACTCTTTTTTTCTTTTACTTTTCTTTTTCTTTTTGGAGAGGTAAAGGTAGGGCAGTTGGAGTTAAGTGACTTGTCCAAGGTTACATGGCTGGTTTTGTGTTATGTGTCTGAGGCCGGATTTGAACTCAGGTCCTCCTGACTACAGGGCCAATGCTCTGTTCACTGTCACACCTAGCTGCCCCTCTCACTTCACTCTTTCAATCAATGGTACCACCATCCATCCAGTCTTCCATCATTGAAACTTTAATTTGTTTATGTATTTTTTTCAATCTTAGCTTCCCTTATTGCTCATACATAATTATTTGCCAGCTACTGTTGATTACACCTCAGCAATATCTCTCTAATGTGTCCCTAGCTCTCCATTTCTCTTGCTCACACCCTATTAAAAGCCCTCATGTCGGGGCGGCTAGGTGGCACAGTGAGTAGAGCGCCGGTCCTGGAGTCAGAAGGACTTGAGTTCGGATCTGGCCTCAGACACTTAACACACACAAACAAAAAAAAAAAAAACTAGCTGTGTAACCTTGGGCAAGTTACTTAACCCCAATATCACTCAAAAAAAAAGCCCTCATGTAGTGCCAAAATGATATTCACAATGCCTATGGTGGCTATGAATATGCCAGCATAATTCTGAATTGCAAAACATAACACACTCTCCATATGGAAGATAGAACCAAAGCATTTGTTCAAACACCAGAAAGCTGAATTCCAACACCAGAAAACCAAATCCATAATAGCAACAAAGAAATCTATGGCCAATAATAATGCAGGAGCATTGAGATTCCCAAGCCTTCCTCCTGCTAGGGCCTTCTCACAAATGAACACTCACAGCTTGCTGCCGGCTTCTTCTCTCTCCCTCAGCTCTAACTACTCTGAACAACTTCCTCTCAGTTATTCTTCACCCTTCCTGCTCCACTCTTCCTGCTCCACCCTTTCAACAAACTCCCACCACAGGCTTATGTGACTGAAACTCAATTGTCTTAGGCTTCCATGTGACTTAAACAGGTCACACGGGCCTATTAATGGATGGGAAAGATCTTCCCACCATTATACCTCATTACTACAGAATATAATTTTAACAAGTTTTTTCATTTCTTCATACAGTCTCTGCCAATCCATCCTGGCTGCAAAATGCATATTCCTTATGCATATATCTAATTATCTTACTCTTCCTGGGATTAACCAATGACCCCCTATTGCTTGATGAGTAAAATTTAAACACTTTTGCCTGGTATTACAGGTCCCTCAATATTTACTAATGATCTTTTTGGTTTCACTTCTTTATTTTCATCATCATTATCTTTATTTTTCCTGTGTGTGTGTGTGTGTGTGTGTGTGTGTCTGACAGGATAGTAAGAAAGCATGGGGAAACTAGGATGATTAAAACAAAGATATGAACAAAGGTATATAATATCCATAAGATATGTTTGTCTTTCATTTATTACTAACCATAGAGCATGTCAAGATAAGTTTGTTCTCCATGGAAAATTAAGGTAACATGTTTGTGTATGTCTGTATTTTGCATTTAAGATATTTTGTGGAAGTAACACAGTTGTCATAGTAAAATATTCCATAGAGGTTGATGACAATGCTATACATATAATTTTGAGTAACTCTTCATTATGAGATAGAAATTGTTTCTCAAATATGTGGCAATAACAAAATGAATCTGATTCACACAATTGGTATACTTTTTCTTTTTCATACTTTCCTATGATTTTAGAAACCTCCTGAAAATTCCCTCCAAAGAATGCTTACCAAAGTATTATAAAATCTTCTGAAGTTGTCAATTGAATATTATTAAATATATTTATTTCATACTTCTGTTTATTAGTAAGTTTTATGAGGTTTTAAGGTCACTTTCTAATTTACGGATTAGAAGATGTGAAGACTATCTCATTTAAATACCGTGAATTATGCATGAATGATCTAATGGGTTCTCTCAGTAATACCCTAATTATGCATTAATTCCACAAAAAAGAAAAATCTGGTTTATGCTAGAAGATGCAAGTTTTTACAACTAGCCAAGAATGAAGAGAATTATACCTTATTAATATGTTTTTTTAAGTTGTCTTTTTATTACCTTCAAATCATCTTACCCTTGCCATTTTATGAAAATTATAAAGTTTATTTTTGCCATACCATGCAAAAAAAGGGGTGAGGGAGGCAGAGCAAACTATTTTCAGTGTAAAAAGACATGGAACCATATTAGCTTCTACAACTCATTTACAACAATAAAGATTGCTGTCATGGCAAACTCCAAAACACATTGAGAAAATTTCACTGATTGCTTTCAGTTAACAACCACTTTGCCATTTATCAGCTTAATTTTGTATCCATTAGAGAAAGCTGAAAATTCAAGGAAGAAAGGGAGCATATTAGGTTTTAGTTTCACAGTTCCCCTGCTTAAAAGAAAAGAAAATGGAAGAAGAAAAGCTTTCTTTTGGAAATGCTAAGAGGCTCAGCCTCAAAAATTCAATCTGTGCTAGAACCATCTTCCCCATATAACTATAAGCATCACCTCCATTGGTGCCCCTCAAAAATCCAAACTGGCATATCCTCCATTACAAGTCCTCCCATTTTCTTTCCAAATATATGGAGTAGCACAGTAAGATTTCCTCTAGTAACAGCAATAGCCATACCTATGTAAATAAGAAAAAAAATTCTAAAATACTTTCCTTCAGGAAAAGAATTTTAGTGTAGCTTTAATCTTTTTTTTTTGTAAGTTTCATCCCTGTGGTTTCATAGATATATGGAACTAAGGATCTTCCTGTGTAGAAGTTACCTCCACCAATGCAAAATGAGCATTTCTGTCAATGACTTATCTCTCCCACAAGGGGCAGCTAGGCGACACAGTTGACAAAGATATGGGCAAAGAGTCAGAGGGATTTAAATTAATATATTTCCTCAGACACAGCACCAGCAAGTCACTTAACCCTGTCTGCATCAGTTTCATCAACTCTAGACTGGAGAGCACAATCACAACTACTTTCTTTTTTTTAAGCAATTGGGGTTAAGTAACTTGCTCAAGGTTACACGGCTAGTCATTATTTATGTGTGGGTGCTCATTTTCTGAGGCCGGATTTGATCTCGGGTCATCCCAACTCCGAGGCCGGGCTCTTACTCACTGCTCCACCTAGCCACCCCTTTAGGGCAATTGGGGTTAAGTAACTTGCCCAAGGTTACACGGCTAGGTTTTTTTGTTTTGTATGGATTAAGTGTCGGAGGCCGGCTCCGAACTCAGGTCCTTCTGATTCCAGGGCCGGCGCTCTATTCACTGCGCCACCTAGCCGCCCCAATCACAACTACTTTCAAGGATTATTGAGAGTATCAAAGGAGGGCACCTAGGTGGCACAGTGAATAGAGCACTGGCTCTGGAGTCAGGAGGACCTGAGTTCAAATTCGGGCTCAGACAGTTAACACAAAAACTAGCCATGTGACCTTGAGCAAGTCACTTAACCCCAATTGCCCTCCAAACATAAAAGAAAGTGAGAAAGAGAGAGAGAGACAGAGACAGAGAGAATGAGACAGAGAGAATGAGACAGAGAGAGAGAGAGAGAGAGAGAGAGAGAGAGAGAGAGAGACAGAGACAGAGAGAGACAGAGACAGAGAGACAGAGAGACAAAGAGAGAGAGAGTATCAAAGGAGATAATATTTGAAAGGAACTTTACATGGTTGTAGGCAAAGAATAGTCACTTAATAAATGCTTGTTCTTGTCCCTACCCTTTCCCTCTTTTAATAGGATTGATGGTAGAGAGAAGTGGAACAAGGAAAAAAAAAGGAAAAGGAAAATGATAGTTATAAAGATATGTCTTATCCACTGAGATTTTCCTAAAATCACATAGTGTCTAATTTCAGACACAGTCCTTTCTTCATCAGTCTTTCTGATACTGTCTACTAAGTTATGTTGGCTCTTTGGCCAGTCTTATATTCTAGTTCTGCCAGACTCCAATGGGTCTGTAATTGCATCTATTGGGGTATTCCTTTTAAGAATGTAGGGTACATCCCATGCATTACTACCTGACTCATGTGACTCTTCTCCATGTCCTCTAAATGAATAATAAGGGGGGGTACTTAATCAACATCATGGGGATCTTTTAAGTAATATATTAATCACATAACAAGAATACTGATTGAAGTATAAGACTATTTATCAATTGGCCCTCACCCTGGTTCTGCATCTGGATCATGTAATATAAAATAAGTTAAATCTTTTAAAGAAAGAAAAGGTATCCTGGAAGTGCATGAATTTTAAAAAATAATAATAAACCATTAATAGGAAATATGTCTACAAGTATTTGGTTGCCAAAATAGTGGTGAGTGGTAAAGGGCAGACAGCTAATTGTTTCCTTTGTGAATACTGTGGGCATATTAAAAATTAGTCAATATTCTGCTATTCCCTCCAATGCTAAAGCTGCAATAGGCTCTTATCTAGCTCATATTAAAGTTATCACTATTGCCAGCCAGAGCCTAGTGCATAATCTCTAATGAGATAAAGAATTCAACTGCCAAAATCTCGATAGAAACAGCCTGTATGAATCAAGGGCGCACTATTCGGAAGCATAGTTACACCAACCCTTGAATGTGACCTGCTCCCAGTGGAAAGCAATTTAATGCTCTGTCGCACACAGAACAGTATATATGAATCACCAAAAAACCCCAGATAAATTAGTGACAGGTACATCTGAATAGGCCTGCTTCTAAGTCGCTTATCTACAGCCAAGCAAGCTTGTTTCACCTCAGTTTCAAAGATAAAGCCACATAGCAGACTGCCTCTGCCAAGTTCTCAGGAGGCAAACAGGCCCAATTGTCCATTAGTGGAAAAGCCCCATTATTATTTCAGGTATTGTGACAGCAAAGAAGGGAAAGTGAAAAGGATCTGACAGTCTGAAATTCATCAGCAAATCACCAAGTCTTGTGCCTTTTCTAAATTTCAAATGCCACAGCTGTTTTCTCTTCTGCATTTATTTTTATATTTATTTAGATCTCTCCCATGTCCCAAAGTTCCAGTCATGGTCAAATTCCCTCCTGCCCTCTCCCCACCATCCAAGATCTCCACACACACACACACAAAAAAAAAGTCCAGCCGGTTTTAAAAGATAACTTACCAGGAGCCAAAAGGAGGGCTGGGAAGGGGAAGCTGCCTGCCATTAGTCAGAAAGTGTTTGCAAATCACTGAAGGTGCAGGGATGCAAGGTGGGTAATCGGAAACCCAAATTAAGATTTTTTTTTTAAATCTAGACTTGTAATTTGATCAGTGTAAACTACCTCCCTGTTCTGATCCAACTTGGATTTAAGTTTGAGTTTCAGAGTATAATTTGCATTTTTCAAACAACAAATAAATATCATTAAATGCATTTCCCAAATATTTCTTATATGAAATCCCTAATACCAAAAACCCAAATTTTTTTGGACTATTATGCAATTAATTTAGTGACAACCAATAATACAGAATCCAGAAGCCAGCTTAATAAATGATGTATAGAAACTATAAATTTAATGCAGATCTGTGATCCAATTTTAAGTACTTTCCTTACAGTCCAATCTAGTAAGAACTACATTATTTAAGATGAATGATGAAGAGAATGCCATTTATTTCAAATATAAGGTGTACTCTCAAGCTGGCTTATAGAAATACTAAGTGAAGTCTGTTGCTCTCATACAGGTTTTGTCCACCAGATTTCAATTACCTTGGTAATAGGTAAGGATTAAACATAGAATTCCTCAGTTGTCCTCCCCTGCTTCTACAAGGAAATGTGGAAATGGGTTTTCCACCCCCATACTCATATATACTTGCCTAATACATGGTTGATCCAGTTCAGTCACCTAATTGGCACACTATTTGAATGGAACAACTTCATCTATTTTTTCAGAGCACAATTATATATTTTTTCTCATTTAAAAGGTATGAGTCATATTAAATCAAATGTATTGACTTGGTTTCCTTTATATTTCTTATATTCCAGCTTAGTATCTAATTACTCTAGAAATAATATTTTTATTTATATCCTATACACTCAAAACCTATATCACATAACCAAATTACTAGCATGGTTATCAATAAGAAACACTAACAATCAAACAGACTCACTTTTCTGGTGCTCCGTGGCTCTGATTTGTTTTTTCTTGAATAAAGTTTGGGCTCACATTTCTAGGAAAGGGTCTGTTAAACAAAACACAATAACAGCAATTATATATATATATATATATATATATATATATATATACACATATGTCATATGTAGTAATTTTCATGTTTCTTAAAAAAATTAGACAAAGCAAAACAAAAAGAGGCAAACATACTTTTTAAAAAATACCAATATAATTTGAGATGATACTTTGGGGTATAAAAAATATAACAACCAAATTTACCTTCTTTGAAATTACAAAGGCTTAATTGGAATAGATATATTTCCTTTATTGCTACAATAATTTAAGCAACATTAAACACCAATTAAATGATGCAAAAACTTCAGTTAGTAAAGCAATAAAAACTCCAGTTATTATCCTGGTCTATTGTTCCTACTATTTTCATATTGAGCTATTTTATTTACAATGTATTTTAGTCATTAGAAATTCCTTAGAAGCTTCCAAAAATGAGAACAGAATGCACACAAAGTGAAATCCAGTTTTATTAATGCAGACTTAACTAACTTATCCCATCCTTTTCTCACTCTCTATAATGCATTTTTAATCATTATTAATGATACCTTCACTGAACTCATAATATTATAATATCACACTTGATTAAAGGATAAATTTTCCATACTAAGATGCTTATCTAATATTGTAATCTCTTTGGTGTAGAGAGTCTTTCCATCAATGTAGACAGAAACCAGTATTTTTCTTTCTTGTCAATAATAATGCTTTAGCTTTTTAATATAAATTTTCCACATGTGTAATCTCTATTTTTCCCTTATTTAATGACCTTTGCAATAGAATGATGCAACAGAAGTTTTAAAGAGCCTACTATGTGTAGAGCATTGTCACAGGTATCAGAAGATATACAAATTCCAGATATGACCTAGTTATTACCTTTAAGGAGCAACACACTAATAACATACTCTCTCTCTATATATATATAATGTGTTAAGTGCATTGGAGACATAAAGTGACAAGTGGAAAAGAGGCAAGCCTTCTAGAAAAGAAGGCCTCTGTCCAAGTGGGACATCTGGTAACATATAAACTCTCGTTCAGTCAGTCAATAAACATTTCATAAGGATTTGTTATGCCCTACCCTGAAAATATAAAGAAAGGTAAATACAAGTCCCCCAGGCTCAAGGAATTCAAAAACTATGAATGGAGACAAATGACAAATGACTGAAAGATACATAGAGAATATATGGAAGGTAATATCAAAGAGTAGGCATGGGTAGTGGGGTAGAGTTGGGGAAGGAGACTGGGAAAAATATTCAGAGAAGATAGGATTTCAACTGTTGTTCTTTGTTCATTCTTTTTTTCCCCTAGAATTTATTTATTTTTAATTTTCAACATTAATTTTCACAGAATATTGAGTTCCAAATTTTCTCCCCATCTCTCCCCTACTCCCCACTCCAAGATGGCAAGCAAACTGAATACCCCTTCCTCCAGTCTTCCCTCTCTTCTATTCCCATCTTCCCCTCACTTTCTTGTAGGGTGAAGATGAATTTCTTATACCCAATTGCCTGTATACCTTATTTCCCAGTTGCATGTAAAAACAATTTTTTAACATTTGTTTTTGAAACTGAGTTCCAGACTGTCTCCATTCTTCCCTCCTTACCACCACCACCACCCTCCCCTCCCCCCACCATGAGAAGACAAGCTTTTAAATGGTAAAAACCTGGATCCACATAAAACTAAGAGCACAGATCCTACCACACTAGGTCAGACTTATAACCACCACATCGAAGAATTTGTCTCTGAAAATGGCACCAAGGGACATATTATATAAGATCAAATAATAGCTTAGGAATATATTTCTTGTTTTCTCATTCTTCTCCTCATTCTCCTCCTGTTCCCACTCCTCTCTCTTTACCTTCCTATTTACCTTTCTATTTCTTCATTTTTACCTCCTTTTCTCCATTCTGTTTCTCCTCCTTCTTGCTGTTACCACCATCACAACTTTCTAAATTGATATTTGCAAGGTTCCTTAAGTTCTAAAAAGCCACTTACATCTGTCTTCTTCTTGGAACTTCACACTTCTGTGAATCAAGCACTACAATCATTATTATCGCTAATTTAGATTTAAGGAAACTAAGCCTCAGAGAAAAATTAAGAAGTTGTTAAGGCAAACACATTTTATAGGTATCTGATAAATTATTTGAACTAAGTTCTACATAATTCCAAACCCTGTCTTCTATCCATTACATTATTCTACATGAATTTGTACATATGTATATTTGTATACAAATACATGTATACATATATTCATTATATTTATATAAAACTTGAAGCTTTGTAAAGGAATTTTGGTAAATTATCTTATTTAATGCTCATAAAAGTTCTGTAAACTAGATGGTGTTATTATGCCTCTTTTACAGTTGATGAAACTGAGATTTAGAGAAATTAAATTACTTGTTCAGGGTCTGAAGTATGTCTGAAATAAGTCAGTGTCTGAAGTAAGATGTGATTCTAGATCTTCCTGCTTCCAAAACCAATACTCTGCTCACAACATCATGCAATAATGACCTGTTTTGGATTTGGCATTTGTGAATAAACTAATCCTGTTTTTGAAGCTCATTATTCTTTTAGCCCATTACAGGGATGGGTAATCTGTGACCTTGAAGTCACATGTGGTCCTCTAGGTCCTTAAGTGAGGCCCTCTGACCAAATCCAAACTTCACAGAACAAATCCCCTTAATAAAAATATTTGTTCTATAAAGCTTGGACTCAGTCAAAAGTTTGCACCCAAGGACCCAGAAGGCCACATGTGGCCTCAAGGCCACAGATTCCCCCGCCCTAGTAGATATCCTACCTTACAATAGAATTTGCTTCTCAATAAATGTTACTAAATAATACTTTCTTTTATGTGTCCTTAGTTTATTCCTTTAATTGTAAAGAGACTTGGGGGTAGCAAGGGTACTCCATAGAGTTTAGTGAATAAATTTCTATTTGACCTTCACATACTTAGCAGGATCTTATGGAATTTGATTATTCTCTATATTCCTAATCATTTCTTTCTAGTCTAATATATCTCATCTCTTTGCTCATTTTAGTTGACTTTCTCCTATATCTTTTCAATCTTGGTTAAGCCTTTCTACAGTTGTGTTCATCAGGAATATATTCAGAATGCTAAGTACTTGATATTATAAAGACATAAGTATTTATATGTGTATATACATATACATACACACGTACACATATAATTATATGTGTGTACACTTATATAAACATATGTAACAGCCAAAACATTACTTGTCTTCATTAGATAGCATAGTAGAGGGAAAATTATATGTGTGAAATTAAATAAACATGCATACATACATTTTGACTGATAGAGAGTTAACTTGAAAGACAAGTCTAGATGAAGCCCTACTTCACTTTGTCAAGCCATACCTGATAGCTCAGAAAGTACTACCTTAGACATACAGTTCCACAATCCCATAATCCATAATATCCAAATGCTGTCTAGTTTCATGCCCACTCAAAAGGTGGTGAGAAATCTTTACCTAAAACTATTGGTTTGGTGATCTGTCTCCTTAATGATATTTTGCAAAGAACATGGGAAGATAATTAAAATTCTTGAATACTAGTCCTAGATATGTCACTATTAATATGACTCTGGGTGAGTAACATATCTCTGTGTCTCCATTTCCTTATCTGAACAGTAAAACTATTAATATTTACTCTATCTGCTTCATTGTATTCCTCTGAAGATTTAATAAGACTAAAACAGTGACTTAGCAGAGGCTTTATTTATACCAGTCTTACAAGCAAAGACCTGAGAGATATGAGAGGAGGTATAAAATATCACCCTGTCTATTTGCTACTATTTGTTAAGATACAGAAATGGGAACAAAAAATAATGGGAACAACTTGAATTGTCCCATCAGAATGTTTGAAAATTATTTTTAAATACAAATACTGTGTTTCCTTTATTAAGAAGTTAGATTTAATGTTTTTTTTTTAAAGCAATTGGGGTTAAGTAACTTGCTCAAGGTTACACGGCTAGTCATTTGTGTGTGGGTGCTCATTTTCTGAGGCCAGATTCGATCTCGGGTCATCCCAACTCCGAGGCCGGCGCTCTTACTCACTGCGCCACCTAGCCACCCCAGTTAGATTTAATATTGCCAAAACTAATGAACTAATTTCTCTTTAGTGGACACTACTGACTTTCTTTTGGATGAGCCTGAGCTCCTTTTCATTTACAAACTCCCCTCTCCTACCTGAGTCTCTTGTGAGCACTTAAAAAAATACTTGGTAAAATCATTTGAATGAACAACTCATCCATGCCCTATTGTTCAGCTCCACTTGTAGAGGTTAATACATGCTTGCTGGTGGGTTGATGGCTTAGAAAATCTATATGAAAGCTATTTGAAGACTTATGGAAGCATTATCTTAAGACAGAAACCATTACTCTATTTTTGCCTTGCATCTTATATTAAAAGTACTTGAAGTGTCTTTTGCAAAGATAATTTTCTTTTATTACTGCTGGGGCTAAATCTCTCCTTATCCCATTTTTACAATTAATCTCCTTCTTTATGCAGAAGCTAAAGCTGAGCTGCCTCCAAATACTCATAATATTAAAAAAAATAAAGATCTGGGATGAGATGGAGTGGAAGAAGAATAGGGACTTGGAAGTTCCTGAAGCCAAGATAGGAGAGGAAATAGTAAATCATCGTAAAAACAACCATAAAATAGCACCTCAAAAGAAATCCTGGAATGGAAAAACCAGCAAAAAGACAGGGTGAAACTAACTTTTAGCCCAAAAAACTTGGAAGATCATCAAGAAAGGTCTGTCTCACTCATGTAAAATGGGAACAAGTCCAGGAACGGAAGCTTGCCAATAAGCCAGCAGTAAACCCCACCTCAATAAAGCAGCAGGAGACCATGAGCCCCAGTGTGGAGGAGTAGGCAAATGCCCCTCTGACGTGCCTTAGCATAGCCAGGAGAAATAGCAGACTCCGGTTCTGAGAATCATCACATCCTTCAGTGCAACCCCAGGAAAATGGGCTTCGTCCAGTGGCCAGACCACTATGGGCTTCAGCACAGGCCCTGGCAAGCAGGTAGATGCCAACCCTATAGGTACCTACACAAAAAAAGGATTCATGGGAGGTGGAGCCAAGATGGCAGCATAGAAGCAGGAAAACTCTATGGGCTTCCCCCATAACCACTTCAAATACCTATAAAATGACTCCAAAGGAACTGTAGGGCTACAGAACCCACAATGTGACAAAGAGAAACAAATCTCCCACTGAAGGCAGCCTAGCAGATGAACAGAAAAGGTCCACTGCAGTGTGCTGGGAGCAGAGCCCAGCCCCACATGAGCCCACAGGGCAGCCCGACCCACCATGCCTGGAGGGACATTGGGGGAGTGGATCACCAGCAGCTGTGATAGTTTCCAGAATTATCAATCCATAAGTGGCAAAGACAAAGTAAAAAGTCATTGTGGACCTTGGGAACAGGGAGTCTGAGACTATCTTGCAGGCTCTACCCCCAGAGGGGGAAGTGGCTGAGGCACAGTGGCCGCTGCCATGTGGCTGCTTCAGAGCTCCTGGCCTGCAAATTGTAGGGGGGCCAAGCAACCATTCTGAGGGGTAATCCATCTTGCTTTAACATGCTTGGATCTGGATTGCTGTCTACAATGGAGGTCCTGGGGTGGGTGAGAAGGTGCCAGAGCTGGTGGAGGCTTCCAAAAGGGAATTCAACAAATAGCTCCAGCAGCTGAGAAAACCCCAGCAAGTTGGGACAAAGCTTTCCTCTCTGGAAGCAGAGTTCTACTGTGGCTAAAAGCTAAAGTCAAGTACTTGAGTGGCAACATGAGCAAGCAAAGGAAACAAAGCAAACACAGCAATCTGATTTTAGATTCTTATTTTGAGCAAAAAACAATCAAAGCATGAAACAAGCAGAAGACAATGAAGTCAGAAGTCCTGTACCAAAAGCTTCCAAGAAAAATATGAATTGGTTACAGGCCACAAAGGAGCTTAAGAAGGATTTTGAAAATAAAAATAAGAGAAGTGGAGGAAAAATTGGGAGGAGAAATGAGAATGATGCAAGAAAACCATGAAAAGAGAGTCAGCAACCTGACTGAAGAAAATAACACCTCAAAAAGTAGACTAACTCAAATGGCAAAAGTTGCCCAAAAAGCCATTGAGGAGAAGAATGCCATAAAAAACTGAATTTGCCAGATGGAAAAAGAATCTCGAAAGCTCACTGAAGAAAATTATTCTTTCAGAATTAGATTGGAGCAAATGGAACCTAGTGAATTTATGAGAAAGCAAGATACTATTAAACAGATCCAAACGAATGAAAAAAATAGAAGGCAATGTCAAATATCTCATTGGAAAAAGACGTTAACCTGGAAAATAGATCCAGGAGAGATCACTTAAAATTTATTGGACTACCTGAAAGCCATGATCAACAAAAGAACCTAGAGAGGGTCGGCTAGGTGGCACAGTGAATAGAGCATTGGCCCTGGAGTAAGGAGGACCTGAGTTCAAATCTTGCCTCAGACACTTAAGACACACACAAACACGGGGGGGCAGAGCCAAGATGGCGGAGTAGAAACAGCTCGTCCAAGCCTCTCTGCCCCCAGATTCTCCACAAACTATGTAAAAAAGGACTCTGAAAAACTTCTGGAGCCCCAGCACCCACAGAACGACACAGAGAAGCTAACCTCCCGCTGAGGACAGCCCAGCACCCTGCAGGAAGGACCAGCACAGCGGTCTGGGAGCCGGCAGCGCGCAGAGCCCAGAGCGCAGAGAGCAGGAGCTGAGCCGAGCCGAGCCCAGGTCCAGGTGAGCCGAGGTTTTAGCCCCAGGGCGGCAGGGCCAGCAGCCGGCTGGAGGAACCCCAGAACACCAGGAACTGTGGCGACCCCAGAATTATCAACATAGACTTGCCTAGGACAAAGTAAGAGGTCAGTGTCCTATGGACTTTGGGACCTGTATTTGGGGAATGCGTCAGCTCCCTCCCCTGGGGGCTAGAAGCCGCTGAGGAGACACGCCATTGTGTAGTTTTCAGAGGCATTTCCGGCTCCCAGCCTACAAATCATGGGGAGATCCAGCGATCAGTCTTGGGGGGTAATCGCTTTTGCTTTAACCTCCCTGGATCTGGATTGTGATCTAGGGTGGAAGTTGTGGGTGGGTTTATAGCTTGCCAGAAACGGAAGTTGCCCCCCACACGTTTGGGACGAAAATTCCTCTATCTGGCCTTAAAGCCATAGTGTGGCAACAAGCCCAAACGTCAAGCAATTAAGTGGCAACATGCCAAGGCAAAGTAAACAGAAAAATGCAACCCTAGACTCCTATTTTGGGGGCATAGAGCGGGAAAAGGACTGTGAAGTCAGAAGTCCTGCTCCAAAAGCCCCAGGGGAAAACATGAGTGGGTTGCAGGCTATAGAGGACCTTAAGAAGGACTTTAAAAATCAAATAAGAGAAGTGGAGGAAAAGTTGGAAAGAGAAATGAGAAGGATGCAGGAAAAGTATGAAATGAGGGTCAACAGCCTGACTGAGGAAAACAACACCTTAAAAAATAGACTAGCTCAAATGGCAAAGGAGGCCCAAAAAGGCATTGAGGAGAAGAATGCCTTAAAAAGTCGAATTTGCCAGATGGAAAAAGAATCTCAAAAGTTCACTGAGGAGATTTATTCCTTCAGAGTTAGACTGGAGCAAATGGAAGCTAGTGACTTTATGAGAAATCAAGATGCTGTTAAGCAGATCCAAACAAACGAAAGATTAGAGGCAATGTGAAATATCTCATGGGAAAAACCACTGACCTGGAAAATAGATCCAGGAGAGACAATTTAAAAATTATTGGACTACCTGAAAGCCATGATCAAAGAAAGAACCTAGAAATCACCTTTCAAGAAATTCTCAAGGAAAATTGCCCTGATGTTTTAGACCCAGAGGGCAAAATAGAGGTTGAAAGAATTCACCAATCACCTCCTGAAAAAGATCCCAAAAAGAAAACTCCCAGGAATATTATAGCCAGGTTCCAGAATCCCCAGATCAAGGAGAAAACACTACAAGCAGCCAGGAAGAAACAATTTCAATATTGTGGAAACACAATCAGAATAGCCCAGGACCTGGCAGCTTCTACACTGAGGGATCAAAGGGCATGGAATATGACATTCCAGAGGGCAAAAGAGCTGGGAATGAACCCAAGGGTCACCTGCCCAGCAAAACTGAGTATTTTGTTTCAGGGGAAAATATGGTCATTCAGTGGAATAGAGGACTTTCAAGCATTCTTGAGGAAAAAACCAGAATTGAATAGAAAATTTGACATCCAGACACAGGAAGGAAGAGATGCCTGAGAAGGTAATCAGGGAAGAGAGATCAAGGGGAACTTATCAAAGTTGAACTATTTACATTCCTATATGGAAAGCAATAACTGTGACTGATGATATCTTTCTCACTATGAAAATAATGGAAGAAGGGTGTGTGGTCATATGAATACATATGTGAATGTGTGTGTATATGGTTACAGTTATATATGGATAGAGGGCATAGGTTGATTTTGTTGGGAAGGGAGAGTACTCAAGGGATGAAATTATGAGGTGAGAGAAGAAAGTGGCAAGAGGAGATGGGGAGAGACATGGTAGGGTAAACTATCTCATGGAGGGGAAGTGGGTGCAAAGGAGGGGGAGAATAAGGAAGGCTAAAAAGGCAAAACCACATTCACATTGAATTTGGTTCAGGGAGAAAATGACATACATACTAAATGGGATATCTCAACCTGCAGCAGGATAGGGGGAAGGGGGAGGAGAGGAGGGATGATGGATGGGAGGGCATCCTTGGGGTGAGGGAGGTTGGAAGTACCCACTATAGAAGAGGGACAGGATCATGTAGGGAATGGACCAGGTCGGGGGTGGGATGAGTGGGAGGGAATTATAAGCAGCCTTGTACAATATATCTACCATGATAATGTTTTGCATAGCTAGACATGTACAACATATACTGAATTACTTATATCCCAAGAAGGAATGGGTGACAAGGGAGGAAGGAAATGGATCTGAAATTCGAAGTTGTAACATTAAATGTTTCAAATATATATATAAATACTATTATTAATACTCTTTTGCCTATAATTGGGAGATAAGATGTGCAGGCATTGGGACACAAAGATTCATCTTCCTCTAATGGAAAAGTCAATGGGGGTATGGGAGAAGGTATGGGAGGGAGCAGATTGGAGGAACTGGTATCTTGTGGGACTGCTATTCTGGGAGGTTGGGTAGGGGAATAATGGGGGGAAAATGATTGTAACTCAAAACCTGGCGGAAATGAATGATGTAAAACAGAAGTTAATAAAGTATTTGTTTAAAAAAAAAAAAGACACACACAAACACAAATCTAGCCCTGTGTCCTTGGGCAAGTCACAACCCCAACTGCCCTCTAAAAAACAAAAAAAAAAAGAACCTAGAAATCATCTTTCAAGAAATTCTCAAGGAAAATTGCCGTGATGTTTTAGAACCAGAGGGCAAAATAGAGGTTGAAAGAATCCACCAATCACCTCTTGAAAAAGATTCCCAAAAGAAAACTCCTAGGAATCTTATATCCATGTTTGGGAGTTCCCAGGTCAAGGAGAAAATATTATAAGCAGCCAAGAAGAAACAATTTTAATATTGTGGAAACAAAATGAGGATAACAAAGAATCTGGCAGCTTCTACACTGAGGGACTGAAGGGCTTGGAATATGATATTCTGAAGGTCAAAGGAGCTGGGATTAAAACCAAGAATCACCTACCCAGCAAAACTGAGTATCATGTTTAAGGGTAAAATATGATCATTCAATAGAATAGAGGACTTTCAAGCATTCTTGATGAAAAAAACAGAGTTGAATAGAAAATTTGATATTCAGATACAATAATCAAGAGAAGCATGAGAAGGTAAATAGGGAAATGAAATCATAAGAAACTTATCAAAGTTGAATTATTTGCATTCCTACATGGAAAAAATGATAACTATAACTTATGAAACTTTTATCAGTATGAGAACAGTTGAAATGTGTGTGTGTAAACACACACGCACACACACACACACACACACACACACACACACATATATATACATCATTATGATTATATAGGAGGGTATATAGGTATATTTATAGATATGGAAATGTGTGTATATATGTGTACAGGTATACATAGAGTATACAGGACCAATTGCATACAAAGGGATGATAATTAAAAGGTGAAATTGAGAGGTGAGAGAGGAATATAATGAGAGGAGATGGGGAGAGACAGATTGGGGGTAAATTATCTCGTATAGGAGAGGCAAGGGAAAACTGTTACAATGGAGGGGAAGAAGAGGAAGGCAAAAGGGAATGAGTCAACCTTAATCTCATTGAATTTGGCTTAGGGAGGGAATGACATATACACTAACTAGGGTATCTCACCCTACAAGAGAGTAGGGGGAAGAGGATGAGAGGGGGGATGTTGGATGGGATGGCAGGTTAGGGGGAGTGAAGTTAGAAGCATATACTTTTGAAAAGGAACAGGGTCAAAGTAGAGAATAAAACAAATGGGGGTGGGATAGGATAATATAGTCAGTCTTTCACAATATATCCACCATGGAAATGTTTCGCGTAGATACATGTGTACAACCTATATTGAATCACCTATTTTCCCAGTAAGGGTGGCTGATGAGGGAGGAAGGGAAATAATCTGGAATTCAAAATTTTAAAATCAAATGTTTAAAATATATTATTTTTTTACATGCAACTGGGAAATAAGATATACAGGCACTGGGGTATGGAGATCCACCTTGCCCTAGTGAAGAGTTGGAGGGGGAATGAGGGAGGATATAGGAGAGAGTGGATTGGGGGAGGGACTATATAGTGGGAAACTGTTTTTGGGGGTGGGTAGGGGAAATATGGAAAGAAAATTTGTAACTCCAAATCTTGTGGAAATAAATGATGTAAACTAAAAATAAACATAAAATTTAATTTAATAAAAAAGAAAAACCATTCCCAGAGAAAAAGTGGGAAAAAAGCATACATAGCAAGTATTTCAGTCTCCAGAGGTCAAACCACCACATACTTCATTGTAGCCCAAGGAAAAAGCAGAAAGACCCTCACAGGTTCTCGGCCCATGCCAGACACCACTCCTAGGAGCAACTCAACTCCAGGTAAATTGCCAGATCCCCTACAGCCTGCAGAATAGTCAACCACCCCTGAACCCCATCTTCTTAGTGCAGCACCAGACATGAGGGTCTCTCTGTGGGGCTCAGGGTAACATCAGGGCAGCACCAGGTAAACAGCCTTTAGTCACTGACACAAGAAGCCTGATGCAGTATTCTTTACATAATGGGAGCAATGCTCAAATTTAAAAGAAAGGAGAAATGTGGAAAAATAGAAAACAACAATAACTACAACAAAGAATTTGAGTACAGAATGTTTTGGTGACAGGGAAGATGAAGACACAAACTCAAAAGAGGACAACAATGTTAAAACTCCTATGGGCAAACACCACCCGCCCCAAAAAATGGGACATGGTCTCAGACTCAGAAAGGACTCAAGGAAGAACTAAAAATGAGCTTTAAAAACATAAAAAGAGGGTAGAGCCAAGATCTGGAATAGAAACAGCATGCCCAAGGCTCTCTCCCCCAGATCACCTCCAAACTATGTACAAGGGGACTCTGAACAACTTCTGGTGCCCCAGCACCCACAGAACGACACAGAGAAGCTAACCTCCTCCTGAGGACAGCCCAGCAGCCCTGCAGGAAGGACCAGCACAGTGGTCTGGGTGCCGGTGCAGTGAGGAGAGTCGAGCCCAGGTCCGGGGAGCCACGGTTGTAGCACCAGGGCGGCCAGGCCAGCAACCAGCTGGAGGGACCCCAGAACAATAGCAGCTGTGGTGATTCTAGAATTGTCAATACAGACATGCCTAGGACAAAGTGACAGGCTAGTGCCCTATGGACTTTGGGACCAGTATTTGGGGAACACGTCAGCGTCGGCTTCCTCCCCTGGGGGCTAGAAGCTGCTGAGGAGACATGCCATTTTGCAGTTTTCAGTGGCGGCTCTAGCTCCTGGCCTGCGAACTGTAGGGAGATCCAGCGATCAGTCTTGAGGGGTAATTGCTCTTGCTTTAACCTCCCTGGATCTGGATTGTGGTCTGGGGTGGAAGTCGTGGGGTGGGTATCCAGCTTGCCAGAAATGGAAGTTATGAAGACCATACACTTTTGGGACAGAAACTCCCCTATCTGGTGGCAAAGTCCTACTTTGGCAACAAGCCCAAAAGTCAAGTAATTAAGTGTCTATATGCCAAGGCAAAGGAAACAAAATAAACAGAAAAATGAAACATTAGACTCCTATTTTGGGGGCAAAGAAGATCGAAGCATGGAACAGGAAGAGGACTGTGAGGTCAGAAATCCTGCCCCAAAAGCCCCAAAGGAAAATATGAGCGCATCACAGGCCATAGAAGACCTTAAGAAGGACTTTAAACATCAAATAAGACAAATGGAGGAAAAATTTGGAAGAGAAATGAGAAGGATGCAGGAAAAGTATGAAATGAGGGTCAACAGCCTGACTGAGGAAAACAACAACTTAAAAATAGACTAACTCAAATGGCAAAAGAGGCCAAAAAGGGCAATGAGGAGAAGAATGCCTTAAAAAGCCAAATTTGCCAGATGGAAAAAGAATCTCAAAAGCTCACTGAGGAGATTCATTCCTTCAGAGTTAGACTGGAGCAAATGGAAGCTAGTGACTTTCTGAGAAATCAAGATACTATTAAACAGATCCAAACAAATGAAAGAATAGAAGGCAATGTGAAATATCTCACGGGAAAAACCACTTACCTGGAAAATAGATCCAGGAGAGACAATTTAAAAATTATTGGACTACCTGAAAGCCATGATCAAAGAAAGAACCTAGAAATCACCCTTCAATAAATTCTCAAGGAAAACTGCCCTGATGTTTTAGACCCAGAGGGCAAACTAAATGTTGAAAGAATCCACCAATCACCTCCTGAAAAATCCTAAAAATAAAACTACCAGGAATATTGTAGCCAGGTTCCAGAATCCCCAGATCAAGGAGAAAATACTACAAGCAACCAGGAAGAAACAATTTTGATATTGTGGAAACCCAATCAGAATAGCACAGGACCTGGCAGCTTCTACACTGAGGGATTGAAGGGCATGGAAGATGATATTCCAGAGGGCAAAAGAACTGGGACTGAACCCAAGGGTCACCTACCCAGCAAAACTGAGTATTTTGTTTCAGGGGAAAATATGGTCATTCAGTGGAATAGAGGACTTTCAAGCATTCTTGAGGAAGAAACCGGAGTTGAATAGAAAATTTGACATCCAGACACAAGAAGCAAGAGATGCCTGAGAAGGTAATCAGGGAAAAGAAATCAAAAGGAACTTATCAAAGTTAACCTATTTACATTCCTACATGGATAAACAATAACTGTGACTGATGAAACATTTCTCAGTATGAAAATAATGGAAGGGAGTATGGTCATATGAATACATATGTGAATGTGTGTATATATGTTTACAGTTATACATGGATAGAGGGCATAGGTTGAATTTGTTGCAAAGGGATGTTACTTAAGGGGTGAAATCATGAGGTGAGAGAGGAAAGTGGCAAATATATATAAATACTATTATTAATACTCTTTTGCATGTAATTGGGAGATAAGATGTGCAGGCATTGGGGCACAGAGATTCACCTTGCTCTAATGGAAAAGTCGAAGGGGGTATGGGAGAAGATATGGGATAGAGCTGGATGGAGGAAGCAATATCTTGCGGGACTGCTATTCTGGGATGGTGGGTAGGGGAAAAACGGGGGAAAAATTGTAACTCAAAATCTGGCGGAAATGAATCATGTAAAACAGAAGTTAATAAAGCATTTGTTTAAAAAAAATGAACAATTGAGGCAGCTAGGTGGCGCAGTGATTAGAATGCCGGACCTGGAGTCAGAAGGACCTGAGTTCGGATCTGGCCTCAGACACTTAACAAACACAAAAAAGAAAAACCTAGCCATGTGACCTTGGGCTAGTTACTTAACCCCAATTGACCCCCCCCCCAAAAAAAAAGGCAATCAATCTATCAATCAATAAATCATTCTTTAAAAAATAATTAAAAAATATGAACACTACATAGCTGAGTTATTTTTTGACAGATACTTCACATAATTAAGTTGTTTACTGATAGATTAAGAGATAAACAATTTTACTTGATTTTCAAATTCATCAACTCATTCCTGGAAGCTATTTTAAAAACATAATTCTGATTCAATGATTAAATTCTCAGATAAAAATTCTTTGTAAATTTATATATAATTTCACTGTTCCTATGTTTGTATCACCTTTCTAAGAAATACAAAATTCTCAATTTAGCCTAAAAAAACACAATTCATATACACAGAATCGTAAATAGCAAAGGTTTTACTATGATGAAAGCATTTTGTGGAATGGAGGAGGGAAGGAGTGGCAACAAATTTTAATATTAAGGAAATAGGAGTGTGACATGACATAGAATATGATTATGTCAGAAGAATTGAGTCTGGTCCTTGTCCCAACCAGGTGAGGAATGGGATAAGGTGATCAGATTGTGATATTAGTGTTTATGGACAATTATCTTATATTAGAAAGTTCGAAGAAAATCATGAGGCAAAGCAGAGGGGTGTTGGTTATCACTAGAAGAAATTGGACCCTTATTTCCCAAAGTTGACATCCTGAGGCCAAGTACTATTTCCCCCATCCAACTATACATAGCATCTGGCACAAAAGTGCTCAAATGATTTGTTGAATGGGTTCAAGAGATTGAGCAAATTATATATTTTTTGTTTATTATGACAGATATTTTTCCACATGTGGAGAAATGTATTCCTATATTCATTTAAAAAATTACCAACCCATATGGGATTTACTTTTTGTCTCTTGCCATTTACAAATATGTCAAAAAAATCTTCTCAATAAAATACCAAAAGCATATATTAAATCATCTTGCTCAAAGTAACATAAACAGTAATTGAGAGGGCATGAATTTGAATCCTGGTTCTCCCACTCCAAATTCTATGTCCTTTCTACTGCACAATAATAGCTCCCTATTCTAGTTAACAAATTCAGATTTAAGGAGAAGATTGAAGACTTATGTGTCTTCAGAGTATGTATTATTTTTGTGGTGAGGGAAGACCACTTTTGTGAGGGAATCAGGGTTCAAAAAAAGGTTCATGGAGTAGGAAGTGTTTTCCATTGTACTCCCAGCAGTCATCAAAATGCCTTGTGTATATTAGATGTTTAAAAATGAATTTTGGATTGAATTGGGAGCTCATTTTGAATGAATAGACTAGCATGCAACTAATTAAATAAATTATGGACTGTATTTGTCTGTGACAAGTAATTCAGTGGACTGAAGTACATGGTCCATGCTTCAAGGCAAGATAAAGGGACACAAGAGAAGACTAGAAAAAGAGAGTGAATTTATTTTCCAGAAGCCCTGAAATACCATATGAAGATTTTGGAATTCTAATACAACTCAACTCAGTATGAAATTGGGTACCATTGGCTGTTTTTGCACAGGGAGCTCTAATCATCAGACCTATTCATCAGGAAGAATAAGTAGGAAGAAATAAAATTGTTACATAACAGTCAAAAAGAAGGAAGGAAACAAATATTTATTAATCATTTACTACATACCAGGCACTGTGCTAAGTGCTTTGCAAATATCTCATTTGATCTTCACAACAATTCTTGTGAGGTAGGTACTATTATTACCTCCATTTTAAAGTTGAGGAAACTAAGGTATGTAGCTACCAAAAGACTTACCCAGGGTCATGGATCTGGAGTCCATGGCCAAATTTGTTCTTCCTCAGTACAGACCCCAATATTCTATCCACTATGTCATTTTTCTACAATCACTTATTATAAACTAGTAGGCAATATGTCACCAAAAAGAAACAGCACAGTACAATGGAAAGAATTTGGATTCTGGAGTGAGAAGACCTGGGAGCAAATCCTGTCTCTACTGTTTGGCCTTGGGCAAATCACTTTTCACTTTATCTTCACGTTTCTTGGCCTCAGTCTGCTTAATTGTAAAATGAGGGAGTTAGATTAGATGAGTTTCAAAGGCCCTTCCAGCTCTAGATCTGTGTTTCTAATTCAAGAAGCATGGTGGAATAGAAAGATGGCAATAAAAAAAATAAAAAATGCTGGGTTCAAATAACCTCTTAAAAGCTAATTATCTACATGACCACAAGCTATATGGCCCCTCTGGGACTCAATACAATCATGTATAAAAAGAAAGGGAGTCCCAGCACATGGAGCCCGTCCCAGTTCCCTGGTACTCGGGGACTTTGGTCTCGGAGGGAGGGAGGGTTCTCAGGAGGGAAGCCCAGAAGGGCCCCGCCACCTGCAATGGGCTATAACAACTTGGAAGTGACTGTTCAGAAGCAAGCACAGACCCTGAGAGAAGAAGGGAGAGAGGAAATCAGCAGTCAGGGGTGATTCTGCTGGGGAGAGAGGAAATCAGCAGTCAGGGGTGATTCTGCTGAGCTGGGGAGGCTACACAGACAAAAACCTGTCCAAGTACAGTACCATCTGAGTCAATAGGGGAGGCATCATGATCCACTACACCGTCCCCTGGCAGATGGCCTTCAGGGAGCCCTTCGGCATCCCCTCCCTGCGAAGCCCTGACAAGAAATTTCTGGAACTGCTCTTTGACTATGAGATTGAGAAGAAGCCCTTCCTCTTCCACACGTTCAGCAATGCCGGGGTCATGCTGTAGCGCTACATCATTGATCAGATCCACATGCTCGGCCAGTTTAGCCACCTCCGAGTGGTGGGTACCATTTCCGACAGTGCTCCAGGAAACAGCAGCTTGGTGGGGGCCATTCAGGCTCCTCCTCTCCACAGTCCTGGAAAACAAGAGGCCTGCTCTGAGCATCTTCCTCCTCCTCCCCTTTGCCCAGGAGGCCATCCTCCTGTGGCTGCTGCTCTCCCCTTCACCACTATCTTCCATCTTCTGTCAACTACTATGAGGCGCTCATGAAACAGTCATTGCGCTGGTCCGAGCTCTACCTTTTCTCCAAGGTTGACAGAATCATCCTGGCTTGCTATATCGAGCACATAGTAGAAGAGAGGCTAGAGCAGCAGGTGCTGGTGCTGGTCGTGGACTTATCCGCCTCTGCCTAAGTCAGCCATTTTCGGGACTACCCGATCTACTGCACTAGCCTCTGTCTCTCTTTCCGGTACAATTATTTGCACATGTAAGGGCTCCAGCCGTGGCTTTGCCCATCCTCAGGTGCTCCCCACCCTTTCCACTCAGAAATAAAAGTTGTCTCCTCGAAAGAAAGGGAAGGAAGGAAGAATGTTTGGGGAGTCAAAGAGGCCTGGCTCAGGACTCATATATTAAATCATAATAGTGGACTTTAAAACAAGAATCTCTTTGAGATGAGACTTTTTTGTTAAGTTAGCTCCTGAGTTCTTTGCTATGGGTTACACTTATAAGGATGCTACTTGAGTTCTGAGATCAATAGGATATATACCCCAAGATTTTAGTTAGTAAGAGCTAAAACAGTTGATTCAGCACTCAGGTATCTTTGGGTGGTCAGGTCTAAACATGATGTCTTTTGAGGATTGCAACTTTGGCTTTGAAGTTTGCTCTCAATTGTATCTGTTTATGACTGTGACTGTATTAGCAGGCACCTGCGGCCTAGATCAAAGGTCTTACCCTAAGACTTTAGTCTCCTAGATAACAAATCCTTATTAAATTATCTATTCTGCACTACTTCCAGGATACGATAGACTAAGATAATGATAAGAATACTTGAATCCCCTTCCTTTGTCTCATTGCTCTATAAAAAAAAAAAAAAACCTTGTCCTAAGAATCAATAAAGGGAGTTCATCATTCTTCCTTGAACTACCCACATGGCCTGGTCATTTCTTATTCACATCTCTGGTCTTGCTTAAGTGCTGGACACTGAGCAGCTCAAGGAAGAAGGAAAGAAAGAAGGAAAGAGAGAGAGAGAGAGAGAGAGAGAGAGAGAGAGAGAGAGAGAGAGAGAAAAGGAACTCTGTGTACCTTTGAAGATTCAGCATCCTATGATATACAATGTTAATTTAGTAACCTGAGAAAATTAAGCCAGTTATCAAAAGTTCCATGTAATTTCCAAAATATAGGTCCTCAAAGTATGGAAATCTGGCCTAATGCCATTTTGATCATTCCATATATTTTTCTTTGTGGTGTTGTTTTTTCTGTGTGTTTCATTTTTTCTCCTTCTACTGCTGCAGTTTGTTTATTTTATTTGGAAGCTCCATTTCTCTAAAAAGAGAATGAACATTTCTGTTCCACCAAAACATACATTGTTACTAAGCATGACAGATGAGAAAAATGGAAATTCTCACTGTAAGTCTGTATAATTAGAAGAGAGATCATAGCATGCTGCTCACCTCTGAGTGAGACTTACACTGTGTTTTTGTTGTTGTTGTTGTTTTTCCCTTGTTGCTATGCCTGGAAAATTAGAGAGAAAGTGTCTGGTCTACTTAGGGTAGTGCTTGACAATCTTCCTCAAAAAATAGATAGCTATATTAAAAAAAAATTTGAGAAAGTGTTCACCCAGCTGTGTTCTCCAGGATAAGGGCAGAAAGAATAGTTGACCCCCCACCCAAAAGAAAAAAAAAGAGAGAAAGAAAGAAAAAAAGAAAGGAAGGAAAGAAGGAAGGAAGGAAGGAAGGAAGGAAGGAAGGAAGGAAGGAAGGAAGGAAGAAGGAAGGAAGAAGGAAGGAAGAAGGAAGGAAGGAAGGAAGGAAGGAAGGAAGGAAGGAAGGAAGGAAGAAAAAGATTGGGAACTGGCAGAAAAAGGCTAGGTGATCCCTTTGGGAGCCTTTAGAATCTGTGTGTAAAAAAGGATATAAAGTCTGCTCCTAGGACCTCAGGATCCCAAGGCTTGTTGAACCTATGTGGACTGTTGCTTAGAATATTGGATGAAGATAAAGGATGGAGGATAATATTGGTGAGAAATATCTATATAGGACTATAGATAAATGAACACATGTCAATAAATTAGTTGGTACAAAATTATTCATTCCAAGTACCAGCTCTGTTCATGTTTATTCCTAATGAAGAGACTTGTAGTACATGGTATACTAGGTTCAATGGACATAGAACCATAGATTTAGAACTAGAAGAGACCTTAGACTCAAACTAGTAAAACCTCTCTGTTTTAATAGATGAGGAAACTGAAGTTTAGGTCACATAGGAAGGGAGTGATAAAATCAGAGGCATAACCCAAGTATTAACTCTAAATATAGCACACTCTCCACCAACCCACACTGCCAAGGCATTTCTTGGCCAACAGAATACACATTGTTCAAGAATCTTTCATATATTGTCTAGAACAAGAGCTCTTAACAGTTTATGTGTGTGTCATAGACTTCTTTGGCAGCACAGTGAAACGTATGGACCTTTTAAAAAATAATTATTGGGATGGAGCCAAGGTAGAAACAGAACTTCCACATGGCTGCTGCTTCCACCTCCTCCAATATATGTAAAAAATGACTCTAAACAAGCTTTGGAGGTACAGAACCCAGAAGGTGACAGAGAGAAATTAGCCTCCTGCTGAAGACAGCCAGCAGGCTAGCAGGAAGGGGCCTTCCAAGCACTCTGGGAGCAGAGCCCAGCTCCATGTGAGCCCAAGGTTTTAGCCTTAGGGAACTCTGACCAGCTGTGGCTAGAGAGACATTGGGAGAGTAGATAATCAGCAGCTGTGGCAGTTTCCAGCATTATCAACCCATAAATACCAGAGACAAAGTGAGAGATCAGTGGACTTTGGGAACAAGGGGTCTAGGAGTGTGGTCTGGCATCTGCCCCCCAGAGGGAGAAGTGACTGAGGCATGCTGCCATGTGGCTGCTTCAGAGCTCCTAGGCTGCAGATTGTAGGGGGAACAAGCAACCATTCTGGGGGTAATTGCTCTTGCTTTAACCTGCTTGGATCTGGATCCCTGTCCTGGGTGGAGGTCCTGGGGTGTGTAACCAGTTAGCCAGAGGCAGTGGAGGCTTCTGAGAGGGCACCCAACTAGTAGCTCTGGAAGCTGAGAAAACCCCAGCTATTTGGGACAAAGCTCTCCTCTTTGAAAGCAGAGTTCTACAGTGGTAAAAAGCTCAAGAGTCAAGTGGTTGAGTGGCAACATGAACAAGCAGGGCAAGTGGGGCAAGCATAGTGGTCCAACTTTGGATTCCCTTTTTGGGGACAAAAAGGATCAAAGCATGGAGCAGGAAGAAGACAATGAAGTCAGAAATCCTGTACCAAAAGCTTCCAAGAAAAATATGAACTAATTAAAATCCACAGAGGAACTTAAGAAGGATTTTAAAAACTAAATAAGAGAAGTGGAGGAAAAATTGGGAAGAGAAATGAGAATGATGCAAGAAAATCATGAAAAGATAGTCAACAACCTGACTGAAGAAAATAACACCTGAAAAATAGACTAACTCAAATGGCAAAAGAGTCTCAAAAAGCCAATTAGGAGAAAATGCTTTAAAGTGTTGAATTTGCCAAGTGGAAAAAGAATATAAAAAGCTCACTGAAGAGAATAATTCCTTCAGAATTAGATTGGAGTATATAGAAGTTAGTGACTTTATGAGAAATTAAGATACTATTAAGCAGATCCAAACAAATGAAAAAAAAAAATAAAAGGCAATGTGAAATACCTTCTTGGAAAAACCACTGATCTGGAAAATAGATCCAGGAGAGATCATTTAAAAATTATTGAACAACCTGAAATCCATGAACAAAAAAAAGAAATTAGAAATCATACTTCAAGGAATTCTCAAGGAAAATTGCCTTGATGATTTAGAAACAGAGGGCAAAATAGAGATTGAAAGAATCCACCAATCACCTCTTGAAAAAGATCCCCAAAAGAAAACTCCTAGGAATATTACAGACAGTTTCCAGAGTTCCCAGATCAAGGAGAAAATATTACAAGCAGCCAGGAAGAAACGATTTGTATATTGTTGAAACACAATTAGGATAACGCAGGATCTGGTAGCTTCTACAATGAGGGATTGAAGGGCTTAGAATATAATATTCTGGAGGTCAAAGCAGCTGGGATTAAATCCAAGAATCACCTACACAGCAAAACTGAGTATCATGTTTCAGGGGAAAATATGGTCATTCAATGAAATAGATTTTCAAGCATTCTTGATGATAAAACCAGAGTAGTATAGAAAATCTGACATTTAGATACAAGAAGCAAGAGAAGCATGAGAAGGTAAACAGGGAAAAGAAATCATAAGGACCTTAACAAAGTTGAACTATTTACATTCCTACATGGAAAAATAATAATTATAACTTATGAAGCTTTTCTCAGTATGAGAAAAGTTGAAGGGAATATAAATGTGTGTGTGTGTGTGAGTTTCTGTATATATATATATGTATATATATCAGGGTGTATAGGTGTATGAAAATATATGTGAGTGTGTGTATATGTGTGTACAGGTATACATAGACAGAGTATACAGGACCAGTTGAATAGGAAGGGAGGATACATAAAAGGTAACATTCAGAAGTGAGAGAGGAATATAATGAGAGGATATAGAGAAAGACAGAATGGGGTAAATTATCTCATATACAAGAGGCAAGGGAAAACTGTTACAGTGGAGGGGAAGAACAGGAAGGCAAAGGGAATGAGTCAACCTTGCTCTCATTGAATTTTGCTTAGGGAGGGAATGACATACACACTAAGTAGGGTATCTCACCGTACAGGAGAGTAGGGGGGAAGGGGATGAGAGAGGACATGATGGAGGGGAGGGCAGGTTGCGGGGGAAGGAAAGTTGGAAGTACTCACTTTTGAAAAGGGACAGGGTCAAAGTAGAGAATAGAACAAGTGCGGGGTGGGATAGGATGGAGGGGAATATTTTCAGTCTTTCACAACATATCCATTATGGAAAGGTTTTTGCATAGCTACACATGTACAACCTGTATTGAATTCCTTATCTTCCCAGTAAGGTGAGGAGGGATGAAGGGAAAGAATCTGGAATTCAAAGGGTTGGGTTTTTTTTTTTTTTTTGGTCTTTATTAATTTGTTTACTTTTAGTTTATAAGCTTTATTTCAAAAATTCTTTAAGTTTAAAAATTTCTCTCCCTGCCCCCTCCACCCCATGGTGGCATACAATAAAGTATAGTATCTGCAAATACTTTCACATTAGACATTAGTCAGGTTATAAAGAAGGATTGATTCAGATGGAATGAACAATCGTAACGAGGAAACAGAACCAAACAAGAAAAAGACAAAGAAAAGGTAGTTTGCTTCAATCTGGATTCAAACTTAATTCTTTTTCTGGATGTAGACATCTCTCTCCATCATGAGACTTTTGGGGTTGACTTATAACCTTGAATTGCTGAGAAGAGTCAAGTCTATCAAAGTTGGTCATCACACATACATTGTTTCTGTAATTGTGTACAAATTTCTCCTGGCTCTACACTTCTCACCCACCATTATTTTTATAAGCTTCTCCAGGTAGTTATGAAGTCCAACTGATTCTCATTTCTTATAGCACAATAGTATTCCATTACATGCATAAACCAAAATTGTTTAGCTTTCCCCAATTGATAGGCACCCCTTTAATTTCCAGTTCTTTGCCACCACAAAAAGAGCTGCTATAAATATTTTTGCAAATGTGGGTCTTCATCCCACTTCTATGATATCTTTGGGATACAACCCTAGAAGTGGTTTTGCTGAGTCAAGGGCTATGGAATTATTTATAGCCCTTTGGGCATATGGAATTCAATGTTTTAAAATTAAATGTTATATATATATATATAATTTTTACACATAACTGGGAAATAAGATTTACAGGCTCTGGGGAACAGAGATCTATCTTGCCCTACTGGAAAGTCAGAGTGGGATGGGGGAGGATATAGGAGAGAGCAGATTGGGGGAGGGGGTATTCAGTGGGATTGCTATTTTGGGGTAGTGGATAGGGGAAAGATGGGGAGAAAATTTGTAACTCAAAATCTTGTGGAAATGAATGCTGTAAACTAAAAATAAATATAAAATTTAATTTAAAAAAGAATAATTATGTTTAAATGTATAAAACAGAAAAAAATAAATACATAAAAATCAGAGAGAATAATGAAGTTGAAATGATATATATACATATATATTAAACATTTTAAATATATATGTGCATATCATTTTCATCCAAAATCTTTAACCCCTTAAAATATATTCATGGATGTGGGATCAGTGTACTCCTGACTTAACAATTACTGAGAAAGAACCTCAATATACTCAGTCAATAATTTTATATTTATATTGAGATGTGTATTTGGACATGTACACACCCCTTCAGATAAAGAAAAATAGCTCAGATCTTCATAGATTCAAAGAACAATAACTGAAAAGTGCCTCAGAACTCATGTAGTCCAACTTTATCTGACAGATTAAGAAACTGAGGCACTTAGATAAAATGCCTCTCTATCAGCAAAGTAGACTCCCCCCGCCCCATATTTCATAATACCAGTAAATGAGAAGGGAATTCCAACTTTGACGTCTTCATAGTTTAATGGAGGGTCATATTATGTTACTTGACAAAATGGGATCTATACCAAACTTGTGCTCTCCTAGGGGTATAGACCAGCTTGGTTCATTTTGGAGCAAACTACTATAATGTATAACTATCATTTCACTAGCTTAGACTTCCTTTGTTGAGAGAAATTATTAAATATGAGGCAGTTAAGTAGCACATGGGATAGAGCACCCAGACCTGGAGTCAGCAAGACCTAAGTTCAAAACCCTCCTCAGACACTGAACCAATTGTTACTCTGGTCAGGTCACTTAACTGTGATTATTAGTTTTAGTTTCCTCATCTGTAAAATGAACTGGAGAAGGAAATGGCAAGGCATTCCAATATCTTTGGCAAGGAAACTTCAAATGGGGTCATGAAGAGACAGGCATGACTGAAAAATGACTGAACAACAATAACAAGTTATTATCATGAAATAGAAAGAAGAATTGAAAATAGTTGCATTTCATGATATTTTTTTTTTAAAGCAATTGGGGTTAAGTAACTTGCTCAAGGTTACATGGATAGTCATTATTTATGTGTGGGTGCTCATTTTTTGAGGCCGGTTTCGATTTCGGGTCATCCCAACTCCGAGGCCGATGCACTTACTCACTGTGCCACCTAGCCGCCCCCATTTCATGATATTTTGAAACAGTTTTTTTTATATCTCCCTAGATATGGTTTTCTAAAGTTATTGCTATAATTTTAGAAATTGTCCCTTTGCTGAACTAAATATCTCAATCTTATATATATATTTTCTAATAGACTTGTCCATACAAATGAACAATATTTTATATATACATGGGACTATATAATTTAAATAACTTGAGAGTGCCCCTAGAAATTGTAGAAAACATTCCTTTACATTAATATCCCATTATCTTCCCATTAAGAGGAACAAAACAATACGTCCTGTGGCTCAGTGATATTCTTTGATATTTGAATGTTTTTTTTAATTTGTAAAAATAAATAGGCCTGCTGAAAATGCTATACCAATCATTGTAATTATAAATAGATGATGAT
Organism: Gymnobelideus leadbeateri; assembly: GCA_011680675.1. Lineage (NCBI taxonomy): Eukaryota > Metazoa > Chordata > Mammalia > Diprotodontia > Petauridae > Gymnobelideus > Gymnobelideus leadbeateri. Next base: position 49,036 of record WOXC01008578.1, read on the forward strand.
GGAGTTGCACTATTAGCATCTCTCCAGAATACCAAATTAATCCATTATGATTAATAATGACTAACAAATCAGTTAATAAAAATTAGCTAATTATTTCTTTTTGGAGGGCAATTGGGGTTAAGTAACTTGTCCAAGGTCACACGGCTAGGTTTTTTGTTTTGTGTGTACATTAAGTGTCTGAGGCCGGATCCGAACTCAGGTCCTTCTGACTCCAGGGCCGACGTTCTACTCACTGCGTCACCTAGCCACCCCTAGCTAATTATTTTTTAAAGTTTTCAATGTATAATCTAGCAATTAACCCCGAGGTGGATCGTTTATACATGGTTTTTGACAATGTTATATAAGTCTGAAAAACCCAATTAAGTCCATTACTTGGATAATTGTATTAGCAATGGAAGGAAAAAAAGAAATATTAATTCCTTCTAATTCTAACCTTCTTTGAGAAGGCCTATGCATTTTCTTAAAACATTTTGAGCCTTCTCCAAAGAAACCATATTTTTAGAAGAGGGATGACATGTCACTAAGTACTTTGCTTTTCCATGATGCCAATCAAGTAAGTGGATCTGTATATTGGCCACAGTGACCTCCTAATGTGTGGGTATCATCCTACAGAATGTGTCTACAGTGTCTTTCCTCAACTACTTTTTTTTACCTTGCAAAATATTTGCAGATCAGTGATAGCATGTGAATGGACAATGGAGCCATTTATAGCTAGATTCTCTTTTTGCTTCATCAGTACTTTGGCAATATCTGCACTCAGATGGAATTATTCACTGGCCTTTCTTTACTTTTTAAAGATATTTCAGTCCCTGGATAAACTTTGCCTTTTCTATGTTCAAAGTTTTATGTTGCTCACTTCTTTCAGTGGAGATCAGGGCAAGTTCTGTTTGGGGAAGCCTTGACACAGGTGCTTGTTTGGATAAACTGATTTAGGACAAGATCATGGAATGGGAAGGTAACATTTATAACATTCAGGAACAATACTAAAAGCCAGAACATTCAGTGATAAGTAGAATATTATTTGGAGAAATAAGTTTGCTTCTCTGTTTTGAACCACTCCCCCCGAGATAAGTAATACCCAAGAAAATATAAGATAATTTAAGTGAAAATAAATATGAATGAGTCAAAGATGTCCATAAAATACCTTTATATCAGATTTTAAAATTATAATAAATGTGAATAAATATCTATTCTTCTACAACTTTTCTTTGTGGAAATATGTAAGAAGTAGATTTAGAGTTGGAATTGACATAAGGTGTCATTTATTCCAATTCTTTCATTCTACAGAGGAAGAAATTTTGTCCTGAGAAGCTAATGTGACTTACCAAATGCAATACAAGTTTTCAATAGCAGAATCGGAATTGGACTCAAGACAAAGCTCTTTTTATTATTCCACACTTCCAATCAAGTTTGGGGCTGAAAAATATGTTCACTCATAGATGTTCGCTATTTTATAGACTTATACAATATTAGAGGTGGAAGGGAATTTAGAGCTTATTTACACTAGCTCTCCTTTTTAAAACAGAGGAAAGTAATAACCAAAGAGTATCATTGTCCAATTAGAACTCATCTTTTCTCCAAAATTGACCAAACTTCCTAATTTTCTTTCCATCAAGGGAATCATCATCCTTCAAATCCCCAGCTTCACAATCACAATCATTCTTGATGTTTTTACTCTCTCTTGCCCCCTCTATCAAATTGCTGTCAAATTCTACTCATGCCATGTACACTATATCTCTTGCCCCCATACATCACCTTTCCAGTCACAAAATTATTCAGCTTTGTTCAGTCCCTCATCACCTCCTACCTCTATATCTAATTAGTCTCCTCACCTCCAATTTCTCCCATTTCCAATATGTTCCCTAGAATATATTTGTCACAAGGTTTATGACATCTGAATCTGCTCTGATTTCCACAGAGGGAAACAGACACCAAAATAAAGAAATAAATAAAAGAGCTACCAAAATTTTGTTTTTTACATGCAACTGGGAAATAAGAAATACAGGTACTGGGGCATAGAAATTTATCTTACCCTACTAGAAAGTTACAGGGGTGATGGGGGACAACATAAGAGGGAAGAGATTGGGGTAAGGGGTATTCAGTAGACTTGTTATTTTCGGTGGGAGTAGGGGAAAGACGGGGAAAAATTGTAACTAAAAATCTTGTTGAAATGGATGTTGAAAATTAAAAATAAATAATTTTTAAAGTAATAATAAGAAAAGAGCTACCCTTACCTTAGACTTTGAAAAAACTTTCAAAGATCCTAGAAAAACCAAACCTACATTTCTATGGTAGTATTTATATTAACATAGTACATACTGGAAGTGGCTATATTGAAACTTAAATTAGTGGTTATGTTGAGAACACTTATGGTGAGACCATCACAATCTGATTTTGACCTATATTTCTTTTATTTTTTTCTTTTTTTGGAGGGGGGAAGGCAGGGCAATTGGGGTTAAGTGACTTGCCCAAGGTCACATGGCTAGTAAGTGTTAAGTGTTTGATGCCAGATTTGAATTCATTCCTTCTTGACTCCAGGGCCAGTGCTCTACTGAACCACCTTGAAGCCCCTTTGCCCTATCTTTCAAGGGCAATTTCCTATTATTTCACTACATAAGCTCTATATTCCAGTTAATATGGCCTATCCCCATTTTTTTTTCATATCCAACATTCAATCTGTCAGTGCTCTTCCTCCTTGTCTCCATCTATGAGAATCTCGTCCACTTTCAGCTCAAGAGTCTTGAGTCATCCAACGTACCGCCTTTCTTGATCCTCTCAGTAGTTATTACTTTCCTCACCCACAGCAAAACAGCTTTGCATATATTTTGTATTGATCTATTTGTGAACATTTAAGTGCCTCTCCTCTATTGAATAGAAGCTCATTGAGGGTAAATTCCTGAGCAAAACGAGTTGATTCCTCTTTTCTTCATAATATAGGACTTTGTGAAACACAGTAAATGCAGGGAAAATATTGGAACTTTCTCTTCTATGTAATGGCTCCCCGTCTATAAAAGGGAATGTAGAAAGCTGGGATGATGCTGAATTGTAGATTCTTTGACCATAGTGTGCTTCAAAATGAAAAACCAATTGGTTTCATATATTATATAGTTTTCTAAATTCTATGAAATAAAATCCACTTTAACATTATTTTTGTTTTTATTGTTATTATTATTTCTTGTCTTTTTGAGACTGGGCCTCTGTATCTCATGTAGGCTGGAAATATAGTGACCTCACATGAGCCAAATCTCATTACTTATCTGCACAGGGCCTCAGACTGTCTCTATTTCATACTTGGGGTAGTTTTTCCCTCCAACAGCTACTTGGTGCCTTCCTACTTCCCAGAGGTCTCACTATGTTGGTTTCAGATTTAGTGTGACTACCTAATTGACTTTGCCCTCTGTAACTTAGAACATACAGAGTTAAGTGATACACCAACCTCAACCCTCCTGGTAGCAATGATCACAGGCACATACCACCAGGCCTGGCAACGTTCATTTTTAAAATAACAAGTAAGAAAAACATACAGGCCTCTGATGTTGCTGAGATCTCCTGTCTGGTAATCATCTTTAGCTAGGAAATATTATAAGACTGAAGAGATTAAGAATTTTTCATCTAAATTAATTCAAGACACAAAATAGTATATATATAAAAGTATATATATATATATATATATAAGCATATATATATGTATATATACACACTGTTGCAAAGAATTTCAACTTTGCCTTGTGCATATTTATTTTGTGAAGTAAAATTTTTATGCATCTAATGAATTTTGGATATAACCCAACTTTTATATTTAGATGTTTCATGTCAGTATTGATATTAGGTTACAACCATCTCCATTTCTGACTCTCATTCAAAGCCCAAACAATGTAGTGATCAAGGAATGAAAGGGTGATGACATTTTCAGATTCACATTATTAGCCACTGTACAAGTGGACAACTAGTAGCAACATTTTTAAAGCTCTATTATATGAAGAGAAGTTTAGTGCTCCATAATATAGCAAACTCTGAATGGAAGTCATTTGATAAACAAGTGGCAGGAATAGACTCATTATGTGTCAAATCAGGGTGAACTGTTAAGTGGATGCTAATATTATTATTCTCAATCAATACCATGTAACTTCCAGCTAATAGGAAAGAGGAGAAGCATAACAAGTTTCTGATTAAAAAATGAAATATTAAGCCTCACTTAGAGGAGTTTACAATGGACCCCATGAATGAATTGAGGGTGTTGATTTGTATTGTTAATAGGGCATGGCATTATCAATTTAAATTAAACATGCCCCTTTGAAAGGGGAAACACTCTTAGTTGCTTTAAATTGTCATTCCCCACTATATATCCCTCCAAATAGATTTTGAAATGCAGAGAGTATGACTTTGCCTCCAGCCTTCAGTAGAAGCTAAGCTAGAGATTGAAAATAGACATTACCTCATGGTATAGGGAATTACCAAGTGAACCACTCTATACCAATGTATATTTACAATTTGTCAGTATTTTATAATCTTAGGGAATTTCTTTAAATAAAGTAAGGGAAAGTGAATTACCGAGGGGTCCCAAAGCAAGAATGTTTTTGAGGCCAAACTTGAACTCATCCCTTCTTGACTCCAAGGCTGGTTTTCTATCCATTCCACCATGCATCACACTGCCTCCCTCAAGCTAGAGACAATCTAGCAAAGAAAGTGATTAAACAGGACCTTGCCCAACCAAAGCAGTGGGTCTATAGTTTTTAGGGGAGAAACATACCAGCTTTCTGATTCTCTCTTCATTTATTCTCTGGTGAGCAGGATAAGATTCTCTCTCTCTCTCTCTCTCTCTCTCTCTCTCTCTCTCTCTCTCTCTCTCTCTCTCTCCATCCCCCTTCACTCCCTCCATCCCTCCCTAACTCTGTCTTTTGACTCTGGGTATGTTTCTATTTCTCTCTCATTTTAATTCATTTTCTTCTAGGTGAGGCAACATCAGGACAAGAAATTCAATCTCAATATTTGCAGGCTCAATGGATACAGTGCTAATCCTTGAGTCAGGAAGACCCGAGTTCAAATTTTGCCTCAGCCACTTACATGCTGGGTGTCACCCTGGACAAGTCACTTCAATTTCCTCTCATCTGCAAAATGATCTGGAGAAGGAAATGGCACACCATTCCAATATCTTTACCAAGAAAACCCCAAATCAGGCCATGAAAAGTCAGACATAACTGAACAACAAATGTGTCTTGATGTGTGGGCATGTGTGCACATACCCACACACCTGTCTTTATAGTTATCAAATTATTGAAATAATTTCAGATAAATTTACATGGTTTTAGAAACATTTCTTACTAAATCACTGTGTTTAATGGTATTAGGGAAGGCATGTTGCAAACTTTAATATGTTATAAATATTTAAATTAAGTTGCTATTAATATCTCTTCTTTCATGCAAAGTTGTGGGGGAGAGAGTTGAGCGAAGTTCAGCTAACCTGTTAGCTATGTTCTCTACATGCTCAAAGGTCCAGAAAGTTCCTGCCTGAGAAAGGGAATCATTTGTTCTTTGAAATTGCTTTCCAGTGCAATGCTCATAACATATTGTCTTTGAAATTATAATTTGGTTGGGGTGGCTAGGTGGAGTAGTGAGTAGAATGCTGGCCCTGGAATCAGGAGGACCTGAGTTTGGATCCAGCCTCAGACACTTAACACACACACACACACACACACACACACACACACACACACACACCCCTAGCCATGTGACCTTGGGCAAGTTACTTAACCTCAATTGCCCTCCAAAAAAACAAAACAAAACAAAAAAGAAATTATAATTTGGTGTTGAAGGAGACCCACATGAGTGCAGTAAATATTAACTAAGAAATGACTCAAAAAGATCACCAGGAGAGAGAAGATAAGCTAATTATGAATTCACTTCTGTTTTAGTCCTACTCTGATGCTGCCTTTCTGTGATTTCTTTTCCCTTCTTCAAAACTGCCTTTAACCTGTGTAAAAACTCATGGTAGTGGGGCAGCTAGATGGCATAGTAAGCAAGAGCGCCAGCCCTGGAGTTGGGAGGACCTGGGATTGGTTCTGATCTCAGATACTTAACACCCACACAAAAACATCTGGCCCTGTAACCTTGGGCAAGTTAACCCCAATTGCTTAAAAAAAAAAAAAAAAACTCATGGTAGAAAATGGGATTATGTAGCATGAGTTACTTCAGTCTTAAAACATTTGGTGGACAATTTGGAACCTTGAAACTGTCTAAATGCAATGGCCATGTATAGTGAATCCCTAAAATAGCTATTCTAATTAGTGAAGTCTACATGTCACAGTGGGCAAAGGACTAACCTTGTAGTTAGAAGACCTGGTATAGCCACTGGTTCTCAGTTTCCTCAGCTGTACAATGGGGCCAACAATATTTACACTACCTGCTATAGGACTCTTAAAAAGCAAACAAATTATAAACATTAAAATTTGAGCATGTGAGTTATTATTATTAATTATTATTTTGAATTCTTATACTGATCCCCAACCTAATGAGTGTGGCTGGTAGGTGCTTTTAACGAGTTTGAACAAATCATATGTATTAATCGTCTAACTATTAGTCTAAATAGTCTAATAGTCTAACTAATAGTCTAAAATACAATATTAATTGTATAGAAGAATTAAATACAGTGTACAGCACAGTTTTCATTCAAAATGCAGTTTACTCATTAAAGTTAATCTTAGTTTTCTGATGTGATTGTTTTAAGGTTATAGGTTACCTTCATAAAATATGCCTTAAAGGTCAAGTATGCCAATCAACATCCATTTATTAACCACTATGTTCAAGGCATGTAGAAAGCACAGAGCATACCAAAAATAAAACAATAGCAATTATAACAAAGAACAATTTCTTTCCACAAGGAGCTCAAATTCTGATGAGGGACTAGTTACATAATAAATATATACAAAGTCATTAGGTAATCTCAGAGGAGAAGTCAGTAGCATCTGGTAAGACTGGGAAAAGCACCACAGCTAAGATTTTAGGAAAGCTGATTTCAAAAGGTTTCTATTCGGATGCTATCAGCTAAGATGCCATATTTCTCAAGAAGGAAATTTCTGGTGACAAACACACACACAAACTAATCCAATTAAAAGAGAGGTAGCAAGGCAGATGGGGGGGTACTGTCTAAAATTTCCAATAGGTATGCAAAGGGAATCCACCTATGTTATACACATACACACACACACACACACACACACACACACACACACACCAAGAATGAGTAAATAAAGATAAATTAGAAAGAATGAGATTGACTTGGCTCTGTAAGAATGTCATGATCACTAAAGACCAGGGGGAAACAAAAGGTTTCTACGAATACTAAGGATAATACCAACAATAGCCAAAAAATTTTTCAATATAGAGATAAAGAAATAAATACATAAAAGCTAGAGGTTTCTCTTTCTTTCTCTCTCCTTCTCTCTGTCTCTTTCTCTCTCTCTCCCTCTTCATATATATGTATGTGTGTGTGTGTGTGTGTGTGTGTGTATGTGTGTGTGTAATAGAGGGAGAGATAGAGTATAAATATATATGCATACATAAAATTATGTATGTGTGTATATATATAAACAGAGAGGTATATATATTTATATACACATACATACACATGTGTGTGTATATATACACACACATACATACATACACATATGTGTGTATATATAAAAACACACATATATAAAGTGATATGTATATGTATGTATCTATATATATATAAAGACACTATATATATGTATATGTATGTATATATGTGAAAATTGAAACAATATTTTATATGGAATCAGGGGTCTTGAATTCAAATTATGCCTTAGCCCCTACCTATGTGACAAGGGACAAATTGGGGGACAGAGGGAAACAATTCAGAAAAAAAAAATTAATGAACTTTTCAACAGAATCTGACAGTTCAAATACTCCTCACCTACATAGTCCCATAGTACCTCACCTCTGGGGAAAAAAAAAAGAGAGAAATGGGCATTTTTGTATCTCTTTTTAGAGATAAGTATGGGCATAATCAGTACACAACATGTGTGTGTGTGTATGTGTATGTGTGTTCCTCTTATTTTCATTTACATCTTTGTAGTCATTATTCACATTGTTTTCTTCATCTGCTTACTTTACATCAGTCCCTATACAGTTTCTAAAGGCAGTTAGGTAGCACATTGCATAGAGCCTTAGGCCTGGATCTAGAAAATAACTTACATGAAAGAAAGTCCTAAGAATTATAGGTAACTGCAGGCTCAGCCTCATTTACATGACAATTTAACAAAAAAAAGTAATTTAGATTTTAGGCCTTTTAAATAGGAGCTTAAATGCCCAGGATATGTTAAGTGATGGGCCCACTGTACTCTTCAATGGTCTCATACTTGAGTCCCTTTGTTTATCAGTTTCACATTTTAGAAAAGGCTCTTGACAAGCTCCAGTGAGACCAGGTTGTTGAGAGAATGCAAAACCATGCTCTGTGATTCTAGGTTGCAGCACCAGGGGATGTTTAACCTAGACATGAACTAGATAACTGTCTTCAAGTTTTTGCAGGGCTGTCAATAGGAAGAAAGATTAGTCTTGCTTTGCTTGCCTCTAGTGGGAACAACTAGAAGCATATTATTGCATAATTCCTGCAAGTGGTCATCAAGCTTTCACTTAAAGACCTTTGGTGACTGGATAGAAACTGCCTCCAAAGCAGCCAATTCCATTGTGGGTCAGTCCTAATTACTGGGATGATTCTCTAAGATGAAATCTATCATTATGTAACTTTAAGTCCTCTTGGACCTAGTTATCTCTCCTAGAGAGATGTAGAAGCAGCAAATGGGGTAGAGTGGTAGGGAAAAAGGAGTCTTAGAATTAGAGAGTCTAGGGTCAAATCTGAACTCTGGGAAATAGGAGTTTTATCATCACTTAATTTCCATTATCTTCAATTTCCTCACCTGTATAATGAGGAAGTAGCAACAGATGAAATCCAAGGTAACTACTAACTGTAAACATAGATCCTAAGGTTAAATTGCATTTATATATTTTATTTTTTGATAGGTCAACATTATAGAACAATATTTTATATTGCTAACAATAAACTTTTGCTATGAGCTTATTAAATGGCAAACACTGCACATCTCCGTTTTTCCATTAAACATTTTACAGGTCTTTTTTTCTTGTATTCTTGCATAAGAATAGACATAAATAAAACACTAAACTATGCAATTGAAATAGTTTTAGTTACATTCTCTCTATGAAATTTATGGAATGGGGGATTTGGTAAAATTTCAACTTTATTTATAGAGTTATATTTAATATAATTTTAAATTATTTTAAGCATATGACTAATAGAAACCAGCTAATATATTCCAATTATATTCTCCCTTTTTTTTTAACTTTGGTTCCAGGTATTGTCTAGAACTCATACTGATTAAAGGGAGGTGACTTTTCCCTCCAACTCCAGCATTTTTCTTCATGCTCATTAGATAGATAGACAGACAGAGAGACAGACAGATAGAGAGAGAGAGAGAGAGAGTCTTTAATGTATAATTATTGATGCATAATTTCCCACTTGGATTTACTGTTTTCTACAAATGAAGGTTCACTAGACGGGAACAGATGATCTCTGATAGAAAGTTTGGTGCTGGACTAATAACAAAGCATAAAAGATCAAGGAAAGTGATGACATTCCCTTTAATCTCTTCCATATTTAGATGCTTCAAAGTTTGTATAAAAATTTTCAAAGAAATCAACAGATGTCATCTTACTTTGGTTAAAAAAAAGGTCCATTAAAAATCTTCAATATAGAGTTAACCAAGTATTATAAGAAGAATTCAAATTTATATACCCCAAACAACACATTATTACACTTTAACATAATACCAATCTGATTCAGTACAATTCAGGGTGCTGAGTATTTGCATAACTAACCTTTCCATTATTTGAATTTCAGATCTATAATTTCATATGTTTTAATATTTCTAATATGACATCAAGACACTCCAGGGTACATTTTATTATTCCATTTATACATGCCTTGGGTACATTATGAGCTGCAAATCTAAAGGGTAAGTGCTTTAAACCACCCAAATCATGTATTAGTGGATCAATAAAACACACCCTGGAGTATCTTAATCCTATAATATGTCTCCAACTTCTTATTAAAAGAGGGAGAGAGCAATTAATCCAGAAATAAACTAATGTTTTAGAAACTCATGATTCCAATGTTATATATTTCAAAGAGGGTGGGTAGGAAAACAACGAGGGTTTCTTTCACAACAGAGAACCCCAGAATAAAGTTGAATAATACAGTCAATCTACTGAAATATATTAAGATTTTCCATGCGGTAATGTTCTATAGGTAGAATCTCTAGTTTGTATTATGTTAAGGTCATTGTCTTTTGATCTAGTAAATGCTTTTGTAATTTAACTGACTCCTCTGATAAACCATGTTACCCTGTATTTGATACACAGACTATCATTTTTCAAAGAATTTCAATTCAATGTAACTCATTTAACCTGAGCTTTTGCATCTCATGGGGACAGGGAAGTTTTACTCAGGTGGACTGGGAAGAATGTGAATGCCTGAAGAATGGTTGATTTTATCAAGAGAGATTTTAAATGAAAATGGTGATGGCATGAGATAAATGTCCTGGAAGCCTTTAAATCTAGATATCACAGAAAATAACAGGTATGTCAAGAGAAAGAAACAGAGTGCAGCAGAAGACTAGTAAATCACAGAGGAAAACATTAATAGAAAGAAAATCAGGGATTGTCTTAGGGATCTCAGATATCTATATACTAATATAAAGCACGTGAAAAAAGAAATATTATATTTTAACTGAAAGAGGAAAATACAATCTAATGGGTACTAATAGTAACTTGAACACTTGGACTCATGATTATGATATGCTATTTTAAGAGGATATACTGCTAAAAAGAAGTAGATCCAATAAATATAAAAATGAAGTAGAACCATGGCTTTTTAAAAGACATATTTCTACATGTAAATTCATGAATTAATGTGGGTAGCCTGGCAAAGAATATTTTTGTTGGGATAAAAGAAAAATAAACAACTGTCACACTCATATGTAGGTATTAAAATTGTCCAACCTAAAATAAAAGAGACTAAGGCAGAGCTCTGAGCCTATGGTACTTTTTTCAAGGGTCTGCACTCCCCTCTAATAAAGTGAACTTCAGATCTCCCTCATGATCTGAGATGTCCCCTTCTTCCAGGGCCTTATTTTTATAAGGTTTGATACCAGATTTGAAAATTTAGCTTTCTAAAGGCGCTACACAAAAGACAGAATCCCATTGCTTGATTGACTTTGCTTCAAGGGCCCAAAGAATGAGTCATCAGCTAGGAATGATATGTCATCAGGGGAATCTCAGGTTGGGTGAAACATGGGCCATATTCACTGACTAAGTGGTCATAACATGGTCATAATATGGTCACCTGCCCAAGCTGGCCAAGAGAGAGTGAACCAGAGGTACAAAAATAAGTTGGGGGAATTTCCATGTGATTTAGTCACCTCTACCTTCCTGAGCTTGGTCACAACAAGGAAAAACAACGGTGGAGGCCCTCTAGTGAGCTTCCTATGATTAAGCAAGTGAACTTACAACCTGCAGTTCATAGTTCTGGGGCCTAATATAAAAAACCTATAATCACTACTTCATAAGGAATCATATCAAACTGATTAATACAGATTGGAATAGAATAGGAGTTCAAAATGAATCATTTCTCACAGTAAGAGTACTGGGATAGACCACCAAATCAGAGGAAGGAGTGGTGGTGGTGATGGTGATGGTGATGGACTGCTGCTGCTGCTGCTATTGCTAATGGTACATGGCAAAAAATAAGAAGAAGAAGAAGCGGGGATTTTGGGCAGGATGATATAAAGCCAGGACTTAGAGGCACAGTGACAATCACTGGAAAGAATCCTGAAACAATATCAAATTGGACTATCATAATAACACTGATTAGATTAACAGACAATTCAGTAGGATATAACAGTTCACAAAAGTCTGAGAAATATTTGATATATTGAAGAGGCTGATTTCCACCCCATAACAATGAGAACCTTGCCTAAATCCAAGTCTGCCCAGTAACACATGGCACAACCTATTAACAAGACACAGCAGTTTCCCCTTTTCTATGTCCCTTCCCTGTGGTCAAAAGTACCCAGTCCATTTGCTTCCTTTTCCCTGTGGTGAATTACCCATGAAGGAGCATTCTCCTGGCTGAGTGCTCAAGGTTTGTGCATAAATACAAGTCCCTGTCCTCCAATCTTCTAGCACCCCCTAAGGACTAGCCTGCTATATTTGCATCAATAAAGCCCTCTTGACTAGGAGAATATGTGCCTCTGGAATTCTTTCGACAGGACCCAATTCCTGAACCTTGCCATCCTCTTCAATATCATAGAATTGCAGGCTGTCTGTGAGATTGCCATTACAATTAGTTTAACATGGAAACCAATACACCAAGCTGCAATATATTTTACTACCTTAAAAAGGTAAAGTACACCAGAGAGATAAAAAATACAAGTTTTTGCCTTCTCCTAGTATGTTTCTTAAGCATGAAGCTGAACACTAAGATGGGAATCTAAAGAGGGTCCATAAAATGTGTTGAAGACATAAATACTTTCACTATGTACCAACACTGAATCATAACACACACACACACACACATACACATGGAAGTAGGAGAGAAAATGACCTCATTATTTTTTTAAATCAAAATTATATTCAATGCCAAGTCACACAACAATATGTTGCTGATCACTGCAGGGTAATTGTAAAGAATTAACTTCATCCCTAAACCTTAATTAGAGAAAATAAGAGATGAAATCTTTATGCTCTCAAAACCTGAAGAAGGAAAACTTGAAGAACATTAGGTCATCTTGAAGTATAAATCCAATCATTTGCATTATCAGAGCCCAATTTGCCATAGTTTCAGGGTTCTTTCCAGTCCTTCTTAGCTATGGTAATTATCTCAGGGCATTTAAGTCACTATTATGCATCACCCTGCCTGACACTACCCTACTTAGCAATTTCCCCTCCACAAGACATGAATGATGGGTTAGGTCATTGAAAATCTTCACTTAACACACACTCTGGAAATTACACAAAATAATGAAATGGATAAGAAAAAATTCATCAACATCACCAATGATTTTGAAAAGAAGATAGATCTACTTTACCTGGCAACTTTTCTAAAAATTCACTACTGAGTTTGATGGCATGAATCAAATTAGCAGACTCATTATCACAAATAGTTTTTTTTTAATCAACATCTGCTATAAACTTTAGGAATGAATTCTCCCACAATATGTAACAGAAAGCATGAAAGCATATTAGAGCCTGTATATGTAGCGGCAAGCACCCCAATATCCCCAGGGTGACTGCCAGTATAGGTTCTTAGATCTGCTTTTCAAAAGGAAAGCAACTCAAAATGGGTTAACAAGCTTACTTTAATCAAACATATATATATATTACCTAGTTCAGGGGAAAAAGGTCAGCACCCGAACTTCAGAGTTACAGAACTTACAGATCAAACAGACAGGCTTCCAAACTGTCCAACCATCATATCAATACCAAATCACAGTTACCAGAGAGGGAAGCATCAACATATGGGTTTTCAAAGCCGGGGGGCTCTCAACAACGGCTTCCCAGAGTCTCATCTGGTCAAATCATACAACACTTCTCAAAGTGAGCCCCAAAGCAAAGCCTCTCCTCAGGGCTTATATAGCCTTCTCCTGGCTCAGAGAATGTAACAACCTCCTTGACCCACTGCCCAATCACAAAGTATCAAGGTGTGGGCTTTCCTGAAAAACAAGCCTCCCACCACAGGCTCCAGGTGCACTTAAGCTAGGGGCAGGGAAGATCTTTAAATCTGCATTTCCATTACAGTATACAACAGTATATGTAACAGGAAATGTGAAGATATGAAGAAATATCTCAAAGATGAAGTGTAAAATATCATTAGGACCAAAATGGTTTGAAAAAAAGATATTGATGATCTGTAGGAAGACATTAGAAGGCTACATAAATATCTAGCTAGTATGTACAGTAGAAAACTTGAGTGCAAGGTCACACATATAAAGGGGAACAGGGTAGAATTATATGGAATGGAATCCTGAGGGTAGGCAGTATAAACACAATTGTCAGTCCCCTTACCAATTGAAAGTAAAAGTCAAAATTATTAAAATGATACAAGTAGGGCAGAGCCAACACAGCATAGTGGAAGCAAAACCTTGGCATGGGGTCCCGCTACAATCACTTCCAATATATGTAAAAAATTACTCTAAACAAACTTTAAAGCTACAGAAACCACAAAGTGACAGAGAGAAACAAATCTCCTCCTGAAGGAAGCCCAGCAGCTGGACAAAAATGGTCTATCACACTGACCTGGGAGCCACACATAGTTTGGTGTATACCATGCAGCTCTAGCCCCAGAGTGGCCCCAAATAACAGCCGCTGGAGCAAACTTCAGGAGAGTGAATCATCTGTACCTATGGAGGGTTCCAGACTTCTCAACACATAAACATCAAAGACAAAGTATAAGGTCAGTGCAGAACAGGGGGGGACTAGGAGTGTGGTCTGGACCTTGCCCCCAGGAGGAAAAGCAACAGAGGCACAGGAGCTCCAGGTGCCCAGGCCGGGTTGCCTAAGGAGCTCCTGGCCTACATATCATATGGAGACCAAGCAACCATTCAGAGGGGAATCACTCTTGGTTACACCTGCTTGGATCTTGATCACAGTCTTGGGCGGTGGTCCTGGGGTGTGTGAGCAGTAAGCCAGAGTTTGTGGGGGCTTTAGAGAGGGAGTCCAACTAACAGCTACAGCAGCTTCAAAAAACCCCATAGATGTGGGACATAGCTCTCTCCATTCTGGAAACAGAGTTCTACCATGAAATAGAGCTAAAAAGTCAAGTAATAGGCAATATGATCAAGCAACAGAAGCACAAGCAGAGCATAGGATCCTTTTTTGGGGACAAAATGGATCAAGGGATGGAGCAGGAGGTATACAGTAATGTCAAAACTCCTGCATCAAAAGCCTCCAAGAAAAATATAAGCCAGTTACAAACCATGGAGGAGCTCAAGGAGGATTTTGAAAATCAGGTAAGAGAAGTAGAGGAAAAATTGGGAAGAGAAATGAGAATGATGCAAGAAAATCATGAAAAATGAGTCAACAGCCTGCTAAAGGAGATTCAAAATACAATGAAGAAAATAACACCATAAAAATAGAATAACTCAAATGGCAAAAGAGGTGCAAAAAGCCAATGAGGAGAATGACTTAAAAAGCCAAATTTGCCAGACAGGAAAGGAATGTCAAAAACTCACTGAAGAGAATAACCCCTTCAAAATTAGATTGGAGCAACCAGAAGTTAATGACTTTATGAGAAATCAAGATAATACAAAACAGAACTAAACAAATGAAAAAAAAATAGAAGGCAATGTGAAATATGTCATTGGAAAAACCAATGACCTGGAAAATGGATATAGGAGAGATAATTTAAAAAATTATCGGACTACCTGAAAGCCATCATCAAAAAAAAAAAAAAAAGAGCTTAGACACCATCTTTCCAGATATTATCAAGTAAAGTTCCCCTGATATTCTAGAGCCAGAGGGCAAAATATAAATTGAAAGAATTCACCCATCACCTCTTGAAATAGATCCCCAAAAGAAACTCCTAGGAATAGCATAGCCAAATTCCAGAGTTCCCAGCCCAAGGAGAAAATACTACAAGGAATCAGGAAGTAACAATTTGAATATTGTGGAAACACAATCAGGATAACACAAGACTTAGCAGCTTCTACATTAAGGGATCAAAGGGCTTGAAATATGATATTCCAAAGGTCAAAAGCAGCTAGGACTAAAACCAAGAATTACATACACAACAATACTGAGTATAATGCTACAGGGGAAAATATGTTCATTCAATGACATCGAGGATTTTTAAGCATTCTTGATGAAAAAACCAGAGCTGGACAGAAAATTTGACTTTTAAATAAAAGAAGCAAGAAAAGCATGAGAAGGTAATCAGGAAAAAGGAATCATAAGGAACTTATTAATGTTGAACTATTTACATTATATAAATAGAAAAATGAAAATTGTAACTCATAAGACTTTTCTCAGTGTGAGTATAGTTGAAGGGAATATATATATATGTAATATGTATATGTATATATATATATACTATATGTATATATGTATACATACATGTATGTATAGGAAGGGGTATGTGTATACAAATATGTATGTGAGTGTGGGCATATGTATGTTCATGTATATATAGACAGAGGCATAGGATAAATTGAATATGAAGGGATGATATCTAAAAAATCAAATTAAGAGCTGAAAGAGGAACTTATTGGGGGAAGGAAAAAGGGAGAGATAGATTAGGTTAAATCATCTCATATAAAAGAGGTAAGAGAGGAGGGAGGAGCCAAGATGGCGGAGTAGAAACAGCATGTCCAAGGCACTCTCCCCCCAGATCACCTCCAAAATATGTAAAATATGTTTACAGTTATACATGGTTAGAGGGCATAGGTTGAATTTGTTAGGAAGGGAGGATACTCAAGGGGTGAAATTATGAGGTGAGAGAGGAAAGTAGTAAGAGAAGATGGGGAGAGACAGGGTAGGGTAAACTATCTCATGTAGAAGAAGCAAGTGGACGTGACTGCAAGGGAGGGGAAGAATAGGAATGCAAAAAAGCAAAACCACATTCTCATTGAATTTGGTTCAGGGAGAGAATGACATACATACTAAATGGAATATCTCAACCTGCAGCAGAATAGGGGTTAGGGGGATGAGAGAGGGGATGATGGATGGGAGGGCATTCTTGGGGGGAGGGGAGGTTGGAAGTACCCACTATAGAAGAGGGACAGGATCAAGTAGGGAATGGACCAGGTGGGAGGTGGGATGGGTGGGAGGGAATTATAAACAGCCTTGTACAATATATCTACTATGGTAATGTTTTGCATAGCTAGGCATGTAAAACATATACTGAATTACTTATCTTCCCAGAGAGAATGGGTGACAAGGGAGGAAGGGAATGGATCTGAAATTCGAGGTACTAAAATTAAATGTTTCATTCATATATATGTATATATATATATACATATATATATATATATATACTATTATTAATACTCTTTTGCTTGTAACTGGGAGATAAGATGTGCAGGCATTGGGGCACAAAGATTCACATTGCTCTAATGGAAAAGTCAAAGGGGGTATGGGAGAAGATATGGGAGAGAGCAGATTGGAGGAAGCGATATCTTGTGGGACTGCTATTCTGGGAGGGTGGTTAGGGGAAAAATGGGGGAAAAATTGTAGCTCAAAATCTGGCAGAAATAAATGATGTAAAACAGAAGTTAATAAAGAATTTGTTTAATAAAAAAAAAGAGGTAAGAGAAAACTGTTACAATGGAGGGGAAGAGCAGGATGATGAAAAGGAATGGGACAACCAGATTCTCATTGAATTTGGCTTAAGGAGGGAATAACATACACACTCAAATGGGTATCTTATCCTACAGGAAAATAGGCAGGTAGGGGATAAGAGGGGTGATAATTGAAGGCAGGGCATATTGGGGTAGAGGGTAGTTAGAAGCAAACATTTTTGGAAAGGGAAAGGGTCCAAGGAGAAAATAGAATAAGGGGGGACAGGATAGGATGGAGGGAAATATAGTTAGTCTTCCACAATACTACTATGGAAATAATTTGGGTAACTACACATGTGCAATCTATATTGGATTGCTTATCTTCCTAGTGGGGTTGGGTGAGAAGGGAAGGAGGGAAAAAAAACTGGAACTCAAATGTTTAAAAACAAATGTTTGAAAATTTGTTTTTTACATGCAACTTGGAAATAAGATTTAGAGGTGCTGGGATTTAGAAACCCATCTTGCCCTACTAGAAAGTTGAGGGAGTGTTGGGGGAGGATATAAGATAGAACATATTGGGGTAAAGGTGTATTCAGCAGGCTTGCTATTTTGGTGTGGGTGTGGGGGAACTATGGGGAGAAAAAATTGTTACTCAAAATCTTGTGGAAATGAATGTTGAAAACTAAAAATAATTTTTAAAAATGATGCAAGTAGGGGCAGCTAGGTGGAATAGTGAATAGAGCACCAGTCCTGGAGTCAGGAGGACCCGAGTTCAAATCCAGCCTCAGACATAACACAAAAACTAGCTGTGTGACCTTGGGCAAATTGCTTAACCCTGATTGCCCTCCAAAAGCAAAAAAAAAAAAAGGATACAAGCAGTCAAAGCTGACTAAAGAACAATATAAGTCATCCAAGCTCAAGCCAACAATATTACAGAGGTTTTGGAAAGTAAAGAAATAAGCAAAATATGTGACCCCCTGGAGGAGAATAAGTATCCTTTCCAAATATCTGTGGTTATAAGAAACCCAACACACTAAAATGCAAGGCAGATGAAACAAGAAACAGAAAGTGTGCACACTATTTGTAAAATGAATTTATCTATGTCAAGGGAGTTGACTGAAATGTTGGTTTCTCTGAAAAACTGGAAAGCAGTGGGTGTAAAAATAAATATCATTATTGGCTCAGACAGTCCAGTGTCACAAACTTCCTTTTTGATGTAACACTAATCCCAAATTTCTGACAAGAAAATATTATCTATCTATGAGACAAAATTGGGAACATCAATGACTTCCAAATACATTCCAGTTACATTGTATTTTAGATAAAGCATTCACCATTTATGACATTCTAAACTTTAAAAACACAAGAAAATAATATAGCCTCAGGGGAAAAATGTTCCAGGCCTATCCTAACTCTAAATTTCACAATCACTTCATTATGCCAATACTTTGATTTGGATCATAAAATTTGAACAAAAAGCAATATGTTGAAATTCTGGAGAAGTTGAAACTACTGCACATCATGACTATCTCCTTCATTTGTTGAATTCCAGTTCATGCTGCTTTCAAATAGTTTTTTATTAATACATTTATTTTTGCCTCACCCCAATTTCCCTTTGTATTCAATTTTTTTACAAAGAAAAAGGAAAAAAGAAAGAGAAAAATCAGCAACATCCAATAAAACATTAAAATGTAACATGATGTTATACCTGCAAAGCTCCCCCATTCCCTGCAAAAAGCATGGGAAGCTATGAGGAAATATGTCTTCTTTGGTCCTTCTTTGGAGCCAAGGTCATTTTTTTTCAGCATTCATTTTGATTGTTTTGGGGTTAATATTCTTTCCATTTCCATTGATGTAGTCACTGTCTTCAATGTTTTCCTGGCTCTGCTTACTTCACTTTATTTTAATTCATCTGAGTCTTTGCATACTTCTCTGTGTTCATCATATTCATTTTTTCAAGGAATAATAAAACTCTATTACATTCATACATCATTTGGTTATTCCTCCCACAAAACTGATGGGTTATCTACTTAGCTTCAGATTCTTTGCTACATACATACAAAATTGTTCATATTCCTATATGTGAAGATGATACTTGTGACTTCTAATAATTATATCACTATTAGGACAGTTAGAAGGAGTACATGTAGTCAGAGAGCATAGGTATGAGTAGACTATGATAATATGATCTCAAAAAAAAGTTAGATGGATCTACTGAAAGTGTAAGAGAGATAAAAAATGAGGAAAATTATCTCACATAAAAGGTATTCACAAGGAAGAGCTGTTATAGAGATAGGGCATTGAGGGGGTGGTAGGCAAGAATTGAAACTTTCTTAATAAAAAGAGGCTCAAAGATATAATAACAGTAACACTCTGTTGAATATAGAAGTCTATCTTATCAAACAGGGAAAAAGAAGTATAAGAAGATAAGGAAAGAGGGGGGGGACTGAAAGAAAGGAGGGCACATCAAAGAGGCTGTGGTAAGAAATAGAAGAGGTTTTGAGGAGAGACAAAGAGAAAGGACAAGGAGAGGGAGGGAGAAGGAGAGAAGGGGAGAGGAGATGGAAGGAGGAGGAACAAGGAAAAAGTGGACTGAAGGAAATACACAGCAACCATGACTGAATGTGAATGGGATGAGCTCACCCACAAAATGTAAGTAAACAGCAGAATGGATTAGAAAGCAGAATCAAACAATATGTTATTTACAAGACACACTTGAAAAAGAGAGACATATACAGGGTAAAAATAAGGAGCTGGAACAGAATTTTATGCTTCAGCTGGTGTAAAAAAAAAAAAACAGGAGTAGCAATCATAATCTTAGGAAAAGGAGAAGCAAAAACACACATAATTAAAAGAGATAAACAGGGAAATGACATTTTGCTAAAAGTTTCCACAGATAATGAAATAATTTCAATACTAAACATATATGCACCAAATGGCATGGCATCTAAATTTTTTAGGGAAATTTAAAGGAGTTACAGGAGGAAATAGTAAAATTATACTAGTGGGGGAATCTCAAGTCTCTTCTCCCAGAACTATATAAATCTAACCATAAAAAAATAAGAAAGAAGTTCAGGAGAAACACAGAATTTTAGAAAATTTTATGGAGAAAATTGAATAGATGTGGAAAGGAGTGTAGTTTTTTCATATTAGTTATATGGCACCTTTATGAAAATTAACTACATATTAGGTCATTAAAAACTTCATCAACAAATGCAGAAATCAATCAATAAATAGATAAATAAGTAATAATTTTCAGATTACAGCGTAAAAATGCATTCAATAAATGGCTGTCAAAATGGATTAACATTAATTGGAAACTAAACAATCTAATACTAAAGGATCAGTGGGTCAAAGAACAAATTACAAAATCAATCAATAATTTCTTTAAGGAGAACGATAAAAATTATTAAATATACCAAAATGTGTGGGATGTGGCAAAGCAGTATTTAAGGGAAATTTTATATCTCTAAATTCTTACATCAATAAAATAGAGAAAGGTGAAAAAAATGAAATGGGCATGAAATTTTTAAAAAACTGAAAAAGAAAAAAAAATTCCCAATTAAACACCAATCCTGAAAATCCAAGGAAAGATGAATAAAATTGAAAGCAAAAAACAAACAAACAAACAAAAATCCCACAAGTACTGAGCAAATTAAAAATAGGAACTAGCTTTATGAGGAGAAATATGAAATAGTCAATCCACTGACAATTTGCTTTGCAAAAAAATGAAAGAAAACCTAATTAATAATGTCAACCATGTAAAAGATGGATTACCACCTGTACCACTAATTAAGATGAAATTAAAGCAATTATTTAGGAGGTACTTTGCTCAATTTGTGCCAATAAATCTGAAAATCTAAATAAAATGAAAGATTTACCAAAAAATAAATAAATTATCTAGATAAACAGGTAAGGAAATAGAATACTTGAAAAAGCCCATATTAGTAAAAGAAATTGAACAGGCAATCAATGAACTTTTTTTTTTTCTTTTTGGTGGGCACCTGGGGTTAAGTAACTTGCCAAAGGTTACACAGCTAGGTTTTTGTTTGTGTGTGTTGGGTCTGAGGCCAGATCCGAATTCAGTCCTTCTGACTCCAGGGCCAGCACTCTACTCACTGCGCCACCTAGCCGCCCCCAATCAATGAACTTCTTGAGAAAACATCCCCAGGAACAAGTGTATTCAAAAGTGTATTAAAACAAACATTTAAAGAGCAATTAACTCCAGTACCATATGAAGTATTTTGGGAAAAAATGTAAAAAAAATAAATCCTACCAAATTCTTCTTGTGACACAAATATGTTGTTGATACCTAAAACCATAAAGAGCAGAAATAGAGAAAGAAATCTACATATGAATTTCCGTAATGAATATTAATGCAAAAAATTTAAAATACTGGCAAGGAGATTAAAGCAATTTATTATTGGGATTTATATCAGTAATTCAAGAGTGGTTGAATATTAAGAAAACTATCATATTGATCATATCATTGACAAAAACAACAAAAATCATATTATTATTTTATTACATATGGAAATTTTATTACATATGGAAAAAGCTTTTGATAAAATATAGCATTCCTTTCTATTAAAGGCACTAGAAAACATGGAAATAAATTGAGACTTTCTTAAAGTGATGAATAGGATCCATCTAAAACCATGATTAAGCAATACCTGTAATGGGGTTAGCTAGAAGACTTCCAAGTGTGATCAGGGGTGAAGCAATGATGACTACTATCACCAATATTATTTAATAATATACTAGAAGTGCTTGCTATAGCAGACAAGAAAAAGAAATTGAAGGAATTAGAATATGCAATGGGGAAATAAAACTACTATTTTTCAAAGACAATATGACAGTATACTAAAAGAATCCTAGAGGATCAAGTAAAAAAAAAAATAAACAAATAATTTTAGCAAAGTGGCAAGATATAAAATAAACCAACATAAATCATCAGCATTACTAAATATTACCAAAAAAGTCGAGCAGAAAGGAATTCAGTTTAAAAAACTTGTGGACAATATAAAATGCATGGAAGTCTGATTGCTGAGACAAACTCAAAAGCTATATGAATACAATTACAAAATATATTTTCATAAAAATAAGAATATATCTGAACAATTGGAAAAAATATCAATTGTTTATGAACCAATATGATAAAAAATGGTAGTCCTGCCTAAATTAATTTACTTATTTAGTGTCATACAAATCAAGCCATCAAAATATTATCTTATAGAGCTAGAAAAAATAGCAAACTGCATCTAAAAGAAGAAAAGGTCAAGGATATCAAGGAAATCCATTAAAAAAAACCACACACACAAAAATGTAGCTTGGCAGCACCAGATCTCACACTGTATTGCAAAAATATTAATCATCTAAACCATCTGGTACCAGCTAAGAAATAGTGGTGGATCAGTAGAATAAATCAGTATACAATACACAGTAGCAAATGACCAGACTCATTTAGTATTTGATAAACCCCCAAATCCATGCTTTTGAGAAAAGCATCAGCATTTGAAAAAATTCTGGGAAAAGCACAAAGCATTTTGGTAGAAACTAGGAAGATACCCACATCTCATAACATACATCAGGATAAGGGCATAATGGGTAAATGATTTAAACACAAAGATTGATAGCATAAGAAAATTATGAGAACATGGAAAATTTTACCTGTCAGATATATGGATGAATTTATGACCAAATAAAAGATAAAGAGTATCACAGGTAGTAAAATAGCTAATTTTGCTTATGCAAAATAAAAAAAAAATACCTTTGCACAAACCAATGTAATCAACAATAGAAGAAAAGCAGAAAATTGGGGGATATTTTTATACCAACTTTCTCTGATAAAGTTCTCATTTATCAAATATATAGAAAATTCAGTTAAATTTATAAGAATTTGAGCCATTCCCCAATTGATAAATGGTCAAAGTAGGAGATGAATAGGTAGTTTTCAAAAGAAAACAAAATTACCTATAGTCAATGAAAAAATGCTCCAAATTATTATTGATTAGAGAAATGCCAATTAAAACAACTCTGAGATACCATTTCACACTTATCACATTGTGTAATATGATGGAAAAGGAAAAGGAAAACTCTGGGAGAATATGTAGATTTTTCTACATACTTCAATAATATTCAGAGTTCCAAATTTTTCCCCATATCTCCCTCCCCCTCCCCAAGATTGCATGCTATATGTAAAGAAAAAGTAGAACCAATGGAAGAAACCCCCAAAAATAAGAAACACAAGAGAGGGAGAGAGAGGGAGGGAGGGAAGGAGAAAGAGTAGGAGGAGGAGTAGGAGGAGGAAGAGGAGGAGGAGGAGGAGAAGGAAAGAGAGAGAGAGAGAAAGAGAGAGAGAGAGAGAGGGAGAGAGAGAGAGAGACAGAGAGAGAGAGAGAGAGAGAGAGAGAGAGAGAGAGAGAGAGACAGAGACAGAGACAGAGACAGAGAGAGAGAGACAGAGAGAGAGAGACAGACAGAGAGAGAGACACAGAGAGAGACAGAGAGACAGAGAGAGAGCGCACAAATTATATGCTTTGATCTGCATTCAGACTCCATAATTCTTTTTCTAGATGTGGACAGCATTTTCTATGATTTATCTACTGGAGTTATCCTAGATCCTTGCATTGCTAAGAAGAGATAGATCTATCAAAGTTAGTCATCTACAATGTGGGTGTAACTTTGTACAATGTTCTCCTGGTTCAGGTCATTCCACTCAGCATCAGTTCATATAATTCCAGGTTTTTGTGAAGTCCATCTGGCCATTTCTTACAGAACAATAGTATTCCACTACATGCATATACCACAAATTGTTCAGCCGTTCCCCAGTTGATAGGCATACCCTTGATTTCTATTTCTTTGCCACCACAAAAAGAGCTGCTATAAATATTTTTGTACATGTGGGCCCTATTTCCATTTGTATGATCTCTTTGGGATATAGACTTAGAAGTGATGGAAGAGAAATAGAAAAAAATGACACATTAATGCACCCTCAGCTAGGTTTTGAACTGATCCAACCTTTCTAAAGAGCAATTTGGAACTATAAAAGTCTATACAACTTTTGACTCAGCAATACCACTACTAGGTCAATATCCTAAGAGAGTTAAAAAAGAAAAAGAAAAAGCACCCAGGTTTTTTTTTGTTTGTTTTTGTTTTTGTTGTTTTTTTTGTGGTGGATTAAAAATAAATGGGAACTGGGGGATGCCCATGAAATGGATAATGGCTGAACAAATTGAGATATATGATTATGATGGAGTACTATTGTGGTTTACAAAATGACAAAGCAGGGTGATTTCAGAAAATAAAAAACTTGGGTTGACATATACAAACTGATGCGAAGTGAAGTGAACAGATTTAGAACAACCTTGGTACATGGAATAGGTAATATTGTATAATGATCAACTGTGAATGTCTTAGTCAGTTGATCAATATACTGATTCAATATAAAATTTAATATTCTGCTACTCTTTTCAGGAATGAACACATAGCATAATCTTAACATCCTTTAACAGTTGATTTTAATATTTTTTCTTTTGTGCAAAGAACTGTTCCATATGGAAAGTTTATAAAAGAGATTTCAGTTAAGTTTACTCTGAATGTGAAGATCTAAGGGGTTGAGAAAAAAAATAAGAAAATAGTGGCACAGTAGAGATTTCAAATCAAGGAGCCTTGCATAGGTAGTATCAAGGGATGACACTGAGTTCCAAGTGTCAGAAAACCAAATCTTTTCTGGTAGAAATCACAATCCCAAATTTCCAGCTTTCTGTGGTGGTCATATCATTCATTATGGCTGACCCTTTTTGGAAGATCTTTTACTTACAAGTAGACAAGCTCATAAGTGGGCCCATCTCATCTCTTTCTTCAGACTCAGATGTAGTCTATCTAAAAGTTTTAGTGCTGCTTTATGATTTTCAAGCTTTTATGTGTATGTATATGTACATAAATGCATGTATATGGACATACATATATCAACCCAATATATGTACCCATAAGTATATATATATATATATATGCAAGTAGAAACATGTGTATGTGAGTATACATGTGTATATATTTCTAACTCCTTTATTTATGTCTATATATTTATCTCTATCTTTATCTGCACTGCTATATAAGTTGCTTTTTATAGTATATATACATAGGTGTGCTTTAGTAACTGTGTCTGTAGGAATTATAGCTATGTTTGCATATAGATATATATTTATCTGTGTATATATGCAAACACATATACACAGAAGGAGTTTTACCTCTATATAATAATATGTATATACATATTCTATGTAAAAATGTCTATGTATACACATATGTGTATATCCAAGCTTTTTAAAATATATGCTTATAAAAATAATAGTTTATCTATACAGAGAGGTGAACAGAGATAGATATATAGAGGTAGAGATGAGAGAGATATAGATATAGAAATATTAATACAAACTCACATGTGTGTATATATGGCATATACACACATACACATGCTTATATATACTTGTATATGTTGTGTGTATATATATATATATATATATATATATACAATTAAGTGATTAAATAGAAGAAATATAAGTGATATACAATAGACTTATTCTCTTCAAGAAGTGATAAATGTTTATACTATTAGAAGCCCTGCCAAAAGAAAGAGTACAAAATAGCAAAGTTCAAGAATGTGCCTCAATCAGAAAGAAAAAAGGTTTTACTTTTTTGACGAATTTGCTTTTCTTCATCAAAAATCAATATGGCTTTAATTGTTACTTGCAAACATATTTTCTAGTGAAATGAATATTGGCTGCACACTAAAGGTGCCCCTTAGAACAATCCACTTGATTAAATTTCTTGATCTTAATGACTTTCAGCAGGCTGTCAAATTAACCAACTGTAACATAAATTATAAGATTTTCCCCAACTATTAGACAAGAAAAGCAAAGGATACTAGGCAATAGACACTGATTTTCCATGGACTTTATGGTCTCAGTGTTAGAATTGAACAATACTGAACAGGGTGCAAGCTATAGCTAGGTGGTACTGTGTATGGAGCACTATTTCATTGTTAATTAAAGAGTTCTTATTTATTAATACAATGTTTTTATTTCTTTCAATATTTTTCATCTCTCCATCAATTTTAAATATTTCCCTCAATGTTTATCTTTTTTTTCCTTTGTGTATTTTCTAGCTACTTTTTCTTAGTTGCTTGTCCAATTCATTAATGTTTTTCCCCTATCTTTGTGAAAGTGTCTAGATATATTTGTTGTTGAATCAATTCAATCATACCTAACACTCCATGAGGTAACTTTCTTTTGAGGAAAGGCAAAGCTACTGGAGTAGTTTATCATTTTCTTCTACAACTCATTTTACCTATGAGAAAGTGAGGCAAACAGGGTTAAGTAACTTGCCCAAGATCACATAGCTAGTAAAAAGGTCACATTTGAACTCAGGATCTTCTGACTTTAGGCTTTACAAGCTATCCAATGTGCCACCTAGCCGCCCCTTTTAGATATATACATTTTCCTTAAGGACTGCTTTGACCACACCCTTCCCATTCAAAAAAAATTATATATTGCATCACTGAAATTATTGCTGATGAAATTATTGCTTCTATGCTTTTTTTGTATAAAATTTTTAAGGATTGTTATTTACACTCTAGCTAATTTTTAATCCTCTGTTTAAAAGTCCTTAAATGAATGTAATTTCCATTTGTATTATTGTACTTAATGGTGTTTAATATTTCTGCTTTTCTACATTAATTTATTAGACATTTATACCCCAATATAAGCTCAAATTTAATTTGATGCAGCTGTCGAATATTTTCATTCATTAATTATCCAAGGCCTATCAAATATAATTTTTATAAAATTCTATTCAGGTCATTAATTTATTTTTTATTAAATCTGTCATGCTTCAAAAGGGTTGAAAAAGTTCCTCCATTAGTATAGTTTAAGTCGATTTCTCCTCATAATAACTTTATTGTTTTTCCCCCATTATGTATTAGATGCTATGTCATTTAGTTGTGTGTTACTTCATACTAATTACTCCATACTTCATATTTTCAACTTTAGGTAGTTTCAATATTTATCTTATCTAATGAAATATATTTTTGCACTTGCCTTATCTGAGATTATGATTACTTCTATATTTTTTGGACACATTAGATTTTGATCTAATCCTTACTTTTTAACACTGTGTGAATCATGTTTCCATCATGTTTTTTTTTTTTTTGTAAATAGCACATTGTTGGATTCTCCTTTTTTATTCCATTCTTCTATCCTCTTCTAATTTATTGAATGGGATGAACTCATCCCATTTGCATTCATAGTTATGCTCATTAATTTTGTTTGCCATCTATCCTATTCTTATACCTTTTCTTTTCTCTGCTTCTTACTCCTTCACAAAGCAAAGAGTGATGAAAGAAAAGGAATGTGCTCAGCACTAGTGCCCAATTATTTTTTTCCAAATTTTCTAATTAATTAATTAATTTCCTTTTAGTTTACAACAATCAGTTTTATATTACCTTGAGTTTCAAATTTTCTCCCCTACCCCATCCTCCCTCCCATGGTGGCATGAAATCAAATATAGGATCTACAAATACCTTTGCTTTAAACATTAGTCAGGTTGTAAAGAAAGATTATAACCAATGGAATGAACAAGGGGAAAGAGGAAACAAAAGAAAACAAAATAAGAGAGCAATTAATTTGCTTAGGATCTACATTCAAACTCTGTAGCTCTTTCTCTGGAAGTGGACATTCTTTCCATCATGAGTCTTGTAGTTAA
Organism: Gymnobelideus leadbeateri; assembly: GCA_011680675.1. Classification (NCBI taxonomy): domain Eukaryota; kingdom Metazoa; phylum Chordata; class Mammalia; order Diprotodontia; family Petauridae; genus Gymnobelideus; species Gymnobelideus leadbeateri. The sequence goes on from WOXC01008578.1 coordinate 77,163, forward strand.
CTTATAACCTTACATTGCTGAGAGGAGCACAGTCAATCAAAAGTTAGTCATCACATATATGTTGTGTCTTCAATTGTGTACAAATTTCTCCTGGTATTGCTCTTCTCTTTCATTTGTTTGGATCTGTTTAACGGCATCTTGATTTCTTATAAAGTCACTAGCTTCCATTTGCTCCAGTCTAACTCTGAAGGAATGAATCCCCTCAGTGAGCTTTTGAGATTCTTTTTCCATCTGGAAAATTTGGGTTTTTAAAGCATTCTTCTCCTCATTGACCCTTTGATCCTCCTTTGCCATTTGAGTTAGTATATTTTTTAAGGTGTTATTTTCCTCAGGCTGTTGGCTCTCATTTCATACTTTCCTGCATCCTTCTCATTTTGCTTCCCAATTTTCCTCCACTTCTCTTAATTGGTTTTTAAACTCCTTCTTAAGGTCCTCTAAGGCCTGTTACCTGCTTATATTTTCATTTGGGGCTTTTAGTGCAGGATTTCTGACCTCATAGTCCTCCTCCTGTTCCATGCTTTGATCCTCTTTGCCCCCAAAATAGGAGTCTAATGTTGCATTTTTCTGTTTATTTTGTTTCCTTTGCCTAGGCATGTTGCCACTTAATTACTTGATTTTGGGGCTTGTTGCCACAGTAGGACTCTGCAACCAGACAAGGGAGCTTCGGTCCCAAACGTTGGGGTCTTCACAACTTCTGGAGGTATTAGTTGGGCGGCCTCTGTAAAGCCTCCATATGCTCTGGAAAGCTGATAAACACCCCAGACCTCCCCCCCAGACCACAATCCAGATCCAAGCAGGTTAAAGCAAGAGCAATTAACCCCCAGACTAATTGCTGGATCTCCCTACAGTTTGCAGACCAGGAGCTGAAGCTGCCACTGAAGCTTCAAAATGGCTTCTGTGCCAGGGCTCCTCAGCTGCTTCTTGCCCCAGGGGAGGAAGCTGACCTGTTCCCCAAATACTGGTCCCAAAGTCCAAAGGGCACTAACCTCTCACTTTGTCCTAGGCATATCTGTGTTGATAATTCTGGAATCGCCACAGCTGCTGGTGTTCTGGGGTCCCTCCAGCCAGCAGCTGGCCAGGCCGCACTGGGGCTAAAACTAGCTCATTTGGGCCTGGGCTCGGCTCCCAGAACATTGCTCTGTGTTGTGCTGGCTGCTCCCTGCAAGGCTGTTGGGCTGTCCTCAGCAGGAGGTTAGCTTCTCTGTGTTGTTCTGTGGGTGCTTGAGTTCCAGAAGTTGTTCGGAGTCCACCTTTTACATTGTTTGGAAGTGGTGTGGGGGGGAGCACCTTGGAAGTGCTGTTTCTACTCTGCCATCTTGGCTCTGCCCCTTGGTATTGCTCTTCTCACTCAACTTCAGTTTATATAAGTTTCTCCAGGTTATTATGAAGTTTGTCTGCTCCTTATTTCTTATAGCACAATAGTATTCCATTACATTCATATACCATAACTTGTTCAGCCATTCTTCAATTAATGGGAATTACCTTGATTTCCAATTCATTGCCCCCATAAAAAGAGCTCCTATAAATATTTTTGTACACTTGGGTCCTCTTCCCACTTCTATGATCTCTTTGGATACAGCCCTAGAAGTGGTATTGCTGAGTCAAAGGGTATGCACTTATTCATAGTCTGTTGGTCAAAGTTCCATATTGCTCTCCAGAATGATTGAATCAGTTCACAACTCCTCCAATAATGTTCCAATTTTTCCACATTCTCTTCAGCATTTATCATTTTCCTGCTCTGTCATCTTAGCCAATCTTACTGCTTAGATGTGGTGCCTCAGAGTTGTTTTGGTTTGCGTTTCTCTAATAAATAGTGATTTAGAGCATTTTTTTTTCATATGATTATAGATATCTTTAATTTCTTCCTCTGAAAACTGCCTGTTCAAATCTTTTGATCACTTATCAATTGGGGAATGACTTGTATTCTTATAGAATTGACTCAATTCTCTGTATATTTTAGAAATGAGGCCTTTATGAGAGACACTGGTTATAAAAATTCTTTCCCAATTTTCTTCTTCCCTCTTAATCTTGGTTAAATTGGCTTTATTTGTATAGAACCTTTTCAATTTTTTTTTTCTTTTGCAATTGGGGTTAAGTAACTTGCTTAAGGTTACACGGCTAGTCACTATTTATGTGTGGGTGCTCATTTTGTGAGGCCGGTTTCGATCTCAGGTCATCCCAACTCTGAGGCCAGCGCTCTTACTCACTGAGCCACCTAGCCACCCCAATGATTTATTTATTTTTTTTACTCTTTACTTTTTTGCTCTTTTTTTTTTTTTTTTTTGCTTTTTGGAGGGCAATTGGGGTTAAGTAACTTGCCCAAGATCACATGGCTAGGTTTTTGTTTGTGTGCACTTTAAGTGTCTGAGACCAGATCCGAACACAGGTCCTTCTGACTCCGGGGCCAGTGTTCTACTCACTGCACCACCTAGCTGTCCCTAGAACCTTTTCAATTTAATGTAACCAAAATTATCCATTTTGCATTTTATAATGCTCTCTAAAACTTGTTTGGTCATAAAATCTTCCCTTCTCCATAAATCTGGCAGATAAACTATTACTTGCTCTCCCAGATTGCTTATAGTATCACAGCCTTTATACCTAGATTGTGCACCTATTTAGACTTGATTTTGGTATATGGTGTTAGAAATTGTTCTATGACCAGTTTCTACCATACTAAGGTCACATGGCTAGTTTTTGTGTTAAGTGTCTGAGGCCAGATTTGAACTCAGGTCCTCTTGACTCCAGGGCCGGTGCTCTATTCACTGTGCCACCTAGCTGCCCCTCTATAAACTAATTTTTTGGTACATTGATTGGTATGGCACTAATTATGTAATTTAATTTAGGTAAAATTGTCATTTTTATTGTATTAACTCAACCCAGCCATGATCAACTGATTTTTTTTTCCAATTAGTTAGATCTGACTTTATTTGTGTATTTTGTAATTGTGTTCATATAGAGTGATAGCTTAGTCTCTTCTTTGCCTAATTTGATTCCTTCAATTTCTTTTTTTTTTCTCTTATTGTTTCTGCTAATATTTTTAGTACCAGATAGAATAAGAGGAGTGATAGTGGACATCCATGTTTCACCCCTGATCTTATTAGAAATGATTCTAGCTTATCCCCAATACATTTAATGTTTGCTGGTGGTTTTAAATATATGCTACTTGTTATTTTAAGGAAGACTCAATTTATTTCTATACTTTCTAGTGTTTTTAATAGGAGTGAGTGTTCTATTTTGTCAAAAGACTTTTCTGCATCTATTGAGACAATCACATGGTTTCTGCTAGTTTTGTTGTTGACATGATCAATTATAATCATCTGACTCCTCCTGAAGTCCCTCCCCAAACTTCTCTTCTAGACCACCCCTAGATTCTTCCCACAACTTTCTGTATATGAGACCCCATCTGGCTTCCATGAGAGGAGGAAGGCCAGAGAATGATTTAGAGCAGATGATTCTGGCCCTCTTGCCCAATGCAAGAGGCACAGATACAGGGGCTCCTTAAGAGTCCACCCGTTATGGTGAACTTTTAATAAACTTTGCTTTTCTTTGGCTAAGACAAAACTTGAGTCAAATTCATTAGGCAGGACCCAGTGTGTTGGTATTTTGGGGTCCCAAAGATCTGTGATGACAGCATTCTGAGAAGATACTTAGATAATTTTATCTACTAGAATGGAAATCTATAGAAATAGCATTTAATCCCTTTTCATTATTCCTTTTTAAAAACCATTTTATACTTCTTAATTTATACATTTGTATTCCTATGTTTCTAATAAAATCTACTTAGACCATTCATTAAGAATGCTAAGATAGCCTCTGTTTCAATGAAGATATTTTTTCTCTTGTAGTTTATATGTCTATATCTTTTTGTATAAGATATATAAGTCTATATCTTCTATATCTTTTTCTTTTGAAACAGCCTTTTCAAGCTCTCCAGTTCTTTACAGTGGTAGCTGGTAAATCATTTTTGGATTAGTTGTCAAGGAGTACTGCTTCCTCCTATTGTGCCATTATTGCTGGTCTCCCTTATTATAAGAAACAAAAGAAGGAATTCTGTTTCCACTGGATTAAATAGTACTCCCAGTTCTGTAGGATTGATAGGAGGAGTGAAAACAGGATGCAAGTTAGAGGTGATTGGTTCTAATCAGAGTTGTGACATAGCAGAACCAAGCCTCTGATCAAGTAAAAGGTCAGGAGCTTATATGCATGCTAAATGAGTCCTTTAACATTATCCATTCCCCCCTCCCAACCCCTGGGGGTGGAGCAAGATGATTTAAATTCACTAGCCTTGCATGAGAAGGGAGGAGGAACATATCAAGGAGGAGAACCTGAAGCAGGCAGTTCAGGAGATTGCATCTAGCCAATGGAGAACAGGGTACAAAATTCGACTTGGGAACAGAGCATGTATAGTTTTGCATTTGTCCAAGCAAGTGTACTTACTCCTTTAGGGAATTACCCATTCACAATGAATGTAAAATAAAATAAAACATTTCTTGGCTCCACAATGAGTATTATTCTTTCTAGAGTGAGCAGGCTTCTCACAGCATGGTGTTGAATTCCCTTATAATGTCAATGTTGGTATAATCCTGAGGATATAGCTTGATCTGTGTACAAATCATGACAGAAGCATAAAATCACAGAATTTTACATTTTAAACGTTAAATTGGTGGTGGCACACAGAATCCCTACTATGAAGAATGAAATGTATTTTCTCAAGTGAACTATTTGCTAAAGTACTAGAAACCTTTAGCCCTCAGTTTCTAGCTACCAGAAGTCAGGTGACCTTGGGGAAAATAAAACTCTTGAAATCCCCTTGTCACCCCACCTGCCAAATAAGGGAATGCCAACAGAACAACCAATCAATTTAAAAGATTACATGAGGAAGGGGAGGATTGCGGTTTCTGTGCAGTTTTTGGCTATAAAATCCAGTTTTGGCTTCTGTACAGCAGCCTCCTCCCTTTGGACTTCCCAAAGACGGGAGCACCTGTTTCTCTCGAGATTCAATAAAACTTTCTGCTTTCACCTTGAGACATCTCTGAGTAGTCAATTTGCTGTAGAGTCTCTGTACCCCACATACTACCAAGAAATCTAAAATTATTTATCCAGTCTCTTCTTGAAATCTTCTGAAGAGAGGAAAACCTTATGCTCTTGAGACAACCCATTCCAGTTTGGGTTGAGTCTAATTCTTAAGAACTTCTCCCACTCCCAAATCCAAACTTTCATTCTAAATTGGCATTTTATAATCATTGCTTCATTGTCAACCTTGCCCGAAAGACTAGGAAAGGGAGAGGTCCCCGGTCCTCTAAAATTCATCCATTCACTTTTTGAAAGCTTACTTTTTAGCAAATATTTCCTTTCATCACATCAAAGTCTTATTTGTTACAATGAAAAGTGCTATAATAGGAGAAAGGATAGTGATGTTCCCAACCCCTCCCCTTCCCCATCCCTCCAAAAAAAACAACAATAAGAATTATTTTTTTAAACACAAAACTTACAATTGGTCAAATTTGGAAAAAAAAAAAACTCCAAAATACAAAACCAAAAACCCACCATTATTTCCTTCTAATCCAGAAACCTCATGCTTAAGTACCTTAGCCTATAAAGCTAATTGTGGAAAATACCCTTGAGGGAATCACTAAGGTAAGAGGCTCTGTGGTCAGCTGATTTTTTAACCCATAACTCCTATTCTTTCTTAGCAAAAACTAAATCATTTTGGGTATATGGTGTCTGCCTAAATGGACATGAGTTAGGCCCAATATAGCCATTTACTGCTCTGTTCAGATCTCTCTATCTCTGGGTCTCTTTGAGAATAAGAACTTTATTCTGTTTCCTTGTAAAGTGTTTCAATCTGTTCTACTTAATAGCCCCTGATTTACATCACAATGTACACATTATCTTTGTCTGGAACTAGAGTAAGCACAGGTAGTTTCATTCACATTATAAACTTCTTTGAAGAATAAATTGAAGCCATTCACACATTCTAAATCATTCTTAAATCAAGGGTCCTTTTTTCTCCTGGTTATATAGTCTATACAAATAGCTTCAAAATTCAAAAGAAGCTACTAAAAAACAAAATCTATTCCTTACTGAATTGGAATCCTGACTGTTTAAGTGTACCATGTAGTAGAAAACCTACTTCATGTCTCAGACAAAAATATTCTTCTTCAACTAGAATAAAGATTACTTAATGATCCTCTCTAAACTAGTTTAGGAGGAAGTGTAACTCAATTTCCTCCAGCTTAAAATTGACTAAATGTACTTTACTTCTATATGATGGAGATGAGTGAAATTTCTTTGCAAGTGTCAATCACTCTTGTTTGTAAATTTAAGTAGCTTACTTTAAGAAAGAGTGTCCTTGGCTTGGAGAGACTCAATGCAGCTAGTTGCTCATTAGTGTGGTTAAAGTAATTTAATAAACAAAAAGTTACATTTCCCCCAGCCTTGGATTTTACTGAACTTTCATTCAGCAGACTGCATCTGTATTTTCCTCAGTTGTAAAATAATAATCCAAGTTTTACACTTTGTAGCTTGCATTAACTCCATTTTATACTAAACTTTAACAAAGTTTTATACTGAACTTTAACAAAGTTAACTATTTGTCATCTACTTATACTTGGCTTGGTAAGCTTGTATAATGTATCAAACAGGTATTTATTGAGCCCTTAAAAGGGAGGCAGTTAGGTCCCACAGAAAAATAGAGCATTGAACTTAGAATCAAGAGTTCAATTAGGTACTCAAATATTTACAAACTCTGTGTCCCTTGGGCAAGTCACTTAACTCTGTTTGCTTAAGGGAAAAAAATTACATTTATTAAACACCTACTTTGTGCCTGGGACTACAAAGTTTTATAAATATTATCTCATTTGGTTCTCACAAAAACACTGAGGGATATTACTATGGATCATCACTCAAGCAATGACATTTGATTCCCAGATACCAGACCTTAAGTCACTGTGTTTCATGTAACTGGGATGCTTTTGTTCTATATATCTGGGTACTGAAAACCTAGCCACTATTATCTGTTTAAGGACTAAATTAAATGTGACTTCTAGAATGTGAGTCTTTCAAAAGAGGGATAGAGTTTATAGTTATTTTTATCCTCAGTGTTTAGAATAATTCTTCATATTGTTGAGCACAACTCCACCCTCCCCTTCCCCTAATTGATCCTTGGGTGGGAGTTTCAGTGGAAGGTACACTTCAAAGGGAAATTCAAATGTACACTGACCAATCACTGATTGTAGTTTTGGCATATGTAACCTGGCTATTTAATCTCTTTAAAAACCATGCACTCTTTCCATGCCAGTATTGTCTGATTTGGGTAACCATGTAAACCTGACAGTCCTGTGGTAATAAAATCCACTTCCAAATCTAATCTCTGGCATCTTCTGTCTTGATCTTTTAAGCTCAACAATATATGGTAAGTAATTAATGTATATTCTCTGAGTAATTGACTAATATTTTTCCTATTCCTCTCATCAGATTTAGTTTGTCCTCTGAGCTTTTCTACTACATTTTGCATAACTTTTTAATGCACTTATCAAAATCTCCCACACAGAGTGAGACTTTCTGCAGCTCTGCCTCACTTAAGTTCAATTCCTGCACAAAGTCAAGACATCTCCAAGATATCATTGGTCCTCTTTGAAAATGGAGGACACATAATAACTTTATCTTCTGTTTTCATATATAAGCTCTTTCTAGAGTGGGAGCCAAGGATTCTTATTCATTTACCTATCTCTCTCAACAATTGCATAAAACTTTACCCATAGAAGCCAATTAGTAGTTTTTGAAATACATTAAAAAAAATTTTCCCTAAACCTTTCTATCCAGATATTTAATATTTTTTTAACTATCCTATCTTGTTGGCCCTCCCACTTAATTTCTTTCATTGTCTGTACCTCACCCACTCCAGGCTATTTACCACTACTTAATCCCAAATTTTTCAGTATATTTCTGTATAAAATTACCAATCTAACTCCCATTACATTGTGCGGATTCTTAGAATCCCATCTGCTTCTACTGGCCTCATAAATATATTCACTACTTTAATTGGACGGCTTTAGTGGTCAGATTCTTTCAAGATAGACCCCCTGCACCCTTGCATTTCAGGATTCCCAGCCCCAATAACTGCAATGGTACTAGTAGGAAAAAAATCTGAAGAAATGACGGATTTTTTTTTTTTTGTAAATCGTAGATTTATTTAGATAGAGGTAAGATAAGAAAAACAGAAAAGAGTGCAAACTGACTCCACTGAATTTCACAGAGAAATTGAGGTGGAAGACCAAAAAAAAAAAATAATGCCTAAATAAGTAGGGAGCATTTGAGTAAACATTTTCAATCTAACATTCAGTCACCTCTCAAATAGACTGATCTGTGTTTGGAGCATTCTGCCACTATTTCAAGACCTAGCCAATTATTTTCTACATAATTACAGAATGAGAAAATCAAACAGGAATTTAGAGATTATCTAAAGGCTATTTTGTAGATGAAAACCAATGTTCTGATGGGTGAAGTGAATCACTTGAGAATATACTGCATTTCAGTGGGAATGCTCATACTTGAACCTCAGTCTTCTGGCTCCCAACACAAAACAATTTCCATTATACTATACTTATATTTGAAAAGTAATGTGTAGATACAGACACTCTGTACATTGCAAGACAAGATTGGAGACATAGGTTGTTTTTCTCAAGATTCAAAATAAGAAAAAAATGAAACAAACAAACATGATATTTTGGAATAGTATTCTTAAAATCTATGGAAGAATCACAAATAAATTTGATATTATGACTTCATATATTTGTGGATAGCAGTGGTATATGATTAGAAGGTAACTTATTTTAGTATGACACCTCTTCTTCTTTGACATAACTGTTTCATCTGTTATCCAAGTGGTTAAGTATCTAGCATGCATTCACATACCTGTATTATCGATACATCTATATGGGCATACAGAGTTGACTATGAAAATATATATCCTCAATTCATTTTATATTCAAATTCAACAAATGAATAACATTTTGGGCAAATTACAGGGACATATGTTTCTATATCTATTCCTTGATTTAAATGAATTGCCTTAAATATTACAATTTAATGACTACTACATAATAAATGTCAGCATTGTGGAAACTGTAATTAGCTCCTCTCACTTCTAACTCTCTCCTTCCAAAGGGAAACTCTAAATACCTGTCTTTGTTAATCCTTTTATATGTTGATGAGCTTCCAAATGATGTTAAATTCACAGCAATGAAAATCACAGCCTCTAGCACTGATTTTTTCCCCCATCATTCTTTAAATGCTTTAATATCAACTCTAACCTACTCAAAGGTGACATTTTAATCTTTATAACTCTTGAGGTCCAGCTCTTATTAGGAATGAAATGGTAATCTTCACACACACACACACTCTCTATGATACATCCATAAGTTTTATATTACTCATATCAATCTGGCTTCAAAATCATAAAGGTCACAGAGATTTTGTATAATCATATTAGGTTGATTTTTTTCTAGTTTAAAGAAATTTGAGGGAAAGTCTTTAACTTATATTTATCAATAAGTCATGAACTCAATTAAGACGATTTCACAGTAATTAAGCATAGTAGAGAGTCATTTAGCAAATTCTTCAGGGGCATTATTAGTATAAGTTGTCAATTCCTTATTTTTTTCTGAACTGTGTAATAAAATAGTGGGAAAATAGATTAATGAATTCAGTAACAGAGCTCTTTATTTTCACAACCATAGTGTGATTTCTTGCTATGGTGAAGGACACAGCAAAAGAGCTGAGCAAAATATGTGCAGTTAGATCATACATTACACTGAGTGGTTCATGGTATTTTATTACATTATTTATCAAATACAGTGAATGTTATTTGTAGCTATGAGCCTGACCTTACCTAATCACAATTTGATAAATGTGCGTATCTTTGAGGCATGATGACAAAATCCCTATTGTTTCATGAAGCAGCAACAATGAGGTAGCAATGATACCAGAGTATCAATATATTAGTACAGACACTTATTGATAAGACAAAGGGCTTCTCTTGAAAATGCAGCTACTAAAATATTTCTCTTTCAGTGATACAAATAAAATATTCAAAATCATCTATCATGTGATACCTCAAAGCATTTCGAAAAATTGGAAAAGTGTAATAGTCATAAATTAGAACCACAGAACAATGCAATCTCCCAAAAAAAGAAGTGAAAACATCAACCAAACATTGGGAAAGAATAAAGAATTCCTGTGAATTTACATATGAGGTTTTAAAAATAAATTTATTAATCTTAGCAGCATGGAATTTAGAACCTAAATTTTGATTTAGGAAACATAGGGGAAAATATTGGACACATACTATGGGCTTATCGATTATTCAAAAAGCATTTATTAAGCACTTACTATATACCAGATATTCCACTGGACTTTGAAGATACAAAGAGAAATCTGAAAGAGATCCTGCCCTTAAGGAGCATGTAACTCCAAATTTAAATGCTATTTTCACTGTGCCAAAGATGAGGAATTTGATTTTTAGACTTATAGAGTTTGAAGTACCATAGAGTAAACTCTGAATATTTTTTGTCAGGCTTCTGTGACTTCAGACAATATTCATGCTTGAGAAAGTATGTTGGGATGAGTGCAAAGTGTTCCGTCAGGGATTAGTTTTGATCAGCTTATGTCCGTCTGCCTCTTGCCACATAGATAGGCTTTTTGACTTTTGAAGACACCAATGTAATCTACCATTTAGAGGAGTCCAAAATGGTTTGCCTCAAATTAGGGAAGAGGGGATATTGTTGTCTAGCAGAATATGTCTCCCCTCCACACCATTTCTTAAGTTACTACAAGTTTCAGATTTGGCCCTGGGGTAAATCATACATAGTTCTGTTGAACTTGATCTTGGGGAAGGGATTTGTGGGTAGAAAGAAATTATGCAAGCAGAAAGCAAAGAGTATATGAATGCTATCAGGTGCAGGACTTTGCCCCTCTGGGGACATAGAGAGCAGATGGGAGGTTGCCAGTGGTTGTTATGGGTCCTGAATTCAGGCAGCAAGAACAATTCTAGTCTGAATTATGTAGCACTTACGTTCTAAAATTATATTCCAACTCAGGCTCGCTACAGAGATTGGTGACACTCTCTTCTACTCACCCTGGACCATATTGTGGTTGATTTATTCACTTCAAACTTCATGTTCTTCTTGGGTTTTGGAAGCATTGCAAATTATTCTATATCATTACTTTGTTTCTTAAACTGATGAATGTTATAAAAGTGTTGCTCAAAAGAAATTCAAAGTTGCATGTTTTATCTTAATTAATGTTTATCTAGGGTGAAAAGAGAATGAGTCAGTGTAAAAGGTGAAACTTAGTCTGCTTTCTAGAAAATAGATATTTCTTGCCCAATTGAATTAGATTGCTTGCTTGTAAGTGACATTTTAAACCTATGAGAATAAATGGGTGAGTGGTGGTGGAAGGAAATCTGGTACTGGAGTGTTAAGAGTCTAGCTAAATTGTCCTTGACCAACAGATCTTCCCCAGACCTGGATGTAATCACAGATAACAAAGTGTGTTAAACTAAGTGTAAAGATAAATGTTATCCTAGAAAGGAAAAGAAAAATAGATAAGTAACAGAAATGATGAGTTACTAATGGGTTACTACCCTGCTATCCCTTTGTGAAATGTGAATTTTCTTCTTGTTGGAACTAGGGGTGGAACAATAGATGAAGTAATTTGCCATTGGGTGGGAGATGTTTTGTATTGCCTCTGGCAGCTTAAAACATGTAAAAAAAAAAACCCCAAAAAACAAAAACTTAGTTTGATAAGCTCTATAGTCATTCAAGTCTGGGCACAGCTTGATTGAGTGTGACCCCTACACATATAGGGGTAGAGTGTAAAGAAAAAAAAAACAGCTTTCTTTCCCAGCATTGGCATAGGTCCATAGGAGACATTCCCAATGGGATACAACATGCCAATCAGGTATCAGTGACACATTCTCTGGAGATACAGAAACAAAGCTAAAAAGTCATATTGAATCATTCTACCCAAGAAGTTTCAAGAAGCAGAGCCACAGTTAGCAAAGAAGAAAGGCAACTATGGCCTGAAAAGAGAACTAGCCCTAGCAATCAAGAGTAAATCTATTATTGGAGAAGTCACAGGGGTCCAGATGAACAATACACCCCCCAGAAACATTGCACACAAGGAGGAGAATCTTGATGATTAAAGGGATAAAAGACATGGGAGCTTTGCAGTATTAGAAGTATTGTTACAACCACATATGGTCTCTTCATGTTTTCCTCAGTAATATCATACTATGAGTTTGGGCCCATTCTTACTATGTATTCTAAGTATCTTTATGGAAAAGTGAATCCATAGCTTTTTTTTTTTTTAATGGGGGGTGGCTAGGGAGGTGTTTTGTTTGTTCATTTTACTAATTTTGTCTACTCATTGATTGTTAAGGAGAAACTCACAGGTTGGGGCTCATGAGCATTTGTTTTGGGATAATATGCCCAAAGGACACCTTATGAACTGAGAGTACTCACAATTTAGGACCTACTGTTGTACCTTGATTAATGTAAGCAAGATCCAAGTAACAATTTTAGATGGACCTTTTATTAAAATGCCATGTTGGCTGATCAGGCCACATGGCAGGCTGAGCAGGCTGATCAGGCCACATGTCTCAAGTACAGCAAAAGTAGTAGCAGCAGCCTGCAACAGCCTGGATCTGTGACAGAAACTTAGCTTACAAAGGGGGCCTTATGAAAGCAGTGATTGGTCAGTACATGCCTTGAAACTCCCAAGTCTGACCAGAAGCCTGCCCACTTCTATGCAGGTGAGCTAAGTGGAAAGGGCTGAGACCCAGTGGGAGAAGGGCAGAGCTGACCTGGCAGACTGCTCACTTCCTTGATGTGTGTGTGGGGGGGGGGGGGGTGGGCATGGGGAAAACCAGGTACAACACTACACAGAACCTGATGACTACCAAGTTATAAAGGTAGTAGGCTATGTGCAAATCTACCTATAAATAAAATCATGAGCTGGTGACATCAGCCAAAGAAGGTAGCAAGGAAGAGTCATTTTTACATTCCTTCTCTCCCTTGGTTTCCACCAATTCTCTCACTGCCACAGTTCGAAAAGTCACACTCTCATGAAGGAACTGAAAAGGGAAAGCCTATCCTAACAAGTTGTTTGGGAAGCTCTGACTACATGAAGGGAAGGGGAGGGAGTAGTCTGGAGCTCTCAGTTTCTCAAGATAAATGACAGCTCAGCTTGCTTAGCTTCCAAGAAACACAACACTTTCACAAGGTTTTTCAAAAAATCTTTCCTCTGTCCCTCCTTCCTTCTCTGCCTCTCTTCCTCTCTCTCTCTCTCTCTCTCTCTCTCTCTCTCTCTCTCTCTCTCTCTCTCGAGTTTCTCACCCACCCACCCACACACACCCCACCTCCTTCACCACCACCCCCACAGGAGACTTCACATTCATAATACTCTACCAAGAATAGCCAGCGAAAAAAATGTTTTCTTTTCTTTTCCTCAACAACTCTTACAACAAATATCAGTATGATGGGCAAGTCTGAAACATTAGCCTAGAGGCACTGCTACAGCTGCCATTCCAACTTTTATCTAGTGCCTGGAGGCAGTCTAGGTGTGGGAGAAAGACTGAAGCAGTCCTCAGGGCTACTGCCTGTAGCTGCTGCTTCTGAGTCCTATAGTTAAAGTTGTCTGCCTTCTTGAATGTGGTAATCATTTCAACTTGGGGTTTTATAACCAACACTAAGTCACTTTGAGTTTTTATAGACAAAATACTGATTTTTTTAAAGCTTTCAAAAGTTCCAGAATGAGTAATATTGGAGTATATGGAGGGCAAAAAGCAAACGACTGTCATTTCAAGAAACTCCCGCTCCTGCAAATGTTCACATCAGATGCTTGATTGCTGAGGACAGGACATAGGATCACATAGTGAGATTAGAGCTCATTAGGGCCTAAGAGATACTCCATCCTAAATCCATGATTTTATAGTTTGAGGATACTGAGTCTAAGAAAAGTAAATCAACTTATCCAAAGTCACAGAAATAGTGAAAAGTAAAGGGGCTGAGATTCAAAGCAAGATCTTTGGACTCCCAATGCAGAACTGTTTTCACTGAACCACACTGCTTATTTCTTAGGGAGTAATCATGAATTACTAATGATTTTAATGATATGTGGGTTAAATTTTTGAAGGTTAAATAAATACCATTAAATTACAATCTTAAAAAATGTATTACAAATCCAACTTTAATGACAATTTCAAATGACCATTCTGGCATTCACTTAGTGGCTAATGGGTAGTGAGCTAGTTTTATACTTAGGAAGTCTCAAATTCAAGTACTACCTGTGACACACCATTTCTACCTGCAAGACCTTGTTACATAAATCCCTAACCCTAAAAAGAATAGGTACATGAGCATTTGCATCAGTGGGGAGGATTTATTTACCAAGAGTTCTTCATGGGGATGATGTCACAGGTCTTGAACTCCACCTCTTCCCAAAATACCAAACAACATTTATGGATAAAACAATTGAAATGAAATGTATCACTTCATGTATCCCCAAGTACAAATCTTGTTGTTGTTGTTTTATTGGGGGGGGGGTAGTTTGGTTTTGAGAAGGTTCCCAGGGTCAACCATGTCATAACAACAATAATTAGCATTTATATGGAATTTTGTACCTTGAAAATCACTTTACACTTGTATGAACTGATGCAAAGTGAAGTGAGCAGAACCCAGAGAACATTATACATTGTAACTGCAAAATAGTTCAATGATCAATTGTGAATGACTTAGCTATTTTGAGCAATACAATGCTCTAAGACAATTCCAAAGGACTTATGATGGAAAATGCTATCTATATCCAAGAGAAAGAACTGATGGAGTCTGAATACAGATCAAAGCATTCTATTCTAGCTTTATTTTTTTTTCATGATGCCTTTCTCCTATAGACCAAATTGATCTCTTTCTTCTTTCACAAAATGACTAGTATGTACATGTGCACACATATATACTACATCAAATCACTCTTAGGGAAGGGTAAGCAAAGGAGGGAGAAATTTGGAATTCAATTAAAAATAAATATTAAAAATTGTCTTTAAATGTAAGTGGGGAGAAAATACTATATTAAATAAAGAGTATCACTTTACAAATATTAAATATAATATATATTTTATCCTCACTATAATCCTGATAACCAGGTGCTGTTACCATCTATGTTTCATAGATAAGGAAACTTATAAGTTAAGTGACTTGTCCAGTGGCATATAGCTAATGAATGACTGAGGCCAAAATTTACTCAGGTCTTTTTAATTTCAAGTCTACCTATCCACTGCTATACCTACCTGCTGGAATGCAGCTGAATAGGTTTACTGGCCGAAATTAAAATTCATACAATTTTCTTTCTTTCCTCTGTGTTTTCTGATCAACAGGTAGACAGATCCAGTCATTCCTGAAAACTGTTAAGTATGGTTTTTGTTGTTGTTGTTGTTCTGTGTGGAGGTGGGGGGTAGAATGTAGACTCGAGGCTACAAATTGCTCACAGTTAAAAAGGATTTGGGATTAGGGAATGGGATAAATGAATGAGCCTATATCCTCTCCTCAGTCTGGGAAACACATCCTTAACATATACACAAGTGTATGTATCTGTATACATGCATATATATGTAGGTATATTTGTATGTAAATATGTATTTATGTTTCCATGTATTATATATTATATATGCCTGTGTCTGTATTTTTGCCTGTGTATATATGATCATGTGTACAATAGAAAGATGGAAATAATGACAGAGATAGATAATCTAGTCTGATCTCTGCGTCTGAATGATGGCAAGGATAATTTGCTATAATTGACAAATTCTCTGCCATCCCTTAGTCATTTTTCTTTTCTTTTTTTAAAGGAGAAAACACCAGATTATTCTTCTCCATAGAACTTCCTGGGTTGAAGAGGCAATTCTTTTAAGAACAATTGGTATGAAAAGATAATAATCGAATCTGGGATACCATAAAGAGAGTGCAATGCCAACAGGCATATTGTCAGCAGTGTATGAATGAAAATGTATGGAAAATAAAATTTTATTTCTAAAATAAACTGTGCTTAAAAAAACAAAACACCCTTTCTTTGACATTGCACCATGCTGAATTTCTTTGCAAGCATTGAAATTTTGACGAGTGTTTTCAGTTACATCAATGTCCTGAGCAGAATTGGAAAGAGCAGCAATCACATATGTGAAGAATCTGATATACTAGGGGTTCTAACATCTTAATACCACAGTATAGTCAAAGCTGTATAGACTTAACCTTTGGAAAGGAACTTAAAAGTCAGGAAATCCCATCCCTAGATTTTACAGATCATCACCTAGACTGCAGAGAGCCTAAGTTCATACGGATATTAGGTAATAAAGAAAGGGTTTGAGCCAAGGCTTGCCTTGAATGAATGTCCAGGGTTCCTTTTGCTATAAAACACAATCCAGAATTAATGGATCATTCAATCATTCATAAGATATTTAGTGAATATCTAGGAAAATTAATTAATCAATGACACTTTCTTCCCTACTTTTTGCCCCAAACACACCTGATTTGTAATAATCCTCCTCTTCTACCTTTCTTTCTCCTCTTCCTCTTCTTCTTCCTTCTCTCACTCTTCTTTCGCCTCTTGCCATCCACCCCCCCCCCAATTCACTTTCTGTATGGGTCCTCCATTAGCAGGAACTGTATTCTTTTCTTTTCTTTTTTTTTCAATATTTGAATCCCTAGAACACATCATGGTGCTTGGAAAATAATAAGCAATTAGTATGTTCTTTACTATTCATTCATTAAAGGAAAAGTCATCCCATACCGCCTTTATTTCTTGTACACTTAGCCTTCTTTCACAAAAGAAATGTTTTACATTTGGGTTTAAAAAAGGAAATCAACTTCACAAGTGTAAGAAAGGGAGCTATAATTAGAAGTTTATGTGTAGTACATTTAAGCATTTTCATAAATTTCTAAAATAATGTGAGTCAGCCATGGCATGTAGCAGCCCAAACCAAAAACAAACAAAAATACTAATAATTTATTAATTGGGTTTACTAAGAATTGTAGAAATTATAGAAATGTGTAAGTGATAATCATTTTGTTCTCTGCTCTAGTTAGACTACATCTAGAGAACTGCGTACAGGTTGGCATGCCACAGTTAAGGAAGGAAGGAAGTTGAGCCAACTGGGTCAGGGAGTGCAGTAGATAGAGTGCCAGGCCTGGAATCAGGAAGATATGTCTTCCTGAGGTCAAATCTGGCTTCAGACATTTACTAGTTGTGTGGACCTGGGTAAGTTGCTTAGCCTTGTTTGCCTCATTTTCCTCATCTGTAAAATAAGCTAGAGAAGGAAATGAAAAACCACTCCAGTTTCTTTGCCAAGAGAACTCTAAATAGAGTCATGAAGAGATGAACATGACTGAAAACAAAGGAACAATGAAGAGAAACTGAATTGTGAGATAACACAAGCAGCATAAAGAAAAGCTTTGAGTCCATGCCATGTTGAAGGTTTTGAGGATGATTAGTCAAGAGAATAGAAGATTCAGAGCTGACATGATAGATGTCTTCAATTTTTTAAAAGCCTGTAACAGATGAATTGCTGATCAACATTGGTGGAATAAATTTTCCCCATGAATGGAATCACAGATCTCAACATCTCCCATATCAAAGCACCTCCTCCTCCTCCATACCGAAACTACAGCAAAAACAATAGTAATACTCTGGATAACTCACAGAGACATATATAGCCAAGCTGTAGTCAACTTGCATTATCTAAAGGGAGTTGATTATTAAATTTTATTTGGCAGAATTTATATCATGGGAATTAAAAATGATACAAACCAGAGTTTGATTTGTTGATTTGTTGATCCTCTACCATAGATTCCTAAAGCAGGTGATACTTCCACCTGGGGGGGGGGGGGTGGAAGGGAGACTAGAATGATGGGGGGAGGCAGTAGTAGCCTCAGGTATTATTAGGGGTGTTGAATAAAAATGAGGGGGTGATAAAAGCATAAGAAAAGAAGAAAAGATAAGAAAATTTGGAAAAATCATTCATACATGTTTCATCTGTTTTGTAATAGAGTTAAAGTCATAGTGATTACATTATTTTCCAAATAAACACACAAAAATGTAAATTATAACCAATCAGTGGTCAAGTCCACAGACAGGTCTTAAAAAGCAAGTGTTAGTAGGTGAGTGTGTTGCATATTGTTAGGAAGTCCAGAATGCCTCATCAGAAATATATGTTTGTAATGACTTATTTACTATATGTTACTATAGTGTTACACGACACAATACTGCATCATCAAAATTTCACTAGAGGAAAAGGTCCATAAATTTATAATAAATTATTAAATTTAAGATGTATCATTTTAATATATTATAATAAATATTTATTATATGATTATATTATATATGTAACATATATTATTTAACATATATTTTATATTTTTAAATGACAAAAATTTCAAAATAAAAAAGTCTCAAAGGATTAAAAAAGTAGATGGGGGGCACTGAGTAATTTTTTAAAGGGGACAGTAGGTCAAATAAGTTTGGGAACCTCTGCTCTAGACTTATAAAAGTGAGAAGAGAAAACATTGCAATATGGTAGAATAAATTCAAGCTTGTGGCATGAATGACTTTATTTTGGAGAGCCACTTTTAAATATTTATCAACCTTACTCTTTGTATGTATCATTATATCTCTAGAGCTATCAATTTTTCCATATATATGTATATAGAGAGTAAAATATGCACACATATTTATAACAATATAATCATACTCACATATATTTATAAATATAACTATCATGAAATGAGATTGCATAAACCAAGAAACTAGAAAGATTCTCTGCTTATAATGATAAAATATATAATCATGATTTAAACTACAAATAATCTACTCATTAATAAAAGTGGGTGAATTATATCAGTACTTGTTATATAAACATTAAAAAAATAAACAAACAGCTTAATCTTGAGTTTTTGCCCACTAGGCTTTTGCATCTTTCTCCATATTTATGTAAGAAGAAAATGGAAAGAGGGTGAAAAAAAATACAATTGTACTATGAAAGGAGGAATGTCAAAATAAAGTCTACTGGATCCATTTTCATATGGAAGCATTCTTATGTCCTTAGCTTTTTGAAACCTTAGGCACTAAAAAAAAACAAAAAACAAACCAAAAAACAAAACAAAAAAACCACACCAAGTGGTATTTTCTTAATTCTGTTTGCTGAAAGTATGTGGAAGGGCCACATTTTTTCACATAATCTTATCAAGTCTTCAAAGCCTTGATTTTTTTTTTAATTTTTTTTTTCATAGGTTGGCATTTTTTATTTAAGCTGAAGAACAGGTTATGAGGGGGGTGGGGACAAGGGAAGAGCCAGGAAGCCGAAAGCCTCTCATCTGTGTCTGCTCCAGACGGGGGTTGATCCTGATTTCTGAGCCTTGGTCCAGGGCACACAAGGAAGCACACGCTTAGATGAGGTTCCAAGGGTACAGGCTGAGGAAAACACGGGGGTGGCCAGAGTTACACATCCAGCCTGAGGTGGAGGCTGGGATTCTCCTTGGATCAGCAGCACCGCTTCCTTTTGGGAACTGAAGCCTAGTGAGAAGTCCCATCCCACATATTTCTTATAAAACATTCTTGTAGTTAAAGTCTTTGTGCTAAAGAATTCTTTCATCGCCTCTCTAACTTCTTGTACTTTGCTTCTAGTTTCTTTGAATAGGCATCCAACTTGTAAGCTGCCTGTTCAAGAGAGGCTACTTGCTCCTCAATTAAAGTGATCTGATCCAGATAAGGCTGAATGGCGGCATATTTCTGGTTTAAGTCCTTTAGGTTTCTACTTATGTTTACTGCAATATCTTTCATTTCTAGATACTTCAAGCTAGTCAGTTTGTTCATATTTTCCAGAAGTTTATAATCTTCACTGGTGGCTGTCAGCTCGCCCGTCAGGTACGTGGCCTTGGAGAACATGTCCTGGCACAGCCCGGTGATGTCCGCCTCGGCAGGCTCCGTGGCCTCCTCAGCCGTCTCCACCACGGCATCGTCTAGGCCCGGGAAGCGAGAAAGGAGAAAGGATGGAGGGAAGGATGGGTAAGGGAATGGGGAGGGGGAAGGGGGAGAGGGAGGGGAGGGGGAGGGGGAGAGGGAGAGGGGGGAAGGGGAGAGGGAAAGGGAAAAGGAAGGGAAAGGGGACAAGGAAGGCCAAAGCCTTGATTTTGAAGGGCCTAGAGAGCTCCTGCTGTCAGTCACAGATGACTACCTGTAGGGATTGTATGCTCCAGGCTCCCATGTGCCAGGCCTAAAGTTATTGGATCACAATTTCCAGTTGATAACAGCCTCTTTTATCTACCATCCTACCAAGGAAATATCCATTAGGAGAAAGAAATATATGAATAAATATGGTTGCATTGCTGTCAGTCTGCCATTAGCTGAGATTCATTTGATGGTCAGAAATTGAAGATGACAGGAATAAAGACTTAGAAAAGAATATTGAGGTCATCAAGGCCAACTCTCTTCTTTTATAGGTGAATCAACTGAGATACAGAAAGGATATATGTCATTGAGTTTTGGCTACTCATTCTGGCATTTAGAATTTATCTTTCCCCCACCAAAATGAAATATTTCCATGGAAATTTGTCTACTAATTGGACTTATTCATTTACTAAGGGAATTGATCAATCTATTTGAATTTTTCTTTTTCTAGGAAAAAAAAATTCTATTTTAGAATAGAATGGTCTCTGTACAGAACAGAACAGAAAGAAGCCAAGATAAACCAGTTAGCTTAGGAAAGCTACAGGTTGACTTATTAGAAGACTGAATTTAAAAGAAAAGCAGACTGTATATCATATAGACACTTGCAGATTCATGTAAAATTCCATACAAATTTGTCTTTATGCAAATTTCCATTCTATTTGACTCAGAATAAGAATATAGTAGCATTCTGGGAAAATAACCAACTAGGTCAAAAATTTCTAGGATCTTCATATTTCCTCCATAACAGTCAGAAAATCACTATGAAGTTAATGTAGAGCAGCAAAAATAAAGTTGTTAAAGCAGTTGTCCTTTTAAGACAACATGACAGGACCTCAGAAGAGATGAGACCTCAGGACCTTAGACAGCTCCAGGCCAACTCCACTGAATCAACAAACAACAGGCCCTGGGACAATTCTGTGAGAAAGAAGATTAGGCCTCAAGAAATTTCACCTCAGCTTTTCTTTACTAATAGACTCAGGAACTCTTACTTCAAAAATTTTTACCTCATAAAGAACAGATGATCCATGAGTAGTGGAAGATTGAAGGACCCCTGCTGCTTCAGGAAGTTAGGCCTGAAGTTGCTGACCAGAAGTGATCCTGGGTTATGGTTGTGAGCTAGGAGGAGTGTACACATATCTGGTGAATGTGGTACCACAGGGAGCAAGAACATTTTGGGGGGAACTAATAGTGACTTAGAGAAGGAGAGGAATTCTTGAGGATGAGCTCCTAGATAGAATTCCAAAAATAACAGTAAGAGGACCTGAGGCCTAGGGCAACATTGTCTGCAATTTGGAATTACAACTTGAATATAATAGTAAGCTTCTAAAGATACAACTAAATAAAAATGAGCAAGCAAAAGGGAAAAATAAAATCCAACCATAGATAGCTACTTTGGTGTAAAAGAAGGTATTCAGAGGAAGATAAAGAGGTAAAAAAAAATACTCCTACCCAAAAGAGTCGTGTCAATGGTCATAATGCCCAAAAAGAGCCCTTGGAAGAACTTAAATAATTAAACACATCAAATAAGAGAGATCAAGGAAAAATTAGGGGAAATATATATCCAAGAAAACTATGAAAATAAAATTAACCAGCTGGAAAAATAGGTACAAAATCTTAAGGAAGAAAATATTTTTTTGAAAACTAGAATTGAGCAAGAGGAAACAAATGATGTTATAAGGCACCAAGAAATAATAAAATACTAAAAATACTAGAAGAGAATCATTGTGGCTCTAAATACATTTCCCCCTCTTACTACATGCTTCTACTACCCAAATTGTCTATTTTAAAATACAGATTGTTAAAGCATCAAAGATTAAGGAACCCTCAAGGGTCATCCAATCCAACTCAACATTCTTTTTTTTTTTCTTATGATGAAAATGAAGAGGAAAGAAGAAATAACTTGCCCCATGGTTAAGCATCAGAGAATAGGTTTCAAATTCAGGTCCTTTAACTCTAAATTAATTCATTTTTTTTTCTACTCTTATGTACTTCCACTGTCCTCTCTCGTTCTCTCTCTCTCTCTCTCTCTCTCTCTCTCTCTCTCTCATTTTCAGGGCCTTCATTAAAAAATATACCTGCTTTCATAAAAAATGAGGTAATAGAAACCTTTTCCCAATGCATATGGATTTTAAAAACATCTTAGGAATATGTAGTCACTTTTTGAAAGGCAGATAATGGAATGGCAATTGTCCTGGATGATAAGTCTACAGATCAACCTCTCAAAATTGTCTGCTAACAACTGATCCAACCATCCTGGAGAGCAATTTAAATCTATGCCCAAAGGTTATAAAAATATTCACATCCTTTGACCTAGCAATACCACTAGGTTGTATCCCAAAGAGATCATACAAGTGGGAAAAGGACCAGTATATATATATATATATATATATATGAAATATTTATAGCAGCTCTTTTTGTAGTGGCAAAGAATTGGAAATCAATGGGATGTCCATCGATTGGTAAATGGCTAAACAAGCTGTGGTATATGAATGTAATAGAATACAGACCTATTTCACAATAACCTGAAGAGACTTCTATAAACTGATGCTGAGGGAGGGGAGCAGAACCAGGACAACATTGTATATAATTACAGACACATAGTATCTGTAATTGACTGACTTTGATAGACTGGACTCCTCTTAGCAATGCAAGGTTATGAGACAACTGCTCCAAAGGAGTCATGATAGAAAAGTCTATCTACCTCCAGAGAAGGAATTACAGAGTCTGAATGCAGATTGAAGCAAACTACATTTTCTCATTTTTGTTTTGTTTTGTTTTATTTCTTTTTTCTCCTTTTTCATTCCATTGGTTATAACTCTTCTTTACAATTTGACTAATGTTTAATTTGGAGGCATATGTAGAATCTATATTGGATTGTATGCTGCCATGGTGGGGTGGGTAGATGATTGGGGGGAGAATATTTGCACCTCAAAAACTTGTGGGACTGAATGTTGTAAAACTATTGGTAAACATGTTTTAAAAAAATGTCTACTTACTAATTACATGGTAACACAAAAATCTTACCTCAAGACTTCCTCATCTATAAAATGGGGAGAATAACTGCAATATCCATTTCACTTGACACCAATTCTTGATGGAAAGAGTCACTATGTGGAAATTCTATCAAGGTGGGAAGTAATTAAAGAATGTGAAAGAGGTATACAATTAAGAAATAGATTGTGCAACTAGTCTGAAAGATGTCACAATTTTATTTCTCATAAATTACAATTTCCTCTATTATTGATATTTACCCTCACTTTGCAAAAATATATATTTTTGCTTTGCCAATCAGATTGTTTCTATCTCCATATATGTGTGTGTGTGTGTGTGTGTGTGTGTGTATCTGTGTTTGTCATTTAGCTATTTGACATTATTGAGAAATGATGTGTACTTAGAATGCTCTATGAGATTACCTAGTCATGTGAATTAAAAAAAATAAATATATAAATCCAGGTACCTTTCCAAATGAATCCAAGAGAAATGGAGATTATAAGTGGAATGTCTTCTCCACTCTACATTCAGGAAATATACATTCCTCAGTAATAAAATGAGAATTAAGTTGAGTTACTGCATTGCCTGAATAGCGGAAGCTTTTATAAGAAGCAAAAATTAACTATTAAAGAGTTGGTTTTGGGGTGTGTGTGTGTGTGTGTGTGTGTGTGTGTGTGTGTGTGTTTGTGTGTAATTATTCAGTATTGACTTTAGATATGAAATACTACACCGAGAGACAGTTTACTATAGGGAATACAAGATTGGATATGGAGTCAGAAAATGTTATCTTTAAATTCTACACTGGGGTGTGGCTAGGTGGTGCAGTGAATAGAGCATTGTCCCTGGAGTCAGGAGGACCTGAGTTCAAATCCAGCCTCAGACACTTAACACAGAAACTAGCCTGTGAACTTGGGCAAGTCACTTAACCCCAATTGCCCTCTAAAAAGCAAAATAAATAAATAAATTCTACATTGGTATCTTCCTAGCTATAAGGCAATTAAAAGGTAAACAAGTCATTTAACTTCTCAACTTGTTTCCTTAACTGTAAAATAGGGATAATAACAATAATTGTACCTTTTAGAACTACATATAAATACAAATAAAATAAGATATGTGAAGCTCTTTAGAGACTTAAAAGTGCTTTCATTTTTTAAGCTATTATTTGAATTTCAAAAGTGATGTGTCTCTTCATCTTTATAATTCAGCATATAAATCATATGATTAAAAGGTGACTTATCCCCTTGAATTATACAGTTTTAAAGTGAATATCTGCCTTGTTAAATGAGATATTTGTAGAAGCACTTAGCACACATACAATAATATATACATACACATCTCACATGTATGCATACATATATATGCCCACAATCACACAACTACTAAGTTTCTGAGACCATATTTGAACTCAGGTCTTCCTGACTCCAGGCCTGGTTCTCTATCCACTATGCCACCTAGGTGTCCTCATTACATGTTAGAATTT
This sequence comes from Gymnobelideus leadbeateri, assembly GCA_011680675.1. NCBI lineage: Eukaryota > Metazoa > Chordata > Mammalia > Diprotodontia > Petauridae > Gymnobelideus > Gymnobelideus leadbeateri. The sequence continues at coordinate 101,908 of WOXC01008578.1, forward strand.
AACAAAGACAATGAGATTATTCTCAGTTATGAGTATTACTTTTTGAGTACTAGAGATGGATTTCTAGAAAATAATCCATGTCAAAGAAATAGGTTTCATATTTGTAATTTGCACTGTTCTATATGGGAACATAATTTTTAATCATATACTTACTCATAGTAATTCATTCTTAAGTTGTTTTGATGATGAAAAATATATTTTAAAATTCTGTCTTCTCTACAGAAGTTTTCTTCTTTCTTCTTAAATAATATCAAACTCTAATTTGATATCCTAGGATTGTAGATGTAACACTAAGAGGGATTTTGGACATATTTTATGCTAGTTTCCTCATTTTAAAGATGAGAAAATTGATGCTCAATGTCACAGAGATAATAAATGAGACAGAATTTGAATCAAAGTCCTTTGACACTGTTCACTGCTGATTTCTACTGTACTTTGCTCAATTTCCTAAAAAGGAAAACTATATATTTAAATATTTTCTAATAATTCAATTTTTCATTCATTCAAGTAAATTGACAAGGTATATAAGAATTTATCAGTTTCTTACTGATTCTCTACATTAAAAAAAGAAAAAAGCATATAAAATACTTCCCTTTATATATGGTGATATTTTAATCACTGAACAAAGCCAAAAAAAAAAGAGTGGGGGAACATGAGAAAAATAGCTTGAGACAACTCTGGGAACCTGAAAGAAAATAACCCCTCAGATAAATGTAACTTAGAGGACTTTTTTCAAAGTATCTCAGAAACAAGAGCAGTGAATGAGATGAGAATGGCTGTAGTACATTGTAATCCTTCAGCTCATTTACATTTCAAGGTTTTGAAAGATGCAGGCAAGAAATTGTAAATCCAAAAATTATTTGGGATGATGGGAATATCCTATATTGTATGCTCGTGTTATATTTGATAGAAATATGGATTAATGGTTTTTCAACCTGTGTTAGCAATATGGTAAAATTTGAGTTATTAGCATAAAGAACTCGTCTTATATAGCGCTTTACAATTTGCAAAACAGTTTACAATATTATCTCTATTGTTAAAACAAGCTTGGGAAATGGGTGCTGTTATCATCACCATGCTATGGAAAAGGAAACTAAGTCAGACAGAAGTTAAGTGAATGAAATGAGAAGCCAGATACAAGAAATAAATGGATAAATAAATGAATTAATTAAAAAAAGAAAGATGCAAGAGACAAAGTGAAACTGATAGAAAAGACAAAACCAGGGTGGCAATATTCTCGGCTGCTCTAACAAATGAACAACAGAATATAATATTTATCCCTTCACCCTGAATATATTAACTGAAACTAGTCAAATACTGTAGCTGCTAGGAGTTCACTAGTGGAGAACTTTGCTAGAACCTGATGGGAAGAAACAGAATGCCCTTGTTGTGTAGAGAATAAATTGATTTTATCTATATTGCTCTTGGATCTCCAGACCTGACTAAAGACAGAGAAGCTATGCATATAATCTAATAGCTTTTTTGATTGCCAGAGACCTCTGTAGCTGCTGGGAGTTCACTGAAAACAGAGTTCTGTTGTGTAAAGAGAAGGATGAACTTGCCTACAAGGCCCTTCAGGACCTTAACTATATTGTTGTCTATTACCATCTCCTTCTTAATAACAGCAAACAACTCAATGCTAGAACAGTAGATTTGAGGAGCTTTGTGGTTCTCTGGTTTAAAAAAAATACCTTGTCATTGAAATAACTTAATATTTGATTTTGCACTCAGTCAAGACAGCACACCTAGGAAACTGTATATTTCATGCTTTATGCTTATCTGAAAGAGTGTAATGCCACTGTTTTACCAAGGATGTGACACTGTTTTGGAGAGTAACAAAGAATTAATTTCTTTAAGAAGTAGCCCAGAGAAACTCAGAAGAAAAATAGATGACATGGTACATGCTGTTAAAACTAAGAAGATCACATATAGTTCTGCAGACAAGAATTGCCAGTTATCTCCGGAACACAGGTTTTCCTGCTCAAATGCCTTACTATTAGGTTTCTATACCAGTAAGCCCACTCTCCACAGTCAACACTGTTTGCGCTGATCAGAGACTGTGACATTGGCTTATGAGTGGGCCATTGTGATGATTTCTGTTTTTGCTGTCCAAGTTAGTGAAAACATAATGTTTATGAGTTAGTCTTAGTGTGACTTATGTTTGTAAGTGGAAACACATTCTCAAGGGCTCAAAAATTATTATAAAGGGCAGTAAGAGTACATTCTCACATTGTAAGATTCCTCTAGGAACCTGAGATTAAATTGTATCACATGACATTGGTCAAGCCCATGAAAAGCAATGCCTCTAGCATCACTATTCTCCTAAGCAATCTCTCTCTCCACCTCACACACCTTCCATTGTGATTGCACATTGGGTGTGTGAGCTAGCCCAAAGAAAGAGGATGGGAGATTTTGAAGATTACATGATTCTTTTAGATCAAATGTTTCTAATAACTTATACAGTTCTATATTTTTGTGTTGGTTTTCCTCCTGAAGGATTATTAATAACAACGGAGAAGATCATAGTAATTCATGAGGCAACTTCTTTTTGCAGTGGAGTTAGGGGTGGATTAGAGAAAGTGCAGACTGGAGGCAATAAAAAGATTTAGAAGGTTATTATAATCTGTCTAGTTGAGACATGTTATGAGCATGCACACACACACAGAGTTTGCTGGGAATTTCACATTTGTAAAAGTAGTGAGTTTATTCAATCTCTGTTTCAACTCTAAAATGATTTCTTTCTTTCTTTTTTTTTTTTACTTTTTGGAGGGAAATTGGGGTTAAGTGACTTGCCCAAAGTTACATGGCTAGTAATTGTATAAAGTGTCTAAGGTCAGATTTGAACTCAGGCCCTCCTGACTCCAGGGCTAGGGCTTTATTCACTGTGCCACCTAGCCATCCCTCTAAAATGATTCTTTATTTAGTCTTCAGAGCCTGGCTTACAACTGTCTAGGAAAAATATTATGTCAGTAGGAGCAAAGTAATGATAGGGAATACTAAAGTGAGGTCCTTAAATGCATTTAATCACAAAATCATGTATATTCATACTTATCTAAAAACACAAACATATACATACAATTAAACACAAGTCTATAATGTAAGCAAGCATATATAGGCATATGTGTATGATTCCTTACATATATGCATATGTGCATACATATAATACACCAAACCCATCCATCCTTTTTCTTTTAGGAAAAAGTAAAATGTAGGCCCCTATTTTTTTTTAAGTTTTAACTACTCCACGGATATATCTGTTTATACATATACACATATATATGTGTGTGCACGTATATATATATATATGTATACATAATTATGTGTATATAATACATATGTGTGTGTGTTTCTTTTCTGGTAGGTGGTAGAACAGAATGGATAGATGATTCCCACAATTCAAGGCAGAAAAAGATGAGGAGACTCCCTCTAACAAGGCAGATCAGTATTTCCACTACAATTTGAAATCTTGAATTCCTGGGGGGAAGGGACACTGACTGACCTACCTGGGGTCACGTAGTATAGATATATAAGAGGCAGGTGCCAGACTTAAGACTTCTGATCTCTTGACAACTCTCTGTCTCTCTGCTGTCTCTGTCTCTGTCTCTCCCTCTTTTTTTCTTTTTTGCTTTTTGGGGGGAGGAAGGCAGGGAAATTGGGGTTAAGTGACTTGCCCAAGGTCACACAGCTAGTTTTGTGTTAAGTGTCTGAGGCCAGATTTGAACTCAGGTCCTTCTGACTCCAGGGCTGGTGCTCTATTCACTGTGTCACCTAGCTGTCCCCCTACCTCTCTATTTCACCACATTGTTTCCCATGATAGTAGTAATGGAAACTTAATAACAGACATTACTCTCTTTGCTCTTGTAGCTAACAGATGCAGGAAACATACAAAGTATATAACATATGGACAACAAAACAACTTTATATGATGAAAAAGAAAAGAATCCAGGAGCATTATAATAACTGACCTTTATATGGCACTATAAAGTTTAGAAAACACATTTCTCAAAACAACCTGGGAAGGTAGGCATCATCATCATCACCATCACCACCACCACCACCATCATCATCTTGTTTTACAAATAGGAAAACTGAAACACTGAGAAGTGCGGTAACGTGTAGTTGGCAGAATTTAAGTGCAGAGCATTCATTTCATTATAACATGCATCTTAGTACTTGAATTAAATATAGGAATTGACTATAATTACACTAAGGTACAGACACAGCAGACACAACTGTGATAATAAGAATAGAACTGTGAAAGTTGGATTTCCTACCATGGCATAATCTGAAGGTGAAAATGAAAATTTGGGAAGTCTGTCAAGAAGATTTTTATTGTATTATAATCTTTGGAAGAATTACATCATGCTAAATCTGTTAATAGCACTTTTTTGTTTCTTTTGGTGTGTGATTTTTTAGAAGACATTGAGAAGTTTCAGGGTTTAAATGTAACTGAAAAGGATAGCAAAAAAGCTCAGAGAATTCTAGAATATTAGAAATTGAAGAAATTAGAGAAATAATTATTTATTTTATTTTCAACTTGGGAAGAAGTTTATTTTTTAATGTAATATCATTTTAAAAATCCTCTTAGCCCAAACTACTCATCTTGGTGTGCTAAGTTGTTTTTTGTTTGTTTGTTTTTAATTTTCAGTCATTATTATGCATGTAGCAAGGTATAGACAAGGCAAAGAGACATGAACAGTTTAAAATAAAATATTATCCACCAGCAAAGTGGTAGAAAGTGCCTGTCTTTTTTGTAAGAGGGGGAAAAAACAACACCTTTATTTAGGACTTGAAAAAGAATAAAATTTTTTTCTTCTTTCCCCCTTTTTTCCTTTTTCTCCTGAGTTTAAATAGACAAACCAAATTAATATACCAGTCACTTTGTTTTTCAGTCAATAATGATGATATAAAAATCAAATCAAACAACAGACATTTATTAAATATCCAATATGTCCTATGCCTCTAAAGTCTGTGTATAGGGAAAACAATGAAAAAGTTCATTTTCTGAAAGAATTTGCATTCTGCTCTTGGGGGGAAGGAGTGGTAGTTAAAGAGGAAAATACACAGATAACTAAACATAAGGTAATTTGAGATGGGATGGAATACCCATTAGTAAAGCTGACATCAGTAGTTCTTCAAATTTTGTTGTTTCATAGAATCTTTGTCAGTGTTGTGAAACCTACTTCTCAAGATAACTATTTTTAATGCATAAAATAAATTTAAATATAAAGGAAAGCAATTTTATTGAAATAGATATGTAATTTTCCTTGCCCCATTTAAGTTCACAGAAAGCTCCACCCCGAAAGTAATGCATAGAGCACAGCTTAAGAACCTCTAAACTAGATTGAGGAGAAATTCCATTTGAAATGAGTTGTGAATTTGCAAGCATGGGAAATGGTTTGGGTAGATAAATGGAGGTAGAAGAGGTTAGTTGGCAATTAAAGTATGTGAAGGGGATTGATATGAAATAAGGTTGGAAAAGCAATTGGAGTGAGATTATAGAAAGCTTTAAATCCCATATTGAGAAGTTGCATTTCCTTCTAGATGCCAGAGATTCCTAGTAAAAATAATAGTATACTAATTGTTATTGAACTCATGCCCCTTTTATCTCATGACTCAAGCTTTCCTACTGAATATGGTAATGTGTTACAAAGCTGGTACTGAATGTACCAACCAATATTTCTGCTGAATAACATTGGCACATGTATCACGTAAATGCTACAAATTAATCCCAAACACGTATTACTGACCATAATAAAGAAGCACAATTAGCAATTTCACTTATGTTGTGATCTGTACTTCAGGGTTCTCTGATTCCCTTCATGTGGATATACCCTCTCTCATATATTATAACTCTGTTTCCCTTAGTAGATTTGTGTATGTGTATAATATTTTTTTTGCTTGTTTTTTTGTGGCTTTAAAAAAAATCTATCACCTTGTAGCCAGTCTTCTGGTGAGAAACTTATTTAAAATTAGGTTGGATGGTTCTTGAATTTCATTAGTACAATGTACTGCTAGTTCTCTATTTATTTGAAATGAGCTTTTTTCTTTCTCCCTCTTTCCCTCCCTCCTTTATTTCATGTTGTCCATCTTCCTCCTCCTCTCCTTTTCCTCTTCCCTTTCTTTCCTTCTGTCCTTCCTCCCTCCCTCCCTCCCTCCCTCCCTTCTTTCCTTCCTTCCTTCTTTTCTTCCTTCCTTCCTTCCTTCCTTCCTTCCTTCCTTCCTTCCTTCCTTCCTTCCTTCCTTCCTTCCTTCTTTCCTTCCTCCCTATCTTCTTCATTCCCTCCATTTTGAAAACAGATAGAAGGCTGGGCCTGGAATCAGAAGGAGTTGAATTCAAATCTGGCCTCTGATACCTTCTAGTTGTTGATGCTGGACAAGCTACTTAACCCTATTTGTCTCAGTTTCCTCATCTATAAAATGAGCTAGAGAAGGAAATGGTAAGACATTCTAGAATCTTTGCCAAGAAAATGTCAAAATGGGGTTATAAAGAGTCAGCCATGACTGAACAACAACAAAGGTAGAGTTGACACAATCTTGAACAGTTCATAGAAATTTTCTTGTCAAGAAAAGGCTTTAGAGTTGGATACTAGTAAAATTGTGTGAACTTTAATCATTTAACTTTCTAACTGAACACTCCTCTAAATGATGAGATTTGTGAATTTTTAAAATTTGAGTGAATTTCTCACATATTCTATTTCCTAAATGGGTGAGCAAACTCTAGTCATCATGTCCTGACTTCTATCAAAATATGAGATCCTAATTAAATGAACAGATTATTAGCCTTGGCACAGTAAAATGATAAGCTATATATGAGTATGCATGCATGGATAAAAGATTATTTTATTTCATTAAAATGGGAAAAAAAGGTATTTTGAGGACCTTCAAAACCTGGCCCTTTCCTGACTCTCCAATCATCTTATAGCCTACTCCCCTCCACATAATATGCAACACAGTGGTACTGTCCTCCTTTCCGTCTGTCTCTCTCTCAAAAACACAGACACACCCTACTATACTTAACTACCTGACTTCTGGGCATTTTCACTGGTTGTCGCCCATGTCTGAAATATTTTTTTTCCCTTTCTCTGTCTCCTGCCTTCTCTGGTCTTTTTCAAGTCTTAACTAAAAGAAATATTTGCCAATCTTCTTTAATTTCAGTGTCTTTTCTATAAAATTGATGTTCATTTGTTGTCATTTGTTCCCAATTCTTTGTGAGCCCATTTGTGGTTTCTTGGCAGGGATACTGGGGTGGTTTGCCATTTCCTTTTCCATCTTGTTCTACAAAGGCCCAAACTGAGGCAAACAGGGTTAAATGAGTTGCGCAGGGTATATTAAATGTCTGAACACAGATTTGAACTCAGGACGATGATACTTCAAAACTCCAGGTCCTGTACTCTATCTATGATTGTAAATAGCAGTTCATTGTATGAAATTACCTTCAATTTATGCTGTAAAAATGATTTGGACATAGCTGTTTTCATGTTACCCACACCCTCATTAGACAGGAGCTGTCTGAACTGTTTAAGGACAGGAATTATTTTTCCTTCTTTTCTATGAATCTCTAAGACTTAACACAATGCCTATTACAAGAAACTTCTGAATAAATGCTTGTAGACCTGACATTTATTGTTTGCCTCCTCTATAATGCACTGCTAAGATTGCATCCCATAAAAAATAAGAATAACTTTGTATTGTAATATTCAGCAATTAAGTTCAGTATAATATAATATAGTAATTCAAGGGCTTTTTATGGAAAATATTTTAAGGCAATTTAACAAACTAACACACTAGATAATCTTGAAGGTTTCCTCACTCTGTTTTTATCTAAATAAACTTTGCTAAGTAACCTAGTCTTATCACTGTGTTAGTGGAATCCCTTGCAAGATCACAATTCCTCCCTTCTCCCCTGGCATTGCCTCTGGCTTGCCCAGGGTAAGCACATTGCATTACCACCACATCATCTTGTAACAAAGGTCACTTGAAGGTAATCAGCAAAGACTTCCATTGATTTCTTACAAACTCTTTAAAAGTATTCTCAAGTAGAGAAATGAAAGAGTGAATAATTGTGTAAAATAAGGAGGAAATTGAGTTCACATTAAAGAAACCCTGATTTTTCCTTTTGTGACATCTTCCTAACTTTCCACTTAATGTCCTATTAGCGACAACCCATTGAGAAATGAACACTTCCTTTTAAATTCTAAACTTACAACCTATGTCTAACTAAGATGAATGATTAAAGGCTTTGGAAATAAGGATTATTTAGAAAACTGAAGTAGCTGATATTAGTTTAAAAAAATAAAATATGGAAGCCTACAGAGTGATTGTAGCATCCAATGGTCAAGTTTACAAGGTCTAACCATAAAGTAATAGAACTAACATGATAAACAGACCCAGCTGGCCAGCCCACAGAAAAAGAGAGAGAGAGAGAGAGAGAGAGAGAGAGAGAGAGAGAGAGAGAGAGAGAGAGAGAAAGAGAGAGAGAGAGAGTGTGTGTGTGTGTGTGTGTGTGTGTGATTCCCTTTAAAACAGTCACCTTAAAGGGCTCATTCCTTTATCACTAAAAACTGTGGTAAAAAAGTTTCTTCATAGGAGATCTAGAAGGTTTTGCTTATAAAACTTAAAAAATTAAATATTTCTTATATTAGGTGAAATATTTACTCTGTCATGGGTAATTTGTCCTAACAGATAATGTGAGGAGTCCTATATTTCACAACTCACTAAAGTTAGTTATAAGCTAAGGGCTAGTACATATACGTTCCACATTATGGAATAACTATATTGCAAAATATTCTTTGCCTTTTAAAGATAAAGAGAAAATATTTTTACAGTCTTTATTTCCCATAATGTATAAAGCTAAGAGACTATCAGTCCTTCAGGCAAATTCCCAGGATTACATTTCGCAGAAGATTATGAATGAATGGGTTTACCATGATGTCTCCCAATATTTTCTTTTATTATATGAAATGTAATTATCTGTATCACAATAAACTTAAAAAGCATCATTTATGTCTCCCTACCCAATCATAGTTCATCTATGTGATGTTACCAATAATTAATCACAAACTTAATAAGAAGTTCATCTAATGAGTTTAATTGTGATTCAATTTGAATGAATACATTCTAAAACCTTTTTAATGCATAAAATAAATTATGGCATATTTTTAAAAAATCTTAGTACATATTTAAGCTATTAAAGATTAAATCTGCATTAACTCTTTTGAGGGACCCTGTATATTTACACTTTCATGTCCATATAGATATAAATCGATGAAGTGAATTAAGCAAGCCATGGTGGTGTACCTCTGCAATGCATATTCTCAGGAAGTTTCATTCTGAACTTAATGTGGGTTCTGAGCTTCTGAGGTGGTGTAGAGTTAAAGCTGATCAAGTGACTGAAATAATTACAGTCCTAATATGGTAAGCCCTCTAGATCAGAGGTATACTGGGCACAAGTGTTTGTAAGGATGGGTGAACCAGTCCAGTGGGAAACAGATCAGGTCATAATTACAGAGATGATAAGAATTGGAGTCAAGCCCATGACTATCCCCTGTCCTTCTATCCTGGTTAAAAGAGAAAGACTCAGTCCAAGAAAAATAATTTTAAAAATATGACCTAAATTAAATTCCACAATAATTACATAACATGTCCTAATAGTAGGCTAGATAACTACCTTATCAAATCCATTAGATTTCTTGGGCTTTCCAGATGGCAAGGAGAAACATGTAGTCTTCTTTTATGAACCTGGAAACTTAAATGTGAATTTATCTTTAAAGAGCAGAGGTCAAAATCAAATATACAGATGTGAAATTAAAAAAAATGAAAGTAACAAATATATATATATATATATATATACATATATATATATATATATATATATATATATCAGAATTATGTGTTTCCCTCCAAGAATCTCTACATCTCTGACAGTAAAGAATCTGAATTTCAATAATAATAATAATGTTTTAAAAAAGCCTTTTCTTTTTCTTTTTAGAATGAATGGTCACAACTATAATAGAGAGGATGAAAATGGAACAAAGAATGAGAGTACCTGGCAGAAGTTCCTAGTAGTTTGTATAGCATTTCCCCCCTTTTTCTTTGTTTCTAGAAACACTTATAACTGAATTATCATTAAAATCACAATAAAAAGAATATTTAAAAATAGTTATAGGTGTTTTCCCTAATCAAAATTAAGTGTTTATTTTTATATCTATTTTCTTTCCTGTCACAAAAAAATGATTTTCCAAAGATGGTTATTTGCGTATTCATACTAACTCCCATTTCTGAATTTCATCTTATCACTCAGTTAATATTTTTCTCGCAGTAAAACAAAACAACAGCATTCTCTCCATTTCTTTTAAAGCTTGTTTTCTTTCTCATCAGAAAACTGAGGGGCAGAGGAATATAGAAAAGAAACATTTGACTTTTTAAAAAAGACTTTTTGTCCTGCCCCCTAGCTAAGCTCCCCTTGTGCTATGGCTCATTTTCATGCAAGTGTAACATAAGTAACCAAAATAGCTACCTTACATGATGATGATGATGATGATGATGATGATGATGATGGTGGTGGTGGTGGTGGTGGTGGTGAAGAAAGAGGAGAGATAGAAGAAGAAAAAGAGGAAGAGGATCAGAGGAACAGGAAGAGAAGAAAAGTAGGAAGGAAGAAAAGGAAGGGAAGAAAAACAAGGACAAAAAATATAAAGAGATAGTAGAAAATGGTTTTCAAATAATTAAAATTTCACCGTGAATATTATCTACTTCTTTAATAGGATCATTTTCTGGAGAATTATGTAGGAGTTTATAAAAGAGAAATCAAGATTAGATGCTTCTTTTTTTTTTAATTTTCTGTAGAAGAATTGAGTATCTTATGATGTCCTAATGATTACATACAATTGTGACCTTTATCTTTCCATGATAGGAGAAAATTGCATGGGAATAAGAAGCAGGTTTCCTGAGGAAACTTATTTCAAATCATTATTTCCATGACGCCACAGAATCAATTACATATTCTTCAATAAAAGCCTCAATTGTAAGATGTATAAAGGGCTAATTCAAATGTGTATGAAGAAAAGTCATTCTTCTGTTGAAAATCAAAGCATATCAACAAGAAGTTTACAAAGGATTTATTAGTTAAGAAATAATGGTCAAGGTGATCAATTCTGAGATGAAAACATTCTATCATGGGGGAATTCTCATTTTAAATTATAATTCATTTATTGGGAAAAACACGAACTTGCAATTAAATAAGAGTATGAAACAGTTATCTTTTATTACTATGGTTTGGAATAAAACTCTGATCGGTCAACATTTCAAAATCATGTTAATTTCGCTGATATTACACCATGGCCAACCATAATCCTTGTACACTTGGATCTTTTCTATGGCCAAGTAAATCTATTGTCTTCTGAGTAGGTATGGTATACACATCTAGGATGTTCCTCAGGTGCCAGACCCCACAGTCTGTTCCCAGATCCAGATTCCAAGTCTTTCCCAGTTGGTTGGTTTATTAATATAGTGAGTCTGCTGTAGTGGGCTCCTATGACCTGCTCCACCTTCCATTTCTAACCTAATCTCGAATTTAATGAGACATTATAAAAGCAGACTTTAATAGAAGTGACATAAACACAGGATTCTAAAATTCAGTTCTGGTTTACTTTATCTTCGTAAAAAGAGACAAATTTACCCACAAAATCCATCTTGGGGAGACCTTAGTGTTGAAAACAGTAGGTAAGAATATAACTTAAATTAAACTAGTTGCAACAACTTCTCTAAAAATTAGATATGGGTCTTTGTATAAAAGTTAAGCTGAAGCCATACAAGACAAGTCCTGAAGATGCAGATTGTTTTTGGATGATTCTTTATCCCACTGGTGTCTAACTCAAATAGAAATATGACCAATAAACTAAAGATCCCTGTGAGCCACATATAGACTCAGAAAACTAATTGTATTTATAGTATTAGTTTATTTATTTTGTGAAATATTTTCCAATTACATTTGACTAGCATTTGGGAATGTTGTGGGTCACTTCGTGTTTGAGACAGCTTCTTTAAGCTATGGCATCATTTCCTCATAATTTGTAGAATAAAGCAGAAGGATTTACTAAGGAATTCTCTGTGCTTTTGTTTAAATTGTTAATTTTTTTTTCTAATTGTAAAGATAAGACCCTAAGCACTGCTCTGAATTAAATCAAATTACTCCAGAATTATGCATAATATTTCTTTTTCTCTTCACTATTTCTGAGGCAAGGACTTAAAATACCAAATAATCTATTGACATGGGTGGGGAAAGGAAGGGAACAAATATTTAAATAGCACCTGCTATGTACCAGTCTAAGTGCTAAGCATATTACAAAGATTATCTAATTTGATCATTACAAAAACCACTCAATGGGGGGAGGGTGCTGTTATCCCCATTTTATCTCTATGTATAACCCCCATTTTAGTATTGGGGAAACTGAGGTAGAGAGGTAAAGTAACTTTCCAGGTCACACAGGTAGCAAATAAATGTCTGAGGCTGCATGTGAACACAGATCTTCTTGATTGCAGGCCTCTGTAATACCTAGCTGCCACAATTCTAGTAGTATTATTTGTATGGCAATCTATTATTATCAGGCAATTCACAGAATCTTAAACAAGCTTGTTAAGACCTTATAAGTTATGGAGGTATTTAAGGTGGCAAAATATCCAGTTTCGTGGCCTTATTTTAATTTTGATAGTAAACCCAGTCACCATTTCTGGTGCTGGTCATAACAATTTTCACTTATTCCAAATGAAAAATATATTACCTTTGCTCACTACATACGCTATAGGGATTTAATTGCTGATGTGGCATGTGGGAGGAAATGACAGGTGATATATTTTTGGAGCACATTTCTAAAGAAGATAACTAGACGGCTAGATGGATGGATGGATGGATGGATAGGCAGACAGACAAATAGACTGAGATAAAGATATATATTGAAGTATCTGGTATGGGATGAGAATAATAGAACTACAGAATCTCATAGATGGAAGCAATTTTTGAGGTCATCAAGCCCAATATATTTCAAGTAGAAATAATATTAAATGTTATATATTACTACTACTACTACTACTACTACTACTACTACTACTACTACTACTACTACTACTATTACTACTACTACTACTACTACTACTACTACTACAGTTACTAGGGCAACTAGGTGGTATAGAGGATAGTGTGCCTAGTCTGTAATCTCAGACACCTATTAGCTGTGTGACCCTGGCTAAGTGCTTACCTCTGTTTGCCTTAGTTTCCTCATTTGTAAAGTGAACATCAGAAGGAAATGGCAAACCACTCCATTATCTTTGCCAAGAGAACCTCAAATGGGGTCAGGAAGATTTGAACATGTTTGAAAAACAACCAAACCACTACTGCTACTATTATTACGACTATTGAGAGATTATTTTTATTTCTCATATTAATAAATAATTAATATTAGGGCAGGGAGGAAATATAGTTTTTTAAAAATGTCATTTAAACTCCAGTCTCCAAAAGGGCATTTCTGACCCTACCCAAAGAATTCACCCCACCCAGACCAACTTATCCAGGTAGATTCTCACCAAACATTGTTTAGTGACTGGGTGGAGTAAAGATTCTTTTGTATAGATTACCAAGGAGGGAGTGGATAAAGCCCCCCATTAGAACATATTCTTGTTATAATATCAATTGTCTCATTAATTGTTGGGTTTTTTTAAGTTTGGCTAATGCAAGTAATTTTTTTTTATTATTTTTTTAGTTTACATCATTCATTTCCACAAGATTTTGAGTTACTAGTTTTCTCCCCATTTTTCCTCTACCCTCATTAATTGTTAATCAATCAGAGTTGATACCTGCCTTTTGGGAACACCCACTCTTCTAAGTGTATATAAACATTGAGCTGCCTCCAAGATATGTCTTTGGTCCCCAAGAATGCCACTGGCATGTTTTATTAATTGTGTATTAGCCATAATAAAATGATTGTTAATTATCTAGAAATTATTTCTCTTGGACTATTCACTCATCACACTACTAATGCTACTACAACTGTTACAACTGCTACTACTCCTGTTTCCACAGCTACTATTGTGGTTACTGCTACTACTATTAGTGCTGCTGCTGCGGCTTTTTTTGTTTTTTGGGGGAGTATTTTTTGCTATTACAACTACTGCTGCTGATATAGCTGCTGCAGCCATTTCTACTACTACTACTGCACTTAATATTATTTCACTTGATCATCAGAATAGCTCTGGAATGCAGGAGCTATATACATTGTCATCTCATTTTGACAGATCAGAAAATGGAGTCCCTGAGAAATGAAATACCTTGCCCAGAGTCACAAAGCTAGAATAGCAGACATGCAACTCAATGTCTCTGATGAGATCTCTCCTGTCACTCATCTTCAAATTCCTGCTACCACTTTGTGGTGTCTGTATAACACAAGTGAAGACTCCTTTTTACAATAATCCTTATAGAGTTAGGCAACTTCTATTTGAATATCAAGGGACTCGATATATCATTAAGGCAACTTCTTCTGCTTTTATATAGCTTAAAGTTTTGGGATATTTTTTCCTTCTGTTGGGCTAAAAATCTGTCTCCTTATATTTTCTATATATATTACAATATTGTTGTGAAGAAAGAACTGTGTTGACTTCATCAATATATACAATTGTTCCATTATTATATTATCTACATCTTCAGTAAAGGACAGTCTCCTTCCCTGCCCTCCCCCACAAAATTAAGATACATTATGTCTACTCATAAGAATTTTAAATGTAGTGTCAAAGGGACCTTGGGAGGGCTTCATAAACTTTTTTACATTCACAAACCCTCTTCCCTATTTAAACAGCATTCATTGACATTGTGTGGCCTGAGGGCATGCATAGGGCAAAGTGTGCATGCTTTGTGTTCAGAATGAAGGCCATAGTGAAGTTGTGGGATGTAACATGGTCAAGCATTGCCAGAAACACCTCATATTGATTATGCATTTTATTTTGAATTATATTTTAGTTATTGCATGTTCAGAAACATTTTACTGTTATGAATTTTTTCAGGCCCTCATATAGGATTGTGACCCACAGTTTAAGAACCACTGACTAGTCTAAGATCCTTCATTTGAAAGATGAGGAAAACAATGCTCAGAGAGTTTCAATCATATGACTAGAAAATAGGAGTACTGGTATAAATCCAGTGTTCTTTTCTATTTTCTATCATGCCTTGATTTATTAGACTAGTAATTTTATCAGAAAAGGAAATTTAATGAATTTGGTGTTCCATGTTGTCATGATTGCTTAAAGTTTACCAACATCAGTTCAGGAATTGTAACACACATACATACACGTACATATACACACATACATATATGCCCACATATACATACACACATGCATAATACACATATACATACACATACATATACATACACACACGCATATATTCTAGCCTACACCGTGTTCCTTCCTCACCTGTCCCTCTTCATCTACTTGCTTCCTTCAACACTCTACTTAAGAAAAATCCCCACGAGTCATTTCCTGTTCCTAATAACTATTACCAAAAATATATGTTGTATTTATTTTACACAGTGATAGGGACTGGATCTGTTAATTGGTATACAGAATTCACCTGTGAGATGTCTCTCTCTATGAATGTTAGGAGTTATTTCTTCTGTTGTAAATTGAAACAGGATGATGAGGCATCTTCTTTGAAACTTATAGTATCAGGGTTGTCAAGAATACTGAGATGTTAAATGCCCTGCTTAGTATTATACAGCTGGGATTTGTCATAGCTGGTACTTGAATTCAAAACTTCTGGGCTTCAAGGCCCCCTCTATTATACCTCTCCACCTCTTGTGTAATTTAAAAAAATATTTTCAAAATATTTCTATATGTCTATATTGTACCTTCCTAAAAAATAGAAATTCCTTGTAGATAGGGCCTATAAGATATTTTCCTTTGTATTTCCATAGCATACCACAGGACCTGATACATAGAAAGTGCATAATAGATGATTGTTGATTGAATTGATAGCCTAGAAAAAATTCTTCAGCTCACACAATTGTAACTTATTTTAAGCACTATTATTTATTATTATTATTATATCCTTAATCATTGTAGGCTTCGGTTCCCTCTTACTCATCTTTGTTCTATTATTTCCAACTTGAAGATCTTTCTTGTAGGGAGGAAAGTTGAAGAAAAATAATGATTTAACACTTCTGCATTCTCTCTGTGCTGTTATCACATTTCTTGGCCTCACACAAATGATCCATCCCTTCCTCATGCTTCTTACTCCAAAGGTACCTATTAAGCCTTTTTTTTTATTGTTCTCAGTATTACTCACAAGCTTAAAGCTCACTTTTCACTTCAGTTATTCCTGACCTTCTTCTTAAAGGATTAAGTAACTAAACACTATTTTTTTCTTGACTTTATATGCCTTCCATTTGTGTATATTATCTTTCCAATTGAAGTTCACTGGAGTGATACGGCCTCTCCTCCCTACTGCCCTCCCTCTCCCTGACCAACCTTTCTTTAATCTGTTCAAGGAAAGTGGTCCCAGGGTAATGGATAGGAGTAGTACTTTTGATCAAGGAGGCTAAAATCATCCATTCCTTCTCACCATTTAGCAGTGCTGATGTGATTTCTAAATGGAGTTTATTATGGTAGGACACACCTTCTCTCAGAATAACTACCTTGCCCTTTGGTTTATACCATCCCCCAGGTATAATTTTCTTTAATGCCTTTGAACTGTTTACCTCAAATGAGCTTTGTGCATAGATGGCATTCCTCACTATTCTGTATGGTCCATTTGGCATGATCCTGGTAGAAAGACACTGTGTTGTGAGGAGGCGGAAGACACATGTCAGTGTTAAAACTGCCATAAGGTTTGAACTAAACAAAGAAATTTATAGCAGCTTTTTTTTCTTTTGGAAGCAAAGTCTATTCAACCATTAAATGTATAGTTAACAGATAGCCAATAGTCACAAGAGAGTTGACAACTTAAATTACTCGGTTATAATGAAGATAAATAGCATTCTAAACAAGGACATATATTGCACCCCACAGAGAAATTGACACTAACGGTGTTGCCAGGCAACCCCCACTGGGCAGATAAAACACTGACTTCCTGTGATTTGATTTTATCTATGCTCAAAAAAATTTTTTTTTCTGTAGGGCCTTGGACTTTCCTCCAACTTATTTGTTTGATAATATGACCAGAACCCATCTGTGCATTCATGGAGGGGACATAAAAATGAAATTTTGTTCTTGAACAAAGGATATTCATTGTCGAGGCCTTTAATACAAAATATGATCCACGATCATAGTCTTTCAATCACTTACAGTGCATTTAAAAAGGGAAACTATTCATTTTTGCAGAGAAATTGTGCTTTCTTGGGAGATTTATACTACGATTTGGGGGTAATTTCCTTGATGCACTGCCAATCTCTATCTAAATGGATGAAATAACAACTTTTCTCCTTCAGCTCACATGGCAAGAATGAGACATATGATAATCTACAGCCATAAACGCAAATGTCACTTTCACAGATAATGTGGGATTTCTTTCTGTTTTGTTTCCTTAATCACCCATTCCCTGTGTGTGACTGGAACTTTTATAGTTCTTAGAGATAGTCACCCCTGTTAGACACAGGTTACTCTAGCTATTGTAAATTGTATCAGTCATGACAATTAATTCCAAAATGTATGTCATCCACTGAAGTTGGGACTTCATAATTTGTAAATAACAACTATAATTTATAATTTGTAAATTACAACTAGAACCTTTATTCAAGGTTTAGAAGTACTGTGACTTGGTGTTAGGGTAGGATGATCCTTTACTTCTTTCATTTGACCTCATTTTTTTTTTAAGCAATTGGGGTTAAGTAACTTGCTCAAGGTTACATGGCTAGTCATTATTTCTGTGTGGGTGCTCATTTTCTGAGGCTGGATTTGATCTTGGGTCATCCCAACTCCAAGGCCGGCGCTCTTACTCACTGCGCCACATAGCCGCCCCTTTTAGGGCAATTGGGGTTAAGTAACTTGCCCCAGGTCACACGGCTAGGTTCTTGTTTGTGTGGGTTAAGTGTCTGAGGCCGGATCCGAACTCAGGTCCTTCTGACTCCAGGGCCGGCACTCTACTCATGCATTTGACCTCATTTTAATATTTATTGGTATCACATGGAGTCAATGGCTTCCAGTTAGACAATTCTAATTTTTAAGGGTTGTTTTTTTTTTTGTTCCCCAGAGAGTTGGTCTACCTCTTTTTTCCATTTGGCTAATTCCACTTTTTAAGGAGTTCTTTGCTTTAGTAAACTTGTGTACTTCCTTTTCCATTTGGTCATTTTGCTTTTCAAGTGTTCTCTTCAGTGAATTTTAAGCTTTTTTTTTATCATTTGGCTAATTCTTTTTTTTCAGGTGTTATTATCCTCTTATTCTTTCTGTCCTGTTCAAGTTTTGAAAGGCAGTTCACATGTTATTTTGTTTGATTTTCAAAATTATCTCATGAGACAGTTGATGTTATTATCCCCGTATGACAGATGAAGAAATGAAATTTCAGTAAGTTTAACGGACTTGTTAAAGGTTTTATAGTGACTACGTATCAGGCTCTGGGCACTCCTAACTCCAAATCTATTGAGATATCAACAACAATGATGACAACTACTACTACCACTATCTAGTATTTATAAAGCTCTCTGTGATATACACATGTACATATGTGTATATGAATAAAATATAGGTATATATGTGTGTATAGACATATACATACACATGTATACTTATATACATACTCATATCTCATAGGCAGGATTGCTGTGAGAATCATTATGTATATGTGTGTATACATACATATACATATATATGCATATATATACATATACACACACACATATATATAATATAAACTATCATATAGATATAATTTGATACCTATAACAACTCTGTGAGGAAGTTGATATTATTATCCCCATTATATAGATGAGGAAACTAAGGCTCAGAGAGGTTGAGTGACTTTCTTTGCATCACTAAAATGGTACATTTATGAGGTAGGCTTTGAATTCAGGTCTTCCTCATTCCAAGTCCAGTCCTATATTCACTATACCATATTGTTGCTTCATAGTATATAAAGAGAACCATACCACACACAAAATTTTCCCTCCCTTATGATGTAATTTTAGGGCTTCTGCCTTTTTAAAAATTTATATTAAACCATAGTGATCTACACACATACAACGTTTTTATAAAGAGTGTTGATTGGTTGAAACCAAGACACAGTCTAGTAAAGGTTCGATTTTTTCAAAGAAATGCTTATAACAAACATCTCCCCAAGGGATCATTGTCTTCCAACATTGTAGAATCATTATAAAACATGGAAGGAATGACAAGAAAATTAGAATAAAGTGAAATGAAGAAGGTCTTTGGGCAGTTTCAAGTTATCTGGAGCATTGGTAATGGCCAGTACATATAAATAGATTCACTAGTGAGGGAATGTAAAAATAAAAGCTCAAATAAAATTGAATTTAAATAATGTTGGACAAATTCTAAAACCAGTAAACATAAGTAACAATCAATCAGATATCTAGGAAAATAAAAGCTGGTGTTTTAATGATTTTCTTTATGGGGCTTTATATACCACTGTTCTGTTAATTTAGCAAAAGCTACATGGGAGTTAATGTTTTGTCCTAAAACACACACACACACACACACACACACACACACACACACACACACACAGGCTTAGGAGCTGCCTTTAAAAAATTCTGGGCACATTTTTTTTATTGATTTGGACAATATATGAGGTGTCAGAAAATCTCATTTTAAAAGCTATAACAAGATCTCTTCAGCTGCAGAAGTTTTCAAACAATCATTAGTTACTCCTTTTTTGAGCTAAAATGAATTTCCTTCATGCCCAAGATCCATATTTCTAATCACTATGTCTTCTCTGTCATTTCTAACTAGGAATCCTTAATGGCTGGAATCCTTAATGGCTGACTGCTCATCAGGAGATTAGACCACTGATTACCAGTGTTCTTACAAAACCATGGCTATTCCAGCTTGAAGCACATGAAAAGGACTGCTTCAAGTTCATTTCCCCCAGTCCAATTTCCTTATTTCATCTTTAGAAGCTCAAAGTTATTTTTCTTCTTGCCTCTTGATTCTTTTCTGTGGTACTCATTAAATGTAAGGATGCTAGAATTAAGGACATGTCACCATTTAAAAAGCCAGTTGCATTCACGTGTTTGTGTATACATATATTGTTTGGACATTTTAGAAGTTTGTTTGTTTTTTCCTCTAGCTGGAGACTTCTAACATAATTGACAAAAGTCTAGAAAACCCATAGAATGAATGTGGAATAGTGGATATAATGTCAGAGTCAGGAAGCCTTGTGTCAGAATCCTGCCTCAGACACCAGTTATGTTACCCTGGGTAAATCACTTAACCTCTCTGGGGCTCATCTTCATCATCTTTAAGTGGCAATGGTAGACTTTATCATCTCCCTGTACCTCTACATGTATGACCCTATGAATGCTCTCTATGGCATAATAGAAGGACAGATAAGTCATATGAACTCATGCACCTCTCTAAGGTTATAATTTGCAGAAAATGTTGTATCTTGTTTAGAGGAAGGACCCAAGAAAAAAATCATAGAATCATAGACTTAAAATTTGCAATGATCCTAGATATCATTAGTCATAGAGTGCTAGATATAGATAGAGAAAGGACTATATTTGTCTTTGTTTTATAAATGAGTGTCTAAAGCCCCAAAAAGTTGTGAATTGCCTGAAGTAAGTTATAGTTCCAGGGTTCGAAACCAGATTATATTGTAGGGGGTTAATAAGTGTTTTTTAATTGATTAATTTATTGATTGAATAGGCATCCTTAGTTGGAGTTATTTCCATGTGTGTTTGATAAATACCTGGGATACACACACCTCCTCTATCTGTATATGTGTGTCATTTGGAAATCAAATGTTTTTGAATCAGGTACCAACTGAATCAGATGGCAGGTACCAATGGAACCAATTTAGCAACACTGGATCAATACTATATTCTTTTTAGAAGGTTATGATTTATATTATTTATCTAAACTATGTGAACAAGACATTTCTCAAGCACTTTACCTTAGCCTACTATGTCTATGCTTGTGCTTTCTTTGCTATTGTAATAAACTTCAGTAGGAACTCAGCTTGAGGTTCCAATATTTTTCTTTCTTGTATACCTTTTTTTTTTTTTAAAGTATTTGGCGTTCTCTTCAGGGAGCTACTTAATCTACTACTAAAAAGAAAAGTAAATTGAATTTCTGAATCAGCTATTATACATTTGACAAAATTATATTTGAAATGGTTTAATCTAGAAAAAAATGCAATTAAATGTTCACTTTTCAAGGTGTTAGCCTTACAAGTGGAAATCTTCTATATGCAGTACTGAAATTAGATACATTCTCTGTGTAGGTGTAGGAGGAAGGAGACAAAGTAATCTATTATTTTCCTTCTTTTCAGAAAGTCTCAATGTATTTCATTATTATTTTTGGACCAATTAGCTTAAAAAAACTATGCATATTGATTAAATAGGCTTCCCCCATATACAAATATATATGCATATGTTTGCATATATGTAGATATATATACACAGACACATGTACACACAATTTTTTTTTCTCATACTCAACTCTGCCTATAGGTTAATGGAGTTTTGCATATATAAAAAGGTATGGAGCTTTGAATATGTAAGGAAGGTGAAGGATCCCAAATGAAGCCATACACGTGTAAATAACTGTCCTGGTCACTAGATTTTAAGAAGGAAATGGAGATTATCAAGGGGCCTTATCCAGGATGGTGAAAAGTCCCATGATATCATCGGAAAATTGTATTAAGCTAATGGGGGTGAATACACTAGAACAGAATAGTGGAAATGTTCGTTTTCAAATATTTTTAGTGCTTTCATGCACTATTTGGCCACAGAGTTAAGAACCAGGAACAATGAGTAAAAGTTACAAAAAGGAAGATGCAGTCTTGATTTTTTTTAATGTCTAAAAATCACAATAGTTCCAAAGTAGAATAAATTACTTTTGGAATATCAAATTAAAGTAGAATAAGCCACTTTGGAGCTTCCTCCTTACTGTATATTGTCAAAGAACCTTGCATGGTAATGTCATTTATATTGCAGAAGTGTTACTTGTTCAAGTCAGGGTTGGGTTGTTCACTTGAGTTCTTCATCCATCATTAGACATCTTCAAGCCAAAACTGGATTGTCATGTATCAAGTATGATTCTGTGAGACTGTGAAAAAGATCTCCTGTGTTTTAAATATTTTAATTTTGAGTAATTTATTTGGTCATTATGCCCCCTATTCCTCCCCCCTAAAAATGAACAAGAAAGAAAAATAGTATAGTATGGTTGAAAAGGCTGGAGAAGTCTGTTCTAAATATCTCATAAGCACAGTGGAAAATGGAATGGAATGCATTTTCTTTAACATTATTGCCAGTGATGAAATTATATTCATTTCTGATATTGAACCATTTGACAGTGCCATGGATTTTGGTGGGGAGACTTTTCTTTTTTCCAGATCCAGTACTGTCTCTCCATTTGGGAATTTCTATAATTACAGAACAGTGCCCACTATTCTCAACAAAACAATGGAACACTGTACTGAGCTTCTAGATAAGCCCCACAATCATCACCAAGGTAACAAATTGGGTAGAAAAGGTACTAGTCATACAAATCAATTCCTGACTAACTGACACTGAAGGAGCTGCCTAACCACCTTAGATGAAGTAGCAGGGAACCTTGAAAGAGAAATGTAATAGGCAAGTCAATCTACCATCAGCACATTGGCCACAAAGTATCCAAAGTATCCTTTGGGCCTAGCTGAGACAGCTTCATACATAGCCGAAGAGGTGAGGGAATAGTAACCTTTTCCAACACTAACTATGATTCAACTCCATTTTCTATGTTGTCATCCTGGGAGCAATCCAGGTAGAGAAGGGACCAGGCAACTGCTTCTTCCGGTACACTCATCTCTCTAACCATATCTATTGAACACCTGAAAAAGTTTTCCTTTCCAAAGATCTTGGTATGGACAAATGTTCAATATCAGAAATAGATGTGTTTTTTATTCCAGTGGAATTAACATTGAAGAATATTCCTTACCACCTTCTTTGTCATTAATGGTACACTAAAGACAATGGAATCTTTCTTTCTGATTTCCCCAAACTTTCCAACAATACTCCAAAATCTTTCTAAACTGGAATACGGCTCTATCCCTATGGCCTTCGCACCCTGAAAGAACCCTCTGCCCCTCTACCTTAATTGCAGCTGAAGACACCTAGATGTGTTGTCTGCCAAAACATTATCTCTTGTAGAGCAGACATTATCTTGTGTTTTTCTTTCTATTTTTATCTCCTGTTCTCAGCATAGCATTTTGCACACAGCAAATATGTTTCCCTCATTCATTCATTATTTTATTCATATACTCATTAAATATATTCATCTGAGTTCATCCTTCCCTCAGTGGAGACAACTTCCAGAATCCCTGAAAGTACAAAGAATAACTCAAAAATTGTGGGGTACATATTTTGCAGTCTGAATAAGACACATAGACTTTATGGTTTTGTTATTCCCTTGAGTGAAAAATTAATTTTCATCAATAAAAATGTGCAATATGTAATCCAAAAGTCAGTGGACAGAATTTGAGAACTAAAACTAGGAAAATCTTTTATTTTCCATTAATAACCATTTATTTCCCTCCTTCCTACCTCCCATAAATTTGCAAACAAAACAAAACAAAACAAAAAAACAAGACCTTGTAACACATATGCATGTTCAAGTCAAAAGAAGTTCCCACACTAGCCATCTTCAAAAATGTATATCTCTTTCTTTGAGCCAATCACTTCTACATCAACATCAGATTTTCTAAGTCAACCATGAATCCATAAAAGCACATATGGCTGATGATCATTGTCACAAAATGAAGCCATATCTAAATCCTTGAGTGTCCCAAGTAATTTGTACACCATAATTCTTGACTGATGAGATTAAAGCTATTACTTCACCAATCTGTTACTTTACATTCTATGTCCTCACCTTTTCTCACATTTTTGTCTCTTATTTCCAAGAAAGAAATTTCTTGGTTCTTTCAATCTTTCAATCTTCAATCTTTCTATCTTTTAATGCCATTGCCTTCCATTTCCTACATGATTTCATCCCATCAATCACTTCCTAGCTCTTGTGCAAAGAAAGTCCAGCATCAGACCATTTTAAAGTTTATTTTTAGTGCAGTAAAGGGATGAATGATGGAGGAACATACTTCATTTCTTTTTCAGATTTATCATTGGTCTGTCTTGGATTTTTTTTTCATTTTCTTTCTGGAATTTTTGTAGGAGACATGGCCTTCTCCTATCAAGCACAATATATTACTTAGAAGACCAGAGAGACCAGATATGTTCATTTTTGTAATATTTATCATATATTACGAGATTTCTCAACAGAAAAATCCTATAAATTTTCAATTCTACCACCAATGAATCAGCATAGCTATTTGTTTAAACTTATACAGCACTGATTTTCATTGTATTGCTTCTTTTAAACCGATTTGAATAGTTTCTGAAAATTGTTTTAATTTTATCTATCTTATTAATAATGAGATAAAACATTTTGAAGTATTTATTAATAATTTGTTTTATTCCTTTGGAAAATATGCATTAGTCATTGAGGAAAATGATAATTTTCCTTTTTTATTATTATAATTTTTCAAATTAAATTTTATGTTTATTTTTAGTTTTATCATTCATTTCCACAAGATTTTGAGTTACAAATTTTCTCCTCATCTTTCCCCTACCCACCACCCAAAACAGTGATTCCACTGATTATGCCCTCCCCCAATCTGCTCTCTCCTATATCCTCCTCCAAACCCCCTCCAATTTTCCAGTAGTGCAAGATGCCTGTATATCTTATTTCCCAGTTGCATGTAATAATAACAATAACAATAAATATATTTTAAACACTTGATTTTAAAACTTTGAATTCCAGATTCTTTCCCTTCCTCCATCCTCATCTACCCTTATTGGGAAGATAAGCAATTCAATATAGGTTGTACATGTGTAGCTATGCAAAACTTTTCCATAGTGAATATATTGTGAAAGACTGACTATATTTCCTTCCATCCTATCCCACCCCCCATTTGTTCTTTCTCTACATTTACACTGTCCTTCTTCAAAAGAGTGTCCTTCCAACTTCCCACCCTGCAACATGCCCTCCCCTCCATCATCCTCCTTCTCATCTGTTTCCCTGCTACTCACCTGTAGGGTGAATATTCTATTTAGTTTGTATGTCATTCCTTCCCTAATCTAAATTCAATGAGAGTAAGGTTGACTCATTCCCTTTTGCCTTCCTGTTCTTCCCCTCCATTGTAACAGTTTTCCCTTGCCTCTTGTATATGAGACAATTTACCCAATTCTGTCTCTTCCCAACTCCTCTCATTATATTCCTCTTTCACCTCTCAATGTCACCTTTTAAGTATTATACCTTCCTATTCAATTGGTCCTGTGCCCTCTATGTGTATATATATATATACACACACATACTCACATATATATTCATATACCCATATACCCTCCTATACAGACATATATGTATGTATGCATACATACATGTACATATATATACATACATACATACATATACATACATTTATATTCCCTTCAACTATTTTCATACTGAGAAAAGTTTCATAAGTTACAGTTATAATTTTTCAATATAGGAATGTAAATAGTTCAATACTGATAAGTTCCTTATGATGTCTTTTCCCTGTTTACCTTCTCATGCTTCTCTTCTTCTTATATCTGAAATGTCAGATTTTCTATTCAACTCTGGGTTTTTCATCAGAAATGCTTGGAAGTCTTCTATTCCATTGAATGACCATATTTTTCCCTGAAGCATAACACTCAGTTTTGAAGGGTAGATGATTCTTGGTTTTAACTCCAGCTCCTTTGACCTCTGGAACATCATATTATATGCCCTTCAATCCCTCAGTGTAGAAGCTGCCAAATCCGGTATAATCCTGATTGTGTTTCCACGATTTTCAAATTGTTTCTTCCTGGCTGCTTGTAATACTTTCTCTTTGATCTGAGAACTCCAGAACCTGGCTATAATATTCCTAGGAGTTTTCTTTTTGGGACCTTTTTAGGAGGTGATCAGCAGATTCTTTCAACCTCTATTTTTCCCTCTCATTCTAAAATGTCAGGGCAATTTTCCTTGAGAATTTCTTGAAGGATGATTTCTAGGTTCTTTTTTTTGATCATGGCTTTCAGCTAAGCCAATAATTTTTAATTGCTGTCTCCTGGATCTATTTTCCAGTTCAGTGGTTTTTTCAATGAGTTATTTCACATTACCTTCTATTTTTAAAAATTTGTTTGGATCTGTTTAATAGCATCTTGATTTCTCATAAAGTTACTAGCTTCCATTTGCTCTAATCTAATTCTGAAGGAATTATTCTCTTCAGTGAGCTTTTGAGATTCTTTTTCTATCTGGAAAATTTGACTTCATTCTTCTCCTCATTGGCTTTTTGAGCCTCTTTTTTCATTCAAGTTAGTTTATTTTTCAAGGTATTACTTTCTTCAGTCAGGTTGTTGAATCTCTTTTCATGATTTTCTTGCATCATTCTCATTTCTAGTTTCAATTTTTCCTCTACTTCTCTTATTTGGTTTTCAAAATCCTTCTTAAGCTCCTCAATGGCCTGTAACCAGTTCAAATGTTTTTGGAAGCTTTCAGTGCAGAAGTTATGACTTTGTTGTTTTCCTCCTACTCCATTCCCTGATCCTTTTTGTCCCCCAAAAAGGAATCCAAAGTCAGAATGCTGTGCTTGCCCTGCTTCCCCTGCTTGCTTATGTTGTCCCCCAACCACTAGGTACTTGAGCTTTTCTTTTTTATTTTAAACAAATGCTTTATTAACTTCTGGTTTACATCACTCATTTCTGCCAGATTTTGAGTTACAATTTTTTCCCATTTTTCCCCTACCCACCACCCCAGAATAGCAGTCCCACAAGATATCCCCTCATCTAATCTGCTCTCTCCCACATCTTTTCCCATACCCCCTTCAACTTTACCATTGGGGCAAGGTGAATCTCTGTGCCCCAATACCTGCACATCATATCTCTAAATTACATGCAAAATAGTATTAATAATAGTATTTATATATATTTTCTCTTTTTTATTAATTTTTTATATTTTATTCTCTATTTTTATTTTTATTTTTATTCTATATATTTTTTAAATCATTTCTGCCAGATTTTGAGTTACAATCATTTTCCCCCCATTATTCCCCTACCCAACCTTCCAGAACAGCAGTCCCACAAGATATAGCTTCCTCCAATCTGCTCTCTCCCATACCTTCTCCCATACCCTGTAGCAGCAAGCACCCCAATATCCCCAGGGTGACTGCCAACACAGGTTCTTAGATCTGCTTTTCAAAAGGAAAGCAACTCAAAACGGGTTAACAAGCTTACTTTAATCAAACAAACATACATTACCTAGTTCAGGGGAAAAGGTCAGCACCCCAAACTTCAGAGTTACAGAACTTACAAATCAAACAGACAGGCTTCCAAACTGTCCCAACATTACATACATCAATACCAAATCACAGTTACCAGAGAGGGAAGCATCAACATCTGGGTTTTCAAAGCCGGGGGGCTCTCAACAACGGCTTCCCAGAGTCTCATCTGGTCAAATCACACAACACTTCTCAAAGTGAGCCCCAAAGCAAAGCCCCTCATCAGAGTTTATATAGCCTTCTCCTGGCTCAAAGAATGTAACCACCCTTTTGATCCACTGCCCAATCACACAGCATCAAGGTGTGGTCATTCCTGAAAACCAAGCCTCCCACCACAGGCTCCATGTGACCACATTCAGCCTATTAGGAGGCAGAGCATATTTTCAAATCAAGGAAGGTTTTCAGAGTCTCTTAAAGCCAATCAAAGTCTCTTAAGCCAATCAAAGGGCCTAGGGGCAGGGAAGATCTTTAAATCTGCATTTCCATTACATACCCCCATCGACTTTTCCATTAGAGGAAGATGAATCTTTGTGTCCCAATGCCTGCACATCTTATCTCCCAATTATAGGCAAAAGAGTATTAATAATAGTATTTATATATATTTGAAACATCTAATGTTACGACCTCGAATTTCAGATCCATTTCCTTCCTCCCTTGTCACCCATTCCTTCTTGGGAGATAAGTAATTCAGTATATGTTGTACATGTCTAGCTATGCAAAACATTATCATAGTAGATATATTGTACAAGGCTGCTTATAATTCCCTCCCACTCATCCCACCCCCCACCTGGTCCATTCCCTACATGATCCTGTCCCTCTTCTATAGTGGGTACTTCCAACCTCCCCTCACCCCAAGGATGCCCTCCCATCCATCATCCCTCCTCTCATCCCCCTTCCCCCTATCCTGCTGCAGGTTGAGATATCCCATTTAGTATGTATGTCATTTTCTCCCTGAACCAAATTCAATGTGAATGTGGTTTTGCCTTTTTAGCCTTCCTTATTCTCCCCTCCTTTGCACCCACTTCCCCTACATGAGATAGTTTACCCTACCATGTCTCTCCCCATCTCCTCTTGCCACTTTCCTCTCTCACCTCATAATTTCATCCCTTGAGTATTCTCCCTTCCAACAAATTCAACCTATGCCCTCTATCCATATATAACTGTAACCATATACACACACATTCACATATGTATTCATATGACCACACCCCCTTCCATTATTTTCATAGTGAGAAAGATATCATCAGTCACAGATATTGCTTTTCCATATAGGAATGTAAATAGTTCAACTTTGATAAGTTCCTTTTGATTTCTTTTCCCTGATTACCTTCTCAGGCATCTCTTCCTTCTTGCGTCTGGATGTCAAATTTTCTATTCAACTCTGGTTTTTTCCTCAAGAATGCTTGAAAGTCCTCTATTCCACTGAATGACCATATTTTCCCCTGAAACAAAATACTCAGTTTTGCTGGGTAGGTGACCCTTGGGTTCATTCCCAGTTCTTTTGCCCTCTGGAATATCATATTCCATGCCCTTCAATCCCTCAGTGTAGAAGCTGCCAGGTCCTGGGCTATTCTGATTGTTTTTCCACAATATTGAAATTGTTTCTTCCTGGCTGCTTGTAGTATTTTCTCCTTGATCTGGGGATTCTGGAACCTGGCTATAATATTTCTGGGAGTTTTCTTTTTGGGATCTTTTTCAGGAGGTGATCTGTGGATTCTTTCAACCTCTATTTGCCCTCTGGATCTAAAACATCAGGGCAATTTTCCTTGAGAATTTCTTGAAGGGTGATTTCTAGGTTCTTTCTTTGATCATGGCTTTCAGGTAGTCCAATAATTTTTAAATTGTCTCTCCTGGATCTATTTTCCAGGTCAGTGGTTTTTCCCATGAGATATTTCACATTGCCTTCTAATCTTTCATTTGTTTGGATCTGCTTAACAGCATCTTGATTTCTCATAAAGTCATTAGCTTCCATTTGCTCCAGTCTAACTCTGAAGGAATGAATCTCCTCAGTGAACTTTTGAGATTCTTTTTCCATCTGGCAAATTCGACTTTTTAAGGCGTTCTTCTCCTCATTGCCCTTTTGGGCCTCCTTTGCCATTTGAGGTAGTCTATTTTTTAAGGTGTTGTTTTCCTCAGTCTGGCTGTTGACCCTCATTTCATACTTTTCCTGCATCCTTCTCATTTCTCTTTCTAATTTTTCCTCCACTTCTCTTATTTGATTTTTAAAGTCCTTCTTAAGGTCCTCTATGGCCTGTAACCCGCTC
The DNA here is from genome assembly GCA_011680675.1 of Gymnobelideus leadbeateri. Classification (NCBI taxonomy): domain Eukaryota; kingdom Metazoa; phylum Chordata; class Mammalia; order Diprotodontia; family Petauridae; genus Gymnobelideus; species Gymnobelideus leadbeateri. The sequence continues at coordinate 131,704 of WOXC01008578.1, forward strand.
GTGTTTTCCCCTGGGGCTTTTGGAACAGGACTTCTGACCTCACAGTCCTTTTCCCGCTCTATGCCCCCAAAATAGGAGTCTAGGGTTGCATTTTTCTGTTTCCTTTGCCTTGGCATGTTGCCACTTAATTGCTTGACTTTTGGGCTTGTTGCCACACTATGGCTTTAAGGCCAGCTAGAAGAATTTTCGTCCCAAACGTGTGGGGGGCAACTTCCGTTTCTGGCAAGCTGTAAACCCACCCACAACTTCCACCCTAGATCACAATCCAGATCCAGGGAGGTTAAAGCAAGAGCAATTACCCCCCAAGACTGATCGCTGGATCTCCCCACGATTTGTAGGCTGGGAGCCCGAGCTGCCTCTGAAAACTACAAAATGGCATGTCTCCTCAGTGGCTTCTAGCCCCCAGGGGAGGGAGCTGACGCGTTCCCCAAATACAGGCCCGAAAGTCCATAGGACACTAACCTCTTACTTTGTCCTAGGCATGTCTATGTTGATAATTCTGGAGTCGCCAGAGCTCCTGGTGTTCTGGGGTTCCTCCAGCTGGCTGCTGGCCCTGCCGCCCTGGGGCTAAAGCCTCAGCTCACGTGGACCTGGGCTCCGCTCGGCTGGGCTCCTGCGCTCTGCGCGCTGCCGGCTCCCAGACTGCTGCGCTGGTCCTTCCTGCATGGCTGCTGGGCTGTCCTCAGCGGGAGGTTAGCTTCTCTGTGTCGTTCTGTGGGTGCTGGGGCTCCAGTTGTTCAGAGTCCTTTTTTACATAGTTTGTGGGGAATCTGGGGGCAGAGAGGCTTGGACGAGCTGTTTCTACTCCGCCATCTTGGCTCTGCCCCCCCCCCCCCAATCCTCTATATATATTTGAAACATTTACTTTTAAAATTTCAAATTTCAGATTCATTCCCTTCCTCCCCTGTCACCTACTCCCTTTGTGAAGGTAAGGAATTCAGTATATGTTGCACTTATAAAGCTATGCAAAACATTACCATAGTAGATGTATTGTAAAAGACTGCTTATATTTCCCTACCACCCATCCCACCCCCCACCTGGTCCATTCTCTACTTTGATCCTGTCCTTCTTCTAAATCAGGTACTTCCAACCTCCCCCCCCCCCGAATTCCATCCCCTCTAACATCCCCCCTCTCATCCTCCTTTCCCCTACTCTCCTGCAGCATGAGATATCACATTTAGTATGTATGTCATTCTCTCCCTGAGCCAAATTCAATGAGAATATGGTTTTACCTTTTTGCCTTCCTGTTCTTCCCCTCCCCTTCAACTACTACCCCTTTCCTCTTCTACATGAGATAGTTTACCCTACCCTGTCTCTCCCCATCTCCTCTTGCCACATTCCTCTCTCACCTCTTAAATTTACCCCTTAAGTATCATCCCTTCCCACCAAATTAGACCTGTGCCCTCTATCCATGTATACCTGTAAATACACACACACACACACACACACACATTTACATATGTATTCATATGCCCATATATCCTTCTTCAATTATTTTCATACTGAGAAATGTTTCATCAGTCACAGTTATTGCTTTTCCATGTAGGAACGTAAATAGTTGAACTTTGATAAGTTCCTTTTGATTTCTTTTCCCTGTTTACAGTCTCAAGTATCTCTTGCTTCTTGTGTCTGAATGTTAAATTTTCTATTCAGCTCTGTTTTTTTCCTCAACAGTGCTTGAAAGTCCTCTATTCCACTGAATGACCATATTTTCCCTGGAAACAAGATACTCAGTTTTGCTGGGTAGGTGATTCTTGGTTTTAAACCCAGCTATTTTGACATCTGGAATATCATATTCCATGCCCTTCAATCCCTCAGTGTAGAAGCTGCCACGTCCTGTGCTATTCTGATAGTGTTTCCACAATATCAAAATTGTTTCTTCCTGGCTGCTTGTAGTATTTGCTCCTTGATCTGGAATTCTGGAACCTGGCTATCATATTCCTAGGAGTTTTCTTTTTGAGATCTTTTTTAGGAGGTGATCAGTGGATTCTTTCAACCTCTTTTTCCCCAACAGGGTCTAAAACATCAGGGCAATTTTCCTTGAAAATTTCTTGAAGAGTGATTTCTAGGTTCTTTCTTTGATCATGGCTTTTGGGTAGTCCAATAATTTTTAAATTGTCTCTCCTGGATCTATTTTCCAGGCCAGTGGTTTTTCCCATGAGGTATTTCACATTGCCTTCTATTCTTTCATTTGTTTGGATCTGTTTAACAGCATCTTGATTTCTCATAAAGTCACTAGCTTCCATTTGCTCCAGTCTAACTCTGAAGGAATGAATCTCTTCAGTGAGCTTTTGAGATTCTTTTTCCATCTGGCAAATTTAGCTTTTTAAGGCATTCTTCTCCACATTGCCCTTTTGAGCCTCCTTTGCCATTTGAGTTAGTCTACTTTTTAAGGTGTTATTTTCCTCACTCAGGCTATCGACTCTCATTTCATATTTTTCCTGAATCCTTCTCATTTGTCTTCCCAATTTTTCCTCCACTTCTCTTATTTGGTTTATGAAATTCTTCTTAAAGTCCTCTATGGCCTGTAACCCACTCATATTTTCATTTGGGGCTTTTGGTGCAGGATTTTTGACGTCACAGTCCTCCTCCTGTTGCATGCTTTGATCCTCTTTGCCCCCAAAATAGTAGTCTAATGTTGCATTTTTCTGTTTATTTTGTTTCCTTTGCCTAGGCATACTGCCACTTAATTACTTGACTTTTGGGCTTGCTACCACAGTAGGACTCTGCCACCAGACAGGGGAGCTTCCTTCCCAAACGTTGGGGTCTTCACAACTTCTGGAGGTATTAGTTGGGTGGCCTCTGTGAAGTGTCCACACACTCCAGCAAGCTGTATACCCACCCCACACCCCCCCCAGACTGCAATCTAGATTCAGGGAGGTTAAAGCAATAGCGATTACCCCCCAGACTGAATGCTGGATCTTCCTACAGTTTGCAGACCATGAACTGAAGCTGCCACTGAACCTGTGCCATGTCTACTCAGCTACTTTTCACCCCTAGGGGAAAAAGCCGATGTGTTCCCCAATTACTGGTCCCAAAGTCCAAAGGGCATTAACCTCTCACTTTGTCCTAGGCATATCTGTGTTGATAATTCTGGAATCGCCATAGCTGCTGGTGTTCTGGGGTCCTTCAAACCAGCTGCTAGCCAGGCTACCCTGGGGCTGAAAACTTGACTCAGGCGGGCCTGGTTTCAGCTCCAAAAACCCTGTGCTGTTGCTTCCCATTGGGCTTTGTTGGCTGCTCTCAGAGCAGTGTGCTGCCCGCTCCCTGCAAGGCTGCCTGGCTGTCCTCAGTGGGAGGTTATCTTCTCTGTGTTGTTCTGTTGGTGCTGGAGCTCCAGAAGTTGTTCAGAGTCCACCTTTTACATGGTTTGGAAGTGGTATGGGGGAGAGTGCCTTGGAAGTGCTCTTTCTACTCTGCCATTTTGGCTCTGCCCCTCGATTCTTCAGCTTTTTTGCCACAGTAGAACTTTGCTTACAGAGAGGAGAACTTTGTCCCAAATAGCTGGGGTTTTCTCAACTGCTGGGGTTATTAGTTTTTCCTCTCTTAGAAGCCTCCACTACATTTGGCTCACTGGTCATGCACCCCAGGACCTCTGCCTGGGATTGGGATCCAGATCCAAGTAGGTTAAAATAAGAGTGATTACCCAGATCCAAGTAGGTTAATGCAAGAGTGATTACCCTTCAGACCCCTACAATCTATTGGCCAGGAGCTCTGAAGCAGCCATGTAGCTGTGGTCACAGTGCCTCAGCCACTTTTCACTCCAGGGTAGAGGCCAGACCACACTCCTGGACCCCCTGTTCCTAAAGTGCACTGACCTCTCACTTTGTCTTTGGTATTTATGGGTTGATAATTCTGGAAACTGCCACAGCTGCTGTTGATCTACTCTCTAGTCATCCCTCTAGCCCCAGCTGGTTGGGCTGCCCTGAGGCTAAAACCTTGGGCTTATGCTGGGCTTGGCTAGGCTCCCATCATGCTGCCCTTGCCCCTTTCTGCCAGCCTGCTGGGCTGTCTTCAGTGAGAGGCTAGTTTCTCTCTGTTACTTTGTAGGCTCTGTAGCTTTAAACTTTGTTTAGAGTCATTTTTTTACATGTATTAGAGGATGTGGAGCCACAGGGAAGTCCTATTTCTGCTCCAACATCTTGGCTCTAATACCCTCCCACCCCCCTACCCCCACCCTCCCTTAAGATATATTTTAACATATGGAACACAATGATCATCTTTTTCCTTCGTTATTCAAATCCTGGTCTATCAAGCATACTTCTGACTTTGTCCAAAGATTCACCCCACATAGACCATCTTATATAGGTTGAATTCTTACAATAACTACCACTGTTCAACTCAAGTAGGACTGGGTGGAGATGGATTCTTCTGCAGATCATGGGAGGCTTCTGAGTCTCATCAAGCCAGGTCCTCAGCAGAAGGAGCTGAAGATGTTTTACTCAACTCCTCATTAATATGTCTACCCCCTCATTGATTTTTAACCAGAATTAATTTTCACCCTCAGTGATACCCTTTTTTCTAAAAGTATTTAAACATTCCATGACATCCATGCTGGGTTCTGGGTTTCTGAGAGTGCAACTGACCTCAATATATTGATTATGTGCTACCCTAAGTAATAAATTGATTATTACTTGCCCAGAAACTCTGTCTCTCAGCTTTTCATTCATCTCATCATTTTCAAACCATATTATCTTCTATCTTTCTGCCACATTTCACATTGTTGATGACATGTTCTTTTTTTCAGTTTTTATAACAGTGAAAAGTTTGTCGTGTATTTTACTGATAGTAAGCTATTAATATTTTCCCTATTCATTCTTTCATTCATTCATATTTGCCTATTGAATTATTGCCCCCTCTATCTTTTCTTGTTGTTGTCATTGTTGGCTCATCTCTCATGTCCTTAAATGTATGTCTAACTGGATTCTCTCCCTACATTTTTTTCTTTTTGATTTCATTAACTATTGTGGTTTCACTTACAAATTTCCTCCAGTCCTATCTATATTCTTATCCATAGGCTCTCTATTCCCAGAGCTTCAATACTTTATTTCAACTGCTTCATAGATATTTTTCCCTCAATGTTTTATCAGTGTTTCAGACTCAAAATGTTCAAAAAGGACACCCCCCCATTTCCCCTTTATTCTCAACAGCTTTTATTTGATTTGATTTTTGATGAACCATCATTTTCCCAATCATGCAGGCTCAAAACCCTGAAGTCATATTTAATTTTTCTCTATCCCTCACCTGTTACACCCAATCTTTTGCAAAATCCTGTGAAAGAAATCTTCATTTCAATTCAAATGAATATTTACCAAGCACATATAAGTTGAAAGGTATTATGCTAAATGAGCATTCATATTTCCTTTCTATTCCCACTAAAAGCCTCTTAATTCTGGTCCCCATCATTTCTTACCAAGATAATTATTATAGTGTCCTAATAGACATGATTTTTGCATTCCAAATCCCAAGGGTTAATTATGCCTATTCAGATAACTTCTAGATCTCTATATCCAGCCCTGTCCTACATGTCTATTGGACATTTATAACTGGATTTTCCATTGGTAACTCAAACGTGACATGTCCAAAACAGAAATCACATTTCCCAAATCCTATTTCTCATCCAAACTTCCCTAGTTTAGTGAATGCTTCCCCCATTCTTATAGTCACCTGAGATTTTGGCATTTGCATAATCCTCAACTCCCCATTCAGTTACTCCATATAGCCAATCCTTTGACAAATCTTATCTTTCCTGCCTCTCCATCTCTTACACATCATCTCCTCTCTTCAAACCCGCAAGCACTGCCTTAATCTATAGCTTTCATGTTTAAAAAAAAGTTTAGAATATTCTCCTTCCTCATATTTGCTCTTTGAATTCCTGTCTTTTAAGGCAAAACCCAAATGCCACTATTCCATTGTCTTTCCTGGTCACTTGGTAATAACCTTCCCCCTTGAGAGTCAAATTGCACTTATTTGTGAATCTCTCCCAGTGCTTTAATCAGCCAAACAATCAACAAACAAGTGTATAATGTCCACTATTTGTCAGACACTATCCTAGGAAATGGTAATACACTGTAATCCAATTATCCATTTCTGTATCACCTATTAAGCAATAGATTACCTAAGAATAGGGATGATGTTTTATTCATTATTTTATTCAACCATCATTTAACAATCAGCAGATTGCCTAGGTCAGTTGATATTGGATATAAAAAGTAAAACAAACAAACAAACAAACCTTGAAGCATTTCTTGCCCTCCAAAAGCAAACAACAAAAACAACTACATTCTATTGAAGGTAGAAAAATGCATATCATAAAATTTAACATACATAGCAATTTGGGGGAAAACATTTTGTATTTCCTTTAACACCTATCTTTGTGCTCTGAGCATAGTAAATACTTAATGATTGCTGAATTAAATTGAATTAATCATTATTCAATTGAATTTCATTATTTTGCCCACTTTACGGATTAATTCAAATGATTTTATGATCTCATGGAATTTGGAAATTCCTTCTAATGGTACATATTGCTATCTATCCTTCCCTAACCATTTGTGCAGTTCTAGTACAAATCCCCCCCCACCATAAATTAGCCCCAGGGGATCAACCAGATATGAAGGAGGGTTTTTTTCCCTTATCCTAACAGCAGATTACATTGTTTTGAAGAGAAAATCACTACTTAGGGGACACCCTTCTAGTGATCATCTTCTCTATACTTATCTGGGCTGATTGTTGGATAAACCATAGATATAGGTCTATTGTCAAGTCCATATTTGAATTTTTTTTTTGGTTTCTTAAAACATACCAGTCTTTTTTCTTCTTTTCACAAAAATTTCAAGCACCAGAATCATCTCAATGCCATGATCAAGAAACTAAGTATGGATTAAAACACACACACACACACATTCACTTTACTAAATCCTCTCTAGAAAATTATTTATATTTTACCAGATAAGAGATAGCATGACAGAGTACAATAGAGAAAACCAAAATCACTTGGGTTCAAGTTCCTACTCACACACATATTGACTGTATTTCACTGGGAAAGTCATTTAACTTTTCAGGGCTCTAGGAAACTGTCTAAGATGTCACAAGGAAGGTACCAATCTACATTATAAGAAGTGTCACCAAGTGGAAGTCCTTTACACATAAATTCCTTATTACTTATCATGTCAGAAAGCATTTGTAAAGCATTTTGCAAATATCAAAGTGCTAATATATGGATCAATAAACAAGTGTAAGCCATGTCCCAAAACCCATTGATATAGGCCAACTTTTTATTGGTAGAAATCAATGTCCTGCCCTGCATAAGACCTGGGCAAGTATGGATAAGATAGGAAGGGCTCCAGTCTTCAGTTCTCTTTTAGATTCTTCAAGCTTCAAGACTCCTTCAAGGGTCATCACTTCAGTTGCTTTTGGATTCCAGCTTCAAGAGGAAAGATAGAAGAGGACAATCCCACTTCATGTTGAGGAAGGAAAAGAATCTGGGAAGATATGAAAGGAGCTAGCATTCCCTATCATGTTGTTATCCTCAACTTGTTCTATTAGAGACATCAGGGAGATTCCCCTTAGATGAGACAATGTCAATCTATTTTGCTTGAGCTCAGTTATCTCACTTCTAGTGCAAGACCTGCTTCATTGTATATTGTCTGGTATATAATTTTGTGCAATATAATCTGACATATATTGTCTGGTATGTAATCTTCTTTGTGTACCTCTTCTGATATGGATTTAGATATGTGTTTATTTATTTAGTATTTCATACATATGCTCATTGTGGAACAAGGTATTTAGTGAGGAAATGTTGTTGTTTATCCTTTGTTCTTGAAGAGGACCATGATATTATGGAGGTGATGCCATGACATGCAAGTGAATTGGATATAAGTGAGGGAGGGCTGTGCAAAGTCACCAGCCTCACTTTCTGCTCTGGCACCATCTGAGTTCAATGGCCAGATGTAGAACAGGACAACTGGAGATGGACCTAGTGGGAAAAGAGTAAAGCCTTGGATATAAAGCTTGAAGTTCTTCTTCCCAATAATAATAGTGACAAAGCAATCAGAAATAAGATTGAACCAGAACATATACTCCAAAATGATATAGTAATAAAATGATATTTATATACATTAAAATACTTAAATTAAAGTTATATATTTAAGCATATTTAAATAATTTTAAATAAATTATAATTTGAAAGGGAGACATAATTCTAGTCTGGCACCACCTATCTCTGAAGAGAGAAAAACAGTGTCTGGCTCCAAATTCCTGCTCCCATTCCTGGAAGGGATTAAAGGCACCCTTAGAGAAGTGTTGGTGAAGAGGCTAGTAGAGATTCAGTTCTGCCTCCTTTCCATCATATAATAACAATTTGTACTACTGGTGGGCTTCAGTTATATGTAATCTCTTTCTCTCTGCATCTCTGTGTCTATGCCAATGTCCATGTCTGTGTTTCTCTCTGTCTCCCTCTCTCTGTCTCTCTATCTCTCTCTGTCTCTCCCTCCATTCCTCCCTGCCCCCATGTAGGGTTCTTTTTACTCAATCATCTATTAAGTGCTTACTATACATCAGCCATTGTACTGGGAGATGGATTTATATGGTAGAGAAAGGACTAGATTTGGAATCAGGAAAATCTGGGTTTAAATCGCAACTCAAACACTCAGGCATGTGATCTTGGGATGGTCTCTTAAATTCTTTGAGACTCAGTTTCCTGATTTGTGAAATGAAAGGATTAGCCTGGATGGCTTTTATAGTCCCTTCCTTATATAAATATAATTTAAAAACAGAATAGTTTGAGAGGAATGACACTATTTGTTGTGGCATCAGAAAGAAGATCATTAGCACTTCATGACTAAACGGAATCTTAAAGAAAAAGGGAGATTCTGTGAGGAAGAGGGAAACACTAAATGGTTCAGAGGAATACTAAATAGCTAGGGCAATGACATGGAGATAGAAGATGGAATACCAACTACTGTGAATTTTCTAAAAAATGTTTGCCAATTATCTAATTATATTATAGACTATTGGAAGTAAAATATGATATTACAATTTGAAATCTGACTTTTGCTAACTGATGTCCTAGTATACATTATGTTTCAGCTTATTTCATTCTATATACATTAATATGTCTTTCTAAGTCTCTTTGCAATAATCTATTTGTCTAATCATAGAGTTAATGCATTCCACTATCACATTTATATACCACAGCTTATTTAGTCCTTTTTAAACAGTTGGACAACCTCTCAGTTTTAGTTTTTACCATCATAAAAACACTGCTATAATCATTTTTGCCTATAAAGCTTACTATTGTTATTATTTTATTAGAATTTAAAAGCTCTAAATGTTGGTTTACTAACTACAACTAATAAATTCTGGAATAGATTGGACAATTAAGCTTAAAATTTAATACCATACAGCTTTATCCATGAGTTTGCAGTGATAGGGCAGGAGAAACCACTGGCCATTCTCCTTGCTACTGAAGTCTTATTCTCATTAGGCTCCTTGAAAGAGCATTGTGTACTTGGGCTCATTAGGATCTCAAGTACAGGCAAAAGAACACAGTTCCAGAGAGGCTGAGATGTTCTTTAGATGCATCTTGGCATTGGTGATTGATATATATGTTTTATGGTTCCATAGAAAAGAGTTAATAGCGGTCAATTATTGCCTCTACAATTCACAAGAGACCTTTTTTTGTGACAGGTAAGGTGGAAAAGGCATTTAAAAGTTTGACTAGAAAAAAGAGTTCAAACTCTCATGCTCTATAAAAATTAAAAAAAAAACATTTTTTAAGACAAATATGCTTTTTTTTTTCAATGTCAGGTTAATGTAGCAATTACATTTTATTTCAAGCTATTAGCATTGAAAAGGGGAGGGTGAGTTCTTTTCTTATACTATTTGTAAATCTAGCCTTTTGTTATTGTTATTCAGTTGTTTTTAATCACTTTCCTACTCTTCCTGACCCTGTCTGTAGTTTCCTGGGCAAAGAGAGTAGAGTGGCTTGCCATTTTCTTTTCCAGGCTATTTTACAGTTGAGAAAACTGAAGCAAATAGAGTTAAATAATTTGTCCAGGGTCACACAACTAGTAAATGTCTGAGCCTGCATTTGAACTCAGAAAGATGAATCTTCCTGTCTCCAGACCTGGTACTCTATCCACTGTGCCACCTATCTACTGCCCTATATCTAGTTTAGAGGGATGAAAAAAATATTCATTTGTTTATTTCCAACTTCACATATTATTTCTCACCCCTTTGATAAGTAACATGTAGTCTTCTCTTTATCCCTAAGTATGTCCCCCTGGACATACTTCAGTGGCAGGAGTCACTCTGAAGGCTTGATATGAGTATTTAAGGTACATGAACAGCAAACCTATTGACTGAATATGGAGTAATGGTTCGTAAGCACCAAATGGAATATATAATGCCCCCTAATTCAGTCTGTTAGCATGTACAGGAATTTATCCAAATAATTATTATCTCTATCTCCTCCACACTACTATTTTTAACCAATAAAATATCTTTCAGAAAAAGAAAAAAAGTGAAAGCAAAAACAGTAACTAATGTACTAAGATTTCTATGTGGGATGCATTAGAGAAAGGTTTGAATTGTGCCGTACATAGTATTTGAACCATTTATGATGAGAAACAATTTGATCTTGAAAGGATTTTGAGTCACTTTATGTAGTTCAGGGTTTTTCAAGCAGCCAGATTATTTTTAATAGTAAATAGTAGTAGTAAATACTAAATTCATAATAGTAAATTCTTAGTAAACAAAGAAACAAAAAATAAATTTTAAAAATCATACAATATGACAAGCACAAGTCATAATCTTTTATGAACTGATAATTTATACAAAATTAATATCTGGAGTTTGAATGTTTAGAAAAATGGAAATGATGAAGAATACGATGTAACTAAATATATGATATGGTAGAGAAAGGACTAGATTTGGAATCAGGAAAATCTGGGTTTAAATAGAAAGTCAAACACCCAGGCATGTGATCTTGGGATGGTCACTTAAATTCTCTGAGACTCAATTTCCTGATTTGAGAAATGAAAGGATTAGCCTGGATGGCTTTTAGAGTTCCTTCCTTATGCTCCTCTAATGCTAGTTTGAATCACCGATCTTGACCCTCAAGAAAAGATGTAAAATGCACTTCCCTCTTTTTCCAGCAAAATGGAATATATATATGAATCTCGCTTATGTTATTGGGTAATATAATTTGTTTTTGCTTAACTGCATTTGTTTATTTGCTGCAAGGGAATGTCCACTGGAGGTAGAGATATGGGAAAGCAGTAAACATGTCTAGAAAATATTGTGATTTTAAAATTATAACACACACATATATTTAACAAAGTATAATCATGTGGAGGAAATAAACAAGTAAATATATTATGGAGGCCAGCTTTGGAGTCAGACAGAGGACCTGAAGTAAAAGCATGCTTCTCCTATTAATGATCTATGTGACTTTAGGAAAGTCACTTAGAGTCCCTGTGCCTCAGTTTCTTCATCTAAACTGTAAGTGTGCCAAACTAGATGATTTCCAAGGTCCCCACCAGCTTTAGAGCTTTACTAATATGGGTAAGCATTAAATAGTGATACATTGTACAAGCCCCAGGTAAAAATCAGTCTCATAACTTTACAGTCACCCCTTGAACACTTGTAAAACTACAGTGTGGAAACAGCCTTTGAATTGTTTGTAATTAGAATTTTGAGGAGGAGGAGAAAAAGGAAGAGGAAGAGGAGGAGGAGGAAGAAGAAGAGTTTGTTGCTGACACAGTGGGAGAGAATGCTGGACTGGGAATCAGGAAGACTCATCTTCTTGGGATCAAATCTGACCTCAGACCTTTTCTATCAGTGTGACCTTGGAAAAGTCAACCTTGCTTTCCCCAGTTTTCTTATCTGTAAAATGAGCCAGAGAAGGAAAAGGTAAGCCAGATATTGATATCTTTGCCAAAAAACCCAAATAGGTTGATGAAGAGTCATACATGACTGAACAATACTGATTGTGAGAGAATGAGCCCAGTGCTATGTACTGGTTGAAATAAATTAATCAGGATTTCACTAAATAGTAGGTAGCTAATTTAAAACAGCACATAGGATCAAGCTTGTTCTCTCACAGGTAGCAGTAACAACATATGATAATGGAGAATGAAAGAATGATGGAAATTGAGAAGGGAATTTAAATGGAGATAAAATTCATTGGTCCATCCTAACAACTAGGCCTTCTCCATCCTTTGTATACAAGGTTATTAAATAGAGAATTCTGCTGCCAGATATATAGCTAATGTGTGAGACCTTGGAGCTAAGAAAAGCCCTGGAAAGCTCCTTCAACCAGTAAAAATTGGATTTAAGAGAAAACAATATCTTTTCCAAGCTTACTCACAGTTCAGATTAAATAACATCAATATCACTGAGAGAATCCTGCATTTGAAAAAAAATGATTTTTAAGCTCTCAACAATCTTAAGAATTGCTGTAGCATAGAAAAAATATGACAAATACCAGAGGCTGGAGGTACTGAGTGTGCAGAGTCTAAATCTTTTAGCCAACGAGAAACTTCTAGGTCAAAGTGATTGTGTTTTAAAATCAATTTTTATCTCCACTGTTCCATCCATTGCAAAAGGAAACAAACTTTATATTTAACATCCTCTTCATAAACTACTTTTGGATTCAAATGTACACTGGCCAAATTCATAAGATCCAGGGAGGTAAATTGAAGAACACTTAAATTTCAGCTATTTAGCTGATTGAATTCCATTTCCACACCCTGTAAAGTATCAGCTTTTTTTTTAAACAATAAGGAAAAAAAGAGTATTTTGGTTTATGATGACAGAACAGCAGTCTTTCTGCAGCAGATCCCTCCAGCAAGTTTTTTTAATATATCTGATTTGTCAAAGTCACCATTTCTCCTTAATCTTTCCAGCCAGTTTCAAATGCTGAAAGCTATCACCTATTCATTTTCCTGAGCATTGTAAAGAAGAAGATGTACAGAGTGGAATAGTCTTCTACCCAAAATTTGGAATAAAATGGTCCTTTTGAATATAATTTGTAAGGAAGGTTGATGAGTTGGTTAGAGAAAAAAAATGTAAATTTATTCTACAAATTTTTCTTCTTTTAGTTTAATGTACATATTCATGATTTAACAGTTCTGAAATGAACTTGTTTCCTTTTGCTATGGTTCCCAAAGACATGTAGGCACATTTTCTACATGCATGAATTAATTTCACATTTATTTGGATCTTGGATTCAAATCCTGACTGTAACACATGTTGCATTGTTGTTCAGTCATGTCTGACACTTTCTGACCCGATTTGGGGTTTTCTTGGAAGAGACAATGGAATGATTTGTCATTTCCTTCTACAGCTCATTTTACAGATGAAAAAGCTAAAGCAAAAAGTATTAAGTGATTTGCCCAGGGTCACATAGCTGGTAAATGTCTAAGGCCAGATTTGAACTCATGAAGCTGGGTCTCACTAACTCTAGGGCCTGTACCATCCAGCTTGTGTAGCCAGATACAAATTGTTTAATCCTTTAGGACCACAGTTTTTTCTGCTCTAAAGTGGAAGATGGGATTGGGTTGGATAGCTGTCAAAGGTCCCTTAATACACTAAATCTGAAATCTTAAAATCCTAAAAGAATATCTTGCTTTCTGCCAGTTCTGCCAAATGACAAACACAAGAGGAAAATGGAAGAGGACATGATACATGTTTTCTAGGTCCTTTCAAAAACAGGGTATTGTCCCTTTGGTTACATATATGCAAATATACAAGAAAGGTGATATTGTAGATATCAAAGTTATGGGCACAGTTCAGCAAGGAATGCCCCACAAATGTTAACATAGCAAGATTGGATAGGCCTATAATGTTACTCAATATGCTTTAGGCATTGTTCTAAACAAACTAGTTAAGGGCAAGATTCTATTCAAAAGAATTAACGTGTATATTGAGCATATGACACAATCTGAGAGCAGAGATAGCTTCCTGAAAATGATCAGAAGAAGAAGGAAGCCAAAGAAATAGGTACCTGGGTTCAACTGAAATTCCAGCTGTTTCATGCAGAGAAGCACAATTTGTGAGAACAAATCATAAGGAACCTGAACTATTGGAACCAAGGCCCTATGAATTCATGGCATAAATGACTGTTAAAAAAATAAAAATTTCTTGGATTAAAAAAATCTTATATTGTTTGATTCTTGGAGCAAATGCTATATTTCAATTATTGGCTCCAGAGAAATGGCACCAAAATAATATATTTTTTTGCTTGTTGGCGCGGGGAAGGCAGGATAATTGGAGTAAAGTGACTTGCCCAAGGTCACATGGATAGTAAGTGTTCAGTGTCTGAGGTCATATTTGAACTAAGGTCCTCCTAATTCCAGGGTGGGTGCTCTATTCACTGTACCACCTAGCCATCCCAACACAAGTAGTATTAATCCTTAAATCTGATGATTACTTTTTAATGTAAAATTGAACACTTTGTGGAATTTTAAAGGAAATATGGCAAAAATTGTTTTTCTCTTTTATACTATAGAAAACATTTTTCTCTAATACAATCTTGAAGTCTGCATCCATTGAGAATATGAAATGCCTCCAGGAGGGAGAATGATAGCTTTCCTTCAGTCAATCAATAACATACTCTGCTAGTTCAATTATACTCACAATCTTTCATAACACAACACTGACCTTGTGTTCTTTGCTTAGATCCATGGGATTCACCAGAAAGTGTGTGTTGGGGTTGCCTTTGAGGCAGACAGATTGGAATTTGCCAGTAGATAGCTTTATCCAAATTGTGATAGGCTAAATTAGTTTTAATTTCTCAGTTTAGCAAACTGTAGTTATCATTATAGTTTCCCACGATTAACCACAACAATAGCAACAACAACAACAAAAAATGAAATCAAACAAAAACACATAATTCCTCTCTTATAGAGAGATAGACAAAGTCAGGCCTCAAACGTTAATTGCAAATTCACAGAAGTAGTAGCCTTTCAAAAATTGCATTTCCTTCATAATATAAAAGCATATAACATGTCAACAATTTAAAAAATGATTTTTAAAATGTAATTTTTAAAATATTTTTTGTCTTTTTGGAGGGGAAGAAATGGCAATTGGGGTTGTCTTGCCCAAGATTCCAGAGCTAGTAAGTGTTAAGTATCTGAGGCTGGATTTGAACTCAGGTCCTCATGAATCCAGGGCATGTGCTTTATTAACTGTGCCATATGCCCGTCCCCTTGATTTTTAAAAATGGTACAAACATTTTCAAATTAACCACACTCTTTAAGAAGTCTGTTGTAATTAAGTAAAAACAATTGAATAAGAATATTGATATTTATCATTTTCAGTCAATCAATAAACATTTATTAAGTATCTGACATCTGCCAAGCACTGTGCTAAGAAATGGAGATACAGATATAAAAAAGACAGTCCTTACTCAAAATAAGGACCTGAAAAGGCCTTAGCCTAAAAGGGTCATGGTCTCCCATTGAAACCTGGACAAATTCCAGTCATCCTGATGAATATATAGTCACTGGACCCAGATGGCTCTGGAGGAGACAGTAAGATTGGTGACCTTGGAAAACTTTCCCTCACTCAAATCAAAGTCAACTGCAAGTCATGACATCATTTCCCTGATGCCATGGCCCTCTTCAAAAATGAAGAGTAAAGACAACAACCTTACCCTCAAGGGACTTAAAATCTAATGACAAAAGATAATGCACAAAATAAAATTTTAAAACAATGGGGAGATAAATAGCAAAATAATTTCATTCAGGTGGGAAATGAGATGTCTGAGGTGATATCTGTTCTTTCCTTTCTGAGTTTCTGGATCTTCCAACCAGTAAGAAGAGCAGTGGAATACTGATGAGGTGTGAGTGATAATGCTGAAAGAATCTTGTAAAAAGATGAGATTTCCTAAGAATGAATTTACAGGGTGTTTGTGTGTGGCAGGGGTAAGGGTGGGAGTACATGGCAGAGAAGCAAAAGTTGTACAGAATCAATGCAGTCAATAGTGGGAGGAGATTTGAGACTCTGTGCACTGAATCCATAATCTCTCTGGTAGGAGGTAGAAAAGCTATTTCATCATCAGTCCTCTGGAGACATGGATGGTCATTGTATTCATAATAGTACTTATATTTTTCAAAGTTGTTTGTCATTACCCTATTGCCATTACTGTATACACTATTCTCTTGGTTCTCCTAATTTCATTCTGTTTCAGTTTGTAAATTTTCAAATTAGTTCATTTTGATAATATTGACATTATAGTATAACTTTTTCTTCTGGTTCTGCTCATTTCACTATGTATAAATCAGTTTTACTTCCCATGGTGAAATAAATAATAAACATAAGAAGTAGGATTGGAATCCAGTGTGTGAAAGTGGAAAAGGGGTGATATTTAGAGTTTGAACATGATGTTCCAAATACTGGCTCTGCTCCTTTTTGCTTGTGAGAATTTTGGTAAGTAATTTTACTTCTTTGGGTCTTAATTTCATCAATAAATGGAGTTAGTCCTGCTTAAGAACTTCTAAAGCCTGTTTGTGTTAAAATCTATGCTCTAAAGAGCCTATGTCCTCTGACTACAAATCCAGTGCCCTTTCCACTGGGCCACTTTGACTCCAAGATATAGTGAGGAAAATCCAAAAACAAGAAGATGGAAGCATTCTGGGTAACAAAAATGAACATTCAGAAAAAAGAAGTAATTTCCTATGGGATTATGCTACACATCACTAGGACAAAAGGAAGATAGTGATGAAGAATTTGGAAAGCAGGTAACAATCATGATACATCGAAACATGATATAATAGTGCTGAAGCATCATTATTTGGATTATTCAGTAGATAGTTCTCAGAGAGAATAAGGGTCACTAATAAATTGTGAGCTTGCTTCAATGCTAATTTAGGAATCAAACCTGGTAAAGGTGAATGAGAGTAAGGGTAGTGGAAAAGGTTCTTGTTTCTATGTCACAGTACATGATGTAATATTAGTGGAAATAAGCACTCTTCAAAAATTTAATTTGATGTATGAGTCAATAAAAATTACCACATATAGGGAGATGTCAGACTACTTTTATTTTTATGCCTTTATGACTAGTTATGATTCTTACTACATTGGTAAGCAGGAATGAATATAAATTGAACACAAAACATAAAAAAAACATTTATTTGCATAAATCCTTTTCTGACCTAATTTGTGATGCATGTAAAGTAAGACCTGGCTTGAAATTAAAAGATATACCTTGAGGCAACTTCAAAACAAACAATACCCTGATATACTTTTCATCCAATGTGCATTTTTTTTCCAGTTGTGAGCTTTTATCCAAATGTCTGCATCATTTTGTTGAGAAGAAAATTGCCTCAGATTTGCTTCTCTAGTGGTACGATAATTTATGGTTTTGTAAACAAAGGGCAAACTATACATCATTTTCCATTGCTGTGCACAAATTATCTAATCAGACTTCAAATGCAATGGAAAAGTGATATTTATGGTCAGTATGGGAAAACAAATGAAGCCTGTCAGGCCAAAGTCCACTAAAAGCACCAGTGGAATGCTTTTATTAAAAACAAAACAAAACAATTTTACACTAGGAGTGATATGTTAGTTGAATGCATTTGTTCCTTTTCTCATAATGATATAAACTTTCTCTGAAAAAAAGTCAATGACTTGACCACAAAAGAAGATTTTGAAAAAAAGAACATGAAGCTTTGTCAAGTTATAAATAGAACTGAATTTAGAATCAAGAAGTATTAGGTGCATTTCTCATCCACCAAGCCTCAGTTTCCTTATCTGTAAATTAGAGGCATAGTAGTAACAATAATAACAAAACCAATAACAACATCATCATCATCATCATCATCATCATCATCATCATCATCATCGAATGTGTACAGAGATTCGAGGTTTGCAAAACACTTTACCGATATTTATTAGTTCGTTTGATGTTTATTACCCTAAAAATAGGAAATATTATTTCATCCATTTCATAGATAACAAAACTGTAATTGAGAAACCTAGGAGTTGCCTAGGGTCACATACATAAGTAAGGTTCTAAGGCAAGATTTTAACTCAGGATTCCTGATTAGAAGTAGAGCAGTATTATACATTCAGTGCAATAGCTACTACCTCCTTCAGGCTTTACCTGACATGGCTATTGTAAGGCTGAAATATGTCAGTGTATGTAAAGTGCTTTGCAAATTTTAGATATCTAAATAAATATCAACTATAATACCTATTCACTCTTCCTTATGTCTTTCCTCTCCCTCTTTCTTTTCTTCCTTTCTTCTTTCCTTCTCCCTCTCCTTCTTCCCCTCCTTTTTCTCTTCCTACCACAAATATAAATTGACTGAACACAAATCCAATCCCAATTATCCATTTCCATTTAAAAAAAATTCTGAATTTAATGAATGTAAAAAAGATTTCCATATAGAAAGCATGACAGGAAATATGTATGAAAGTGTAAATCTCTTTTATATATAGTTTGTTTTTTTAAGTCTAAAATAATTTCATTTATAGCAGTTGTTTTTGTGGTGGCAAAGAACTGAAAATTGAGATATCCATAAATTAAGGAATGGCTGAACATGTTATTGTATATGATTATTATAGAATACTATTATAAGAAACAATAAAGAAAATGGCTTCAGAATAACCTCAGAAGATGTATAGGAACTGATACAAAGGGAAATGAACAGAACTAGGAGAAAACTGTGAAATTATAATTGCATTTCATGAACAATATTACATTGATGACAAATTGTGAAAGACTTAGCTACTCTGATCAACAAAATGATCCAAGACAAGTCCATAGAACTCATGGTAAAACATACTATCCACTTCCAGAAAAGTCAGTGCAGATTAAAGCAGAATAATTTTTTTCTTTATTTTTTTGCTGTTTCAAAATGACTCATGAGAAAATATGTTTTTCATTACTTCACATGTATGGTGAAGGGTCAAGAGGGACAGAAAATTTGAAATTCAAAATTTTTTTAAAATGTCAAAAAATATATGTATAGAAGCTATAATAATCTCAACAAACTCCTTCAAAGCTTCCTGCTTGTTTGTGCTTTCCACTGAACTTTCACCTATTTTCTTATGTGCATTTAAAAAATGCTACAATGACATACTTTCTTTTTTTTTCCCCATCATTTTTTGGCCACACTATAGATAGTCCCCCACTTCCCAGGGCTAACAACAATATCAATAACAACAACAATAATAATAATACATATAAAGCAGATGATTCTCAACTTACATAAATGAAACATTCTGAAAACCTCTATTTGTAATGATTTTCACTTATCGTGAATTTGTCCACAGGCATAAGAAAGGAAGAGAAGGAGGAAGGCAGGCAGGAGGCCACACCCTGGAGGGGACAGAGAAGAGAAAGCAGGAGGAAGCACACAAAGGTGTTGGAAGAGAGGCACATGGGGGCTGCACACAGACAGGCAACATGTGGGGGTAGCAAAGAAAGCCATGAAGAACCTCAGAGAGAGGATGGAAGACAGACAAAGAGGCAGGTGGGTACAGCTGGGCAAAGGTCTTACTGAGAAGCCCCTCCTTATCTCTCTGCTTTTCTCTTCTTCTGCTATTTTTTTGGTGGTTTTTGTTTTTGTTTCTTTGTTTGTTTTTTGAGGTTGGGGAGGCAACCAAGGGGCAGGAGGAGAGAGAAAGAACCCACAGGTGTGCTCTTTTTATAATGTGGACTTCTTTCAGAATTCTTTAAAGCCAAATTTGTAAAATGCCAATTTATATAAAGCTAGAACTGTCTGTAATTATAAATGACATGATTCTTTTTATCAAACATAATCAAGGAAAATAAATAAACCTTTTCCAGGTCCTAAAACGTGTTACATTTTACACATTGAATTTATCACCACCTCTCCTGAGGTACATAGCACAATTTATAATCAGATATCTCAGGTTGTGACTTGCAGTAATTGTAGTGCTTAGTTCTCTCCAGTTTGTTCCTCATTATGATATGATTGTTACTTGATCTGTTTAGCTCCTTCTGCATCAGTTCATTTAATCTGTTCCAGGTTTTCCAGAAAACATCCTTTTCACTATTTCTTACAGTACAATTATATTACATTAAAAATATTTACCACAGTTTGTTAAATCATTCTCCAACTGATGAGTACATTTTTGTTTAAATTTCTTTCCTTTTAAAATTTTTTAAAAAAAATTTTGCTTTTTGGAGGGGGGGGATGGCAGGGCACTAGGGTTAAGTGACTTGCCTAAGGCCACATGGCTTGTAAGTGTTAAGTGTCTGAGGCTAAATTTGAACTCAGGTCCTCCTAACTCTAGGGCCAGTGCTCTATTCACTGTGCCATGCAGCTGCCCCTTAAATTTCATTTCTATGACAACCAAATGTTGCAAATAATATATTTATATGCATAAGTCTTTCTCCTCTTTTCTAGATCTCTTGCAGTATATACCTGGTAGTGATATTCTACTCCATGTTGTGCTCCTGATTCTATAATGATCCAGAAACCTCTTTCACCCATAAGATCATTTAATCCCTGGACTTCACACATTGGAAGTACTCTCTCCTCCTATAGCTTCCCCACCTTGATTGTCTTGTTTTCCTCAAACTCTCCACTTCAAGATGGATACCCGGCCAGCTATATCTTAATTCCTTCCCAGGCTGCACTTTGGACTTTCCTAGACTTTCTTCATGATGCTCCTGTAAATGTGTTCATCTCTCCCCAATATTTTATATTACTTTTCTCTTTTTATATTTGTCTTCCACTATTAGAATGTAAGTAGAATGAGGGAAGAAACTTTCTTTCTGCTTATGGTTGCATTCCCATTGGTTAGCACGGTTCCTGGCATACAGCTAAGGGCAAAAATGTAATTACGGTTGCTGACATCACTGGGTCAAAGTGAATGCACAGTTTAGGGATTTTTTGGCGCACAATTCCAAACTATTTTCTAGAGTATCTGGAACAGATCACAACTTCCATGAACAGTTCACCACTTATTTCTCATTTTAAAGTTTTATGAGAATTAAAAACATGATTTAAATAATTTAAACATATGAAACAAATAATAAAATATCTTAGAGTATATATCTAAATAAAGTAAGAACAATGATCATTACCATGGATTACATAATAATCAAGATGTATCTGTTATATATATATATATATATATATATATATATATATATATATATATATATAATGAAATTTCAAAAAGGGGGATTAAAGAAAAGAATGGTGGAGAAGACAAAGCAAAATCAAATAGATTTTAAAATTTAATCATATGCTAAAAAGAGGACTCTGAGTTCATTCATATGAGTTCTGTCCTTGCATTAATTTCCTGGTTTTTACCAAACTGGGATTTTATCTGTTCCAAGCAAATGAAATTCTGACCTTTCACAGAATCTGTTACATCAATTGATATTGAGCATCCAATAGGAAAACTAACAGAAATTCCTCTACTCAAGATCTCGTATGAGGCAATAAAGACTTATACACCAATGCTTATTCTGACATTTTTTAACCCTTTGATACCTTGTGTCACTTCTTTCTTTACAAAATTACATGGATTTCTTATTTGGTAATAATTCACACTTATGATAAGTTTTAAAATTCACAAAGTACCAAAAAAGCAGTATGGCACAGAAAATAGAAAATTAACTTTGAAACCAGGACAATCTGGCTACAAACCCTGCTTTTTATATGCTGACAGTGAAACCTTGATAGAATCTCTTAAGTTCTTAGTATTCTAGGAAATTCCCTGACTATAAATTTCAGAAGTGATGGCTTGCCTTGGTGTAAAGAGTTTCCTCACTGGAAAGTGTCCTACATAAATGAAATTCAAGATTTAGTTTCAATTCCTTTCTTCAAACCAACCCTATGAGGCAAGTGCTATTATTATACCTTCTTTTTTTCAGAGCTCATATTAAAGTTTATGGAATGTCATAGGGATGAAATGATTTGCATCCACTGAAGCAAACTGTGAATGTCAGAATTTAGGATCAGAACACAGTACTCTTGATTCAAAGTCCAGAACTTTTCCCCTTCTTTTTTATCTTCTAGTATCAGCACTAAACCTTCAAAATTTTAGTTAGCAATCTCATCTTAATGGATCACTTATTTCTAATTCCATCCATATCAGTCATCTGATTAAAAATGCATACTCAAACTATTTCACATCTTATATCATTTGAATATAAAAAAAGACAACAACTATGAGCACAGGTACTATTATTCACCTTTTTTTTTTTCAGATCATAGGATTGTGTATATCTAGCTGTAGAAGGGAAACCAGAAGTCAAAACTTTCACTTTACAGATGAGGGAAGTGAGACCCAGATAGGTCCAAACAATTCTTTCTCCATTTCCATTTTCTTCTCTTCCTTCTATCCTTCTTTTTCTTTTTTCCTCCTATTACTTCTTCCTTTATTGCTTCTACTCCTTCCCCTCTACCTTCTCTTCCTTCTTATCTACCCAAGTACTTTGTAGTAGCTTCCATCCACATTCTAGACTCTTTCTAAGAATCAAATTTAACAAATGCTCAATATTTCATCTATATTCCATTTTCATCTCAATTCCATTCCCTGTCAATGGGCCTAGGTTGGGCTATGTCATCCAGATGGTGAATGCACTTGATAAAGTCATTATGTGGTTACTTCCATGATTCATTGCCTTTATACAAATGTTCATCTTAAAATGAGTTGCATCCTTTTCCACATAACACATTGTATGTTACCTCTCAAATACTTGCTTTTATTGTAATTTACTCCCTTTTACCTTTTTTTTTTTACTTTCACCTTGGCACTGTAACAATAATGCAATATTCACAACACCCACGGTGACTATGAATATTCTGGTATAATTGTGGATCACAACATGTAGCAGACTCTACATGTGGAGGGTGGAACCAAAGCCTTTATTCAAATACCAGAAAACCGAGTCCCAGAACTAGAAAGCTCAGTCCCAGAACCAGAAATCAAAAGTCATTATAGTAGCCATGAAGTTGATACACATAGTTAATGCAGTTAACACCCACATTCCCAAGCCTTCATAACAGAACAGTCTCCCTCAAGCAGGGATCTTTCTCTCTTACTGTAGTACCTCAGCCTGGTTCTTGGAAGTTTTCAGCAGAAATTCCCAAAGGAAAGGTCTGAGCAGAAGAAAGATCTAAGCAGAAGCTCCAGCCTCCAGTGTTACCCCAAGAAAATTTGCCATTCTCAGCTGGGGCTTTTCCTTATATATGCCTTAGCTCCTCCCTGCTCTGCCACCTTCTGTTACATCAACCACTTCCCCCCAAGGTGTTAACAACTAACATGTTAATTAAATAGCTTAAACAAGGTATTAACTTGAAACAAGGTACTAAGTATCTAATTACTTGCCAATACAAAGGCACATGGAAGATCTTCAGATTCTATTAACATTACAGGCACTTAGATTTTATTAACAGTAATATCTTCCCCTTCTTCTACTCCTCCTCCTTCCATCACTGACCGATATGAGATTTATAAAGTTCATTTCTTATAATTTCATTTGGTCTAATTCTATTCTTTGGAAGCCATGATAAAAAGATTCTGCCTAGAGAACAATAAGTTAGTATCACTGGAGGAATATTATGGCTTAAAAGACAACCCTTTGTTTTGGGATAAAAACAAACAAATTTGGGGTCAAGGAAATCATGACCCAGTTTCCCAAAGATGATAATGCCTGGTATCCTCTTGCTCAGTTCTGGGCCCAGTTCATTGTCCATTAATGGCATGTAGGATGTATGATGGGCTGGCAGAACATCACCTACATGGCAATGAAGAGGTCTTCGGTGTCCATAAGGCAGATGTAACATATAGACATTACAGATCTATGTAGGAAAATGATGTAAATAATTAAAGAGATCTCAAACGGGAAAAAAAAAGATGGATTAATCATATAGTTGAGGAGAAAGAATAGCTAATGGACAGTTCATATCTTTCACTGATATCTACAAACAATCCAGTGACCTAGACTTCATGTCTTGTTAGGGGGGCCTCCTGTTGAAAACTAATGATCAGACATGGACAAAGTAACAAAAAGTAACAAAGGAATGGAATATGTTCTTCATTGAGGAAGGGAGTACTTTAATCAGTGAAATCATAGCCACCAGCATAATGAAGTTTATTTTACTTATAGTGTTCTATTTCTTTTGTATATATGCAAATAAATATGATTTAGGAACATATGTTTATTTCTTCTTGATTATGGGGAATCATTTAGAAGCAGGGATATCTCTGTATTTTGGGATTATGACATAAAACACTCAATAATTTGATATCTTTGTCCTTTGTTCTAGTAGAGGACCAATGACACCAGAAAGGTAATATATTCCAGAGTCATCTGGGTACAATGGCAAGATATAGATCAGGAGGACTGGAGCCCTTTTCCCCCTGACCCCCCATGCAATGAAGATCTTGGTCTTTTAAAGCTAAGGTCTTTTTTGGTCTCAGTTTAAGTCAATGCCTGTTCAGCGATTAAGGCTAAATAAGAAATGAGGCAAAGAATGGTCACTTTTAACTAATCAAAGACAAAACAAAACAAAAAAATGAAACAAAAACAAAACAAATAAATCTTGGAGGGGAAGATCTTCAGGGTTTCTGGCCAAAACAGAAATAACTGATTGCTACCTACACTCACTCTGAGCCATCAGAATCTAAACAACGATCAAGTGAAGCTTGGTCTGGGAACTATTATTATTGGCCAATCAATGATAGTCAAAGTGATTTGGATTTACATATGGTCCATTAAAATGTAAATCTAACCTGCAAACCCCAAGATACCTTGCAAGGTTTCAGTGATCAAAAGTTATATTCCTGGGGCAGCTAGGTGGCACAGTGAGTAGAGCGCTGACCCTGGAGTCAGAAGGACCTGAGTTTGGATCTGCCCTCAGACACTTAACACACAGAAACAAAAACCTAGCTGTGTGACCTTGGGCAAGTTACTTAACCCCAATTGCCCTAAAAAAAGAAAAAAACATTATATTCCTTTGGGTAGAGAACGTGGAAGCAAATATATGATTCTCTATGTGTACGGAGGGAGAGAAGAGAGAAGAGGGAGAGGAAAAAGGAAGGAAGGAAGGAAGGAAGGAAGGAAGGAAGGAAGGAAGGAAGGAAGGAAGGAAGGAAGGAAGGAAGGAAGGAAGGAAGGAAGGAAGGAATTTTGAAGCCCAACTGGAACTGGCCAGTTTGGTACCCAATGGGGAAGCTACTACTACTCACAAGTTGTTGTTTGTACTTTGTTCTGAAAGAGGACTATGATATCAGGAAGGATATGTCATAATTTGCAAGTGAATTATGTTTAGTTTAATATGCTTATTTATAATAATTTGACATGTTTATTTAATGATGGGAAATATTTTCAAAAAGTCTATTTTCCCTACCCCTCATCTAGACTATAGTGCCAACCCAAATAAGAATTAATAAGGATACAGAATTTATCGGGGCTGCTAGGTGGCACAGTGAATAGAGCACCAGCCCTGGAGTCAGGAGGACCTGAGTTCAAAATCCGGCCTCAGACACTTGACACAATTACTAGCCCAGTGATGTTGAGCAAGTTACTTAACCCAAACTGCCCTCTAAAAAAAAAAAAGAAAGAAAGAAAAAAAGAAAAAAAAGAGAAAAGGATACAGAATTTATAAAAGAGCTGAAATAGGAAACAATATTGAGAACATAAACAGAATTAAACCTAAAAATTCATCTACTCACAATTTTTTTTTAAGCAATTGGGGTTAAGTAACTTGCTCAAGGTTATAAGGCTAGTCATTATTTATGCGTGGGTGCTCATTTTCTGAGGCCGGATCTGATCTCGGGTCATCCCAACACCGAGGCCAGCGCTCTTACTCACTGCGCCACCTAGCCGCCCCTTTAGGGCAATTGGGGTTAAGTAACTTGCCCAAGGTTACAGCTAGGTTTTTGTTTGTGTGGATTAAGTGTCAGCCGGCTCCGAACTCCGGTCCCTCTGACTCCAGGCCGGCACTCTATTCACTGCGCCACCTAGCCGCCCCGTTACTCACAATTTTTTAATCCTACATGTTCATAGAGCCTATATATATATATATATATATATATATATATATATATATATATATATATATATATATATATACACACACACACACACACACACACACACACACACACACACATATATATATATATCCATGTGTGTTGGCATAGCCAGCCTATGTTCTCTACATGGCTATGATTATAATATAAAAATGCTATAGCTGGATAGTATAAATTATCATATGGTATAGTGCAATGCATTTGTTGCTATCTTTGACCTGATAAAATTGAGTTGAACAATGTCATTATAGAGCAGTCTTCCAGGTCAAATAAGACCTGAATTCAAGTCCTGCCTCTGACATATATAGGCTGTGTGATGTTAGGCAAATCATAGAATGTCTCAGTGCCACTAAATTACATTACAAAATTCTAAGTGGAAAAGCACTTTGTACATGTCTCTGCATCACCCTGGCTGGCCTTAACTTCTTTTGCTGTTCTTCTCAGCCCATCTCATCCCTCTATTGGTGATGGGTTCAGGGGTTAAATTGTCATCTTTAGCATATTTTTGATGTAAGTTCGGGTACAAGTTAGTATCCTGCTACAATTCTTCTATTTTAACAATTTGTAGCCCATGACAAAGATGCATAAAAAGAGTGCTTTTCATTGAATAAATGTGTAAGGACATAATCTTATCTGTTGGCTTAACAAGATCATTCTCTGATTAACTCCTCTAGTAGAGATGACAGAAATTACATGTAGGCACAAAATTCTGATTTCTTCCCCCCCCCTTCCCCAAGGTCATTATGTTTGGGGTATAAGATGTGTTCATAGAGGACTAGAACCACTGGTATTAAGGCTTGCTGAGTCCTTTTAAGGGCTGCTCATCTACCTTTAGTGTCCAGCTTTCACTCAACCCTTACCTGTGACTCCAAGAAGCTGTAGCATGTGCAGCAATCACACTTCAGTTCAGATAGGCTAAACCAATTTGAGATCACACATTTCCCTCAATTCAATTGGTGAGTGAGGGGGATGTCTGTGCTTAACATGTAAAGACTTCTGGTGAATGCGTATATGAGAGCAATGTTGTCCAATGTCCATGAAAGCAGCTGAAGAAGGTACAGTAGGGAACTTAGAGCTTGGTCAGACATCAAAGATGCCAATGTCATTCACAAGATCCTGGACCTTCACCAGTCTTCCTAACTTTTCTCTTGCCACAGAACTTTGATGATTCTAGAAGAGTGAGGCTGATGACTGTGCAATTCTGCCTCACTTAAATCAATGTGTAAGTGTAATGTGTAAGTCAAGACATAACCCCCATGATGTCATTGGTCAGTCTTGAAAATGAAGAATACACAAAAACAAAGTTTGGAAAAGTTCTGATTCCAAAAACTTGGAAATAATGAGTATTGGTTAGGTAACACCTATTAAAACATCTTCAACATATTTTCATGGATCAATGTTAAGTCTGGACAATTACAGACAATTTTATACAGGAAAAGACTGTGTTTCTAATAGAGTTTATGGTTGAGTTTGTAAAGATACTTTGATGTCTCTGTTTGTAGTGTGGTGGTTTGCCATCTGTTAGTTTATGATAGATAGTGAGCTTCTGATGTAAAATTATAGCTCCTAGTTAGCATCTAGTTAAGTATTCTGTAAGTGCTAAATTTTTATATACTGCAGTGATTTATTGTACAATTTCTACCTTGCCCTTATGTAATATGTACTAATGAATAATTCTTGGACTCCATGTGATAGACCTCCTGTAATTTCTTATGGCTATTACTTGATCCTGAATTACCATCACAAATCCTTCCATTTCTATAAAGTAATTCACATGACTCAGCCATGTGTTAGGTGATTATTTGTAAAAATTATTCTGCAAATCTATTTTAGTCATTTCCATGTGTAAATCTGAGTTAAGAAAATTTTGCTCCCATTCAGCACATCTGGTAGTGTGTACCAAGTCTTAGCTTTTGTTTCTGTCCAGTGAAATAAAGCTTGCTTTTTCCAAGAGTATTTCTGTAATTTTAAAATATTTTATATGAGAAGATACATTAATTGTTCAGTAGATGCTTTGCTACACTGAGCATTATTCTTTATTGGTATTGTTACCAATAGAATGTAAGTTCCTTCAGGTCAAGGACTTTTTATTTATTTAATCATTTACTTAATTCATTTATCTATCTATTCATCCATCCATATATCTATTGATCAATAAATTGATTGATCTATTATGTATCTGACTATCTTTTTACCTATCTTTCTATCTACATTCCTGTTACTTAGGAGAGTGCCATACACATTGTGGTTGGTTGTTGTTCTTAAATCTCAAAGTGGACCAAAATTAAATCACTATGTTAGAGTCAAGTTATAGAGTGTCTATCTATGGCTAGTCAGATCAATATTAGTTTTGAAAGTTCTACCACAGGTTAGGCACAAATATTCTATGTGAATATTTGGAATACATTCTGTATATTTGTGCCTTTCATGTTTATTTTGAGCTATTTCAATTCTGCTTTGTTCACAGAACACAGCCCCTTCTCTGATGAGGGTATGCCATGCTGGGAGAACCTGTTCCAGTTTCTCCCATGCAACAAATCAATTCCAAAGTTTTTTAAGATTGACCTCAACAGTTTACTTGTATCCCTCCTTCTGATCACTATGTTAGCACTTGCCCCATATAAGTTCTCCATAAAATAGTCTTTCAGGGAAGCATAAGTTTGGCATTTGAACAATGTGACCAGCTCATCAGAGTTGTGCTCGTTGAAGCAGAATTTGGATGCTTGGCACCCTAGTTTGAGAAAGGATCTCAGTGTCTGGTATCTTATCCTGCCAGGTGATCGTAAGGATCTTTTAAGACAATTCAAGTGGAAGTGATTCAGTTTCCCGGCATGGTACCAGTATACTGTTCAGGTTTCACAGGCATACAACAATGAGATCACCACTGCAGCTCTGCAGACTTTCAATTTGGAGTCAGTCTAATATCAATTCTCTCCCACACTTTCCTTTGGAATCTCCCAAACAGTGAATTAGCTCTGGCAATGTGTGTGTCAACCTCATTGTCAATATGTACATCCTTAGAAAGTATTTGCTCTAATCAATGGTTCACATATGTGTGGTGTGTTGTTAGCTGATGGAGCTCATGTGTTGCCTTGGTATTAATTTTTAGGCCAAAATTAGCACAAACATCAGATATTTTACTTTGTTGTATCTCTGCTTCAGTGGCTATATTGAGGACATAATCATCTGCAAACAAAAAGTCATATACCAATGATTCTTCCACTTTGGCCTTGGCTTGTAGTCTTTTCAAGTTGAAGAATTTACCATCAGTACAGTAGCTGACCTTGATTCCATGTTCATCCTCATTGAAGATATTTGACAAGATGGTTGAAATCA
Organism: Gymnobelideus leadbeateri; assembly: GCA_011680675.1. Taxonomy (NCBI): domain Eukaryota; kingdom Metazoa; phylum Chordata; class Mammalia; order Diprotodontia; family Petauridae; genus Gymnobelideus; species Gymnobelideus leadbeateri. The sequence goes on from WOXC01008578.1 coordinate 161,083, forward strand.
CTATGCTATAAAGAATGGGAGCAAGGACACAGTCTTGTTTTACTCCACTGGTGACTGGGAAAGCACAAGAGCATCATTAATTATCCAGAACATGGCCAAGCATGTTGTTATGAAACTGATGTACAATACTAATGAACTTCTCTGGGCAACCAAATTTTGACATAATTTTACATAAGCCCTCATGATTGACTGTACAAAAGATCCTGGTCAGATCTACAACTTTGTGTATAGACTCCTGTTCTGCTCTTGGTAATTCTCATGGAGTTCTTGGGCAGCAAATACCATATTTACTGTTCCTCAGTCATTTCTGAAGCCAGACTGACTTATGACCATCATCCAGGTGAAAATTCAGCATATTAAGGAGGATTCTAGCAAAAGTCTTGCCAGCAATGACTAAGAGAGAGACACCTCTTTGATTGTCAGAGGACAATCTATTTCCTTTACCTTTATAGGGATGGATAATGAAGGTATCTTTGAACTCCTAGGGGATTTCTACACCTTGCAGAATCTTATTAAATTTTTGTTCAGTTAAGCTCATTTTTTGTTAGCAGAGGTTACCACTGGTTCTTAGGTATTTACCCTTCATACACACTCACACCCATACACTTCTAATATATAATGAAATTAAAGTATCCAGTATGATGCTCTTGCCTTAAGAATACAAAACAAATAGCAATGCATCTTAATTCCATAAATTGAATATGAAAACCCATTTTTGCCACTTTGGAGCCACAGTTTTACAGACACTGCCTCATTAATTCTTGTGTATAAATGAGTGTATAACAAATAATAGAGGTGTAAATCTCTCAGAATTTACTTTTGAAGATAAATACTGAAAGCCCATTTTACATACAATATGGTGCTTACAATTAGTCAAGGGTCAATAAAGATTGTTCTGTGGTCTAAAAACATAATATGATAATTACATAACATTGCTAAGGCAAAAATGAAAGATAGTTACAGTAATCACCCTATCTCAATCATAATGTTTTCCTAAAATATATCACAACACTTCCCACACAGAACAAGTTTGGGAGAAAAGACTAATCGCTATATTTCTTAGTCAGTAGATGGAGTTAAATGTTTCCAAAAGAAAATCACAGTAAAAAGAATGTTTTATAGATTAGAAATCCTGGAGAAAGTACTTTAAAATAGTATAGCCATGTTCTAAGATGGTCCTTGATAACTTTACAAAAGAATAAACTTAGGGGATCCAAAAATACATTTGCTTGTTTTAGATATTAGAATTCTTTGAGTCTACAAATATGTCGATGAATGGAAGACACTTTGGGCGATTACAGTAATTCTTTTAAGGCACAACAGCACTATAAAATGTAATGGAAAAACATTTCCCTAAGTGATTCTGACAGGGGCTTGAAAGTACCCCTCAAAGATAACCATGCTTAAGAACTAGAAAAAAAAAGTAAAATATTCATTTCCATAACCTTGATCATCTTTGGTGTTTAGCGCACATCCTGTGCATCTCATCTTCTGCTCCTCTAAAATGGTCTAAATTATTCTACTTTATTTCCATTTGTCCAGAATATGTTTCATTTTTAATGAAAAGCATTTATTGATTACCTGGTTTCTATGGAAATAAAATTTTAATATAATTGTAAAGTGCTGTATGAAATCTTCATTTACAACTAAACGATAATGCATTTTGAACATACAGTTACATAGGTTAAATACTAACTAAAGTTTTTAAAAGCACTTAAATGGATTTGTGACTTAACTGATATAGGTATTCCCACAAATGAGGCAGATCACAACACATTAAAACCTATTTTATGTGTACAATTATTACAAATATTCTTCCATTATTTCATGAGAGGGATTCTACCCAATATGACGATAACTTTCCATGCATTCTCTTAACAACATGAACATAACTATGGAGACTGCTGACTGTCAAATGTTTCTCCATCACTCTCACTGCATGAGTAGCCTGTCTTTAGAAATTCATCCAGCATATAAAATAGCAACTAAACCTGTTCCCAGAATCCAACCATTTTATTAAATAGCAACTAAACCTGTTACCCAAAAATAATCATAATAAAGAATAACAAGCATACCAACATAAACTAAGAATCATATTAGCAAACTAAAATGTCTTTATTTAGTGAAATAAGGTGCTGGAGGAATGCTATAAGTAACATAATATGGTATATAAATGTGGGCTGTTATTACCATTCTTAATGTTATATTTAGGTATGTCTAGTTAACTTAACTGTATTTTTTTTGTTTGCTATTTTTCTGAGATTAAAGTAGGGCATTCTGCCTTGAAACTGATACAACTTGCTCTTTGACCATGAGCAAGTCACTTGACTGCTATTAATCTCAGCTTACTCTTCTGAAGATAAATAATACATAAACTGTGTACAATACCTCCCAGGGTATGCAGAAGGACAGAATTTTGTAACTTTATGAGTGTTACTGCTGAGTTGGAACTTTTGCTAAACCTGAATGAGCTAAATGGATTTCTCTTGTTTAGTAGATTGTGGCTCAACCCTGATTTTAGCCAGTAATACACAAATGTGTATGATACACCATAAGAAGAACAAGATGAGAAGCAATAAACATTCAGCGGTGAGTACATGACCACTCTAGATGAATTGGTTTGAATAGATCAATACTCCTAGGGGTGAAAAGTAATAATCTCAATGGCTTATTGATGATATATTAATGATGCATTTTCTACATAAAAATAGTAAATAGCTATTTGATAACTTTTAAAGTTATTTAAAATCTCTTTTTTGTGCCCTTATGCTTACAAAAATACATTGATACTCTTTCAGCTATGTGGTATAGTGGATAGAGTTCTGGGCCTGGACTTGGAAATATTTGAGTTCAAATAAAACATCAAAAATTGAAAAGTCTGCATGAGTCACTTAATCTCAGACTCAACTTTCTCAAATGTATAATAGGGATTAAAAATAGTACCTGAGATAGGATTGTTGTAAAGATAAAATGAGGTAAAACTATAAAGTGTTTATAACTGTTGCTGGTATATATCCATTTAAATGCTTGTTTCCTTCCTTCTCATCTATTTTATAGTTAAAATCTCAGTGTCTCAAAACATCAATGGAATTTTTTTAGCTATTGATTTTCCTTCATGAAAATTCAAACAATAGGATTTTTTAAAAAGATAAAATATTTCATTGATGTTTTCTGATGTTGCATTAGTCAAACCTATAAAAACTCCACCATCAACTTCCTTGAATTAAAATCTACCTTGTAATAAACAAAAACAATTGAACAAAGAGTAAACAAAAAAACAACTAGAAGTTAAAACCCCTATATCATATGAATCAGTGCCTATAAAATGTGAATAAGAATTTGTTGCCATGTGTAAATATATATGCATACAATACTCTGATTTTATATGGTATTTTAGCACAATATATCTGTAATTTGTATTAAAGATTTCCTGGTACCTGTAGAATTTAAATTATGGTGCAGCCTTTCATTTCAAATTTATTTAGATCTTTCAGCATTGTGTGTTTTCTTTTTTTTTTTTTGCTTTTTGGAGGGCAATTGGGGTTAAGTAACTTGCCCAAGGTCACACGGCTAGGTTTTTGTTTGTGTGTGCGTTAAGTGTCTGAGGCCGGATCCGAACTCAGGTCCTTCTGACTCCAGGGCCGACACTCTACTCACTGCGCCACCTAGCCGCCCCAATTGTGTGTTTTCTAATAGAAGTTTATTGTTTAGTTTATACTTTGTAATTCATTCTATAGTTTCTGGCTTTTATCAAAGAGTTTAGTCTATTTTCCTTTAATAACACCATCATCAGCTTTTAATAGGATTGAATTTTCTTTGGTCACTGATCAGAAAACAATACATGCCTCTTTATTCTTAAAATATTCAAGTAGATTTATGATCTCAATGATTTTAATGTTCCCTTCAATGATGTAGTTTCAAGATATCCATGTATTCAATTCCTGTGGGAGTCATAGTGATGCTATCCCAAAGGTTGCTACAGAGATTAAATTGATATGTCAGACTTTTCTTTTTTTCCCTGGCATTGTGGGGGTACCAGTTAAATACTATATATCTACTTATATCTACTACTGACTAACACTTCTTTTCTTCCTACTAGATATTTGCTTGATGACATTTTTTTTGGAGGGCAATTGGGGTTAGATAACTTGCCCAAGGTCACACAGCTAGGTTTTTGTTTGTGTGTGCATTATGTGTCTGAGGCCGGATCCGAACTCAGGTCCTTCTGACTCCAGGGCCAGCACTCTACTCACTGCGCCACCTAGCCACCCCCTTGATGACATTTTCAATACTAGTAGTAGGACTAGTACTACTAGTCCTAGTACTAGTACTACTAGTCCTAGTACTAGTACTACTACTACTACTACTATTACTACTACTACCCCCACCAGTACTTGGCCAGTGAGGGACATAGTGTATAGAACATTTAATAAGAGTAATGAAAGCCTGAATTAAAATTCTCAGTCAGACACCTATTAGATGATTAGTAACAGTCTCTTAAACCTCAGTTTTCTTATTTGTAAAATGGATTTTAAAATAGTGCCTACTTTATAAGATTGTTGTAAAGATTAAATTACACACGTACATACATATTACTACATATAAAATTATATAATGTATGTTTTATATATATACACACACACACACACACACACATACACACATACATACATAAAATTAAAGAAACAGTACTAATTGAAATGGACATTTGAGTCAAAGTCAGATTGGGCTTCTCAAAAGACAGTGCAATTCAGAGAATATTCTAATTCTAAGTGCAAATATCATCTTACACTGATCATATTACCTTTTCTGCGTAACATAATTTGGGGAAAGAACTTTGGTTTTATTGGCTAAGAAATCCAGTGCAGGAGATTCCTTCTTTTTTTTTCTTTTTGTATTAAATTAAATTTTATGTCTATTTTTAGTTTACATCATTATTTCTACAAGATTTTGAGTTACAAATTTTCTTCCCAACGTTCCCCTAGCCACCACCCCCAAACAGTGATCCCACTGTATACACCCTCCCCCAATCTGCCCTCTCCTATATCCTCCCCACCCCCCTCTGACTTCCCAATAGAGCAAGATGGATCTCTATACCCTAGTGCCTCTATATCTTATTCCTAGTTGCATGTAAAATAATAATAATAATAATGAATATATTTTAAGCATTTGATTTTAAAACTTTGAATTCCAGATTCTTTCCCTTCCTCCCTTGTCACCCATCCTTTCTGGGAAGATAGAAAATTCAATACACGTTGTACAGGTGTAGCTATTCAAAACATTTCCATAGTGGCCATATTGTAAAAGACTGACCATATTTCCCTCCATTCTATCCTGCCCCCCACTTGTTCTATTCTCTACTTTGACCCCATCCCTTCTCAAAAGTGTGTGCTCCTAACTTCCCTCCATGCCCCAAACTGCCTTTCCCTCCATCATCCCCCCTTTCCCTCTATTCTCCTATAGGGTGAGATCCCCTATTTACTGTGCATGTCATTCCCTCCCAAAGCCAAATTAAGTGAGAGTAAGGTTGACACTTTCCAATTGGCCTTCCTGTTCTTCCCCTCCATGGTAACATTTTTCCCTTGCTGCTTCTATATGAGATAATTTACCCCATTCTCTATCTTTCCATCTCCTCTCATTATATTCCTCTTTCACCTCTCAATTTCAGCTTTTAAGTATCATCCCTTCCTATTCAATTGATCCTGTGCCCTCTGTCTATGTATACCTGTACACATATATACACACAATCATGTATGTATTCATACACATATATACCCTCCTATATATGTATATATACATATATATATACATATACACATACACATTTATATTCCCTTCAGCTATTCTTATACTGAGAAAAGTTTCATCAGCTAAAATTATAGTTTTTCCATGTAAGAATGTAAATAGTTCAAATTTAATAAACTCCTTATGATTTATCTTCCCTGTTTACCTTCTCATGCTTCTCTTGCTTCTTATATCTGAATGTCAAATTTTCTATTCAACTCTGGTTTTTTTCATCAAGAATGCTTGAAAGTCCTCTATTTCATCGAATAATCATATTTTACCCTGAAATATTATACTCAGTTTTACTGGGTAGATGATTCTTCATTTTAATACCAGATCCTTTGACCTCCAGAGTATCATATTCCAAGCCCTTCAGAACTTCAATATAGAAGCTGTTAAGTCCTCCGTTATCCTGATTGGGTTTCCACAATGTTCAAATTGTTTCTTCTTGGCTGATTATAATATTTTCTCCTTGATTTGGGAGTTCTGGAACCTGGCTATAATATTCCTAGGAGTTTTCTTTTGGGGATCTTTTTCAAGAGATGATTGATGGATTCTTTCAACATCTATTTTGACCTCTGATACTAAAATATCAGGGCAATTTTCCTTGAGAATTTCTTGAAGGATGATTTCTAGGTTTTCTTTATGATCATGGCTTTCAGGTAGTCCAGTAATTTTTAAATGATCTCTCCTGGATCTATTTTCCAGTTCAGTGGTTTTTCCAGTAAGATATTTCACATTGCCTTCTATTTTTTCATTTGTTTAGATCTGTTTAATAATATCTTGATTTCTCATAAAGTCACTAGCTTCCATTTGCTCCAATCTAATTCTGAAGGAATTATTCTCTTCAGTTAGCTTTTGAGATTATTTTTTTATCTGGCAAATTTCTCTTTTTAAGGCATTCTTCTCCTCATTGTCTTTTTGAGCCTCCTTTGCCACTTGAGTTAGTCCATTTTTAAGGTGTTAGTTTCTTCAGTCAGCTTGTTGACTCTCTTCATGATTATCTTGCATCATTCTCATTTCTCTTCCTAATTTTTCCTCTACTTCTCTTATTTGGTTTTCAAATTCCTTCTTAAGCTCCTCTATGGCCTTAAACTAGGTCATATTTTTCTTGGAAGTTTTTGGTGTAGGAGTTCTAACTTCATTGTCTTCCTCCTGTTCCATGATTTGATCCTTTTTGTTCCCAAACAAGGAATCCAAAATCGGATTGTTGTGCTTCATTTGTTCCCCTGCTTGCTCATGTTGCCACTCAACCACTTGACTCTTGAGATTTTTTTCACAGTAGACCTCTGTTTTCAGAGAGGAGAGCTTTGTCCCAAATAGCTGGGCTTTTCTCAGCTGCTGGACCTATTAGTTTGCTGCCCTCTCTGAAGCCTCCACATCCTCTGGCTCACTGGTCACACACCCCATGATCTCCACCCTAGATAGTAATCAAGATCCAAGCAGGTTAAAGCAAGAGCAATTATCCCTCAGAATGGTTGCTTGGTCCCCCTACAGGCCAGAAGCTCTGAAGTAGCCATGTGGCTGTGCCTGCCTTCCCTCAGCAGCTTCTTCCTCCAGGGGGCAGAGGCTGGACCAAACTCCCAGAGTCCCTCTTCCCAAAGTCTACACTGACCTCTCAATTTGTCTTTGGCTTCTATGGTTTGATAATTGTGGAAACTGCCACAGCTTCTGTTGATCTACTCTCCCAACATCCCTCTAGCTGTGACTGGTCAGGCCGCCCTGAGGCTAAAACTGTATGCTCACTTGGGCTAGGACTCTACTCCCAGAATGCTGTAATGAACCCTTTCTGTCCACCTGTTTGGCTGTCTTCAGTGGGAGATTTGTTTCTCTTTAGTACTTTGTGGGTTCTGTAGCCCTAAAGTTTGTTTTGAGTCACTTTTATATGTATTTGAGGTGGTTATAGGGGGAGTGCAGGGAGTTTTCCTGCTTCTATGCTGCCATCTTTGGGAGAGTCATTCTTAATGGTTGAAATAAAAGACTGAGAAAGAATTGTCATCCTTTCTGCATAGGAGAAGCTAATAGACCACTTCACTCACAAATGGATTGAATATATAATAGCTGAGTACCCAGAAGAAATATTTTATCTTAATATGTCTTAGAAATTGTAGTAGCTGGGGCGGCTAGGTGGTGCAGTGAGTAGAGTGCCGGCCCTAGAGTCAGAAGGACCTGAGTTCGAACCTGGCCTCAGACACTTAACACAAACAAAAACCTAGCCCTGTGAACTTGGGCAAGTTACTTAACCCCAATTGCCCTCCAAAAAGCAAAAAAAAAAAAGAAATTGTAGGAGCCTAAAATAATTCTTTTGAGGGACAGAAGTAGCCACATTTTAGTGCATACAGACCAAGGTACTATGTAACAGTGATATATCCATACAGACAAAGACCAGCTAGAGAGTCAGTGTGATGCATGGTAGGGAACAGAGCAAATAAGATACTAAGAAAGGAATAAGTGCAAAGTCACATTTGGCAAGTATTAACTGTAGTTCTGAGCACTGTAATAGCATCATCCAAAAATTTGTCTGCTTTGTAATAATAGAAGCACTAATTGTGTCTAGGCTACTACTCCTATTCTAATATTCATGTACATATTTTAAGTGCTCTCTCCCTTTGTGCATACACACATGCACACACACACACACACATACACACACACACACACACACACTTTATATTTAATCCATATCCAAGCACTCTGTTACCACTCCCACTAAGGGTGTCTATATTTGTTGAAGAATGAGTTCAAGGTTTATCGGGGAGAACTGTTCTGCTGTTACTTTTTATCATTCTTTATTAAATTATTTTCCTTTGATTTAAAGGTGTCCTCTGAGTAACAAATAAAAATAAATATGTTGGTGGGAGATAATTTGAATGCAAAAATCTCTTAAAACATAAGGAAGATTTTTTAGGGTCTATAGGTTAGAAAATATACCTTAAAATGGAGATAAATTCATTTCTGCTTTCCTGAATTCTCTCTAAAATCGATAGTTCTGATATGTCATTGTCATGATCTGTCCTTCAGATCTGTCACTTAGAACTCTATGCTTTCCGAATGTCTAGATTATTTACTGATTTATTTGAGCATGTATTCTTTGATGACCTGTATCCTACTTGCTGCTCCATGTACCAAACACTAAATTTCTGGATTTCAGAAATTTTTTTTTACTTTTATGGGACCTTCTCCTTCCTCATAGGTGTTTCCTGGATTCCTCTACCTTTTGCAAGAAGCCTTTAATAACCCTTAATATTACTACCATCACCCATATCACCCTGTATATACCCTATATATACATACATATATATATATATATATATATATATATATATATATATATATACTTTTTGCAAGAAGCCTTTAGTAGTCCTTAATATTACTACCATCTCTCACATCACCCAGTATATACCCTATTTTTATGCATATTTGCAAGTTTTTACCCCATAGACCCTGAGATCCTTGAGGTCTCCTTATACTCCAAACACATGCTTATTGACTATAATTCCATTTTGCACAATAATAAATTTACTGATATTTTATTTTGAATATTTTTGAAAACTTCTATTATCAATGTCATTATCTTATTTTTTTTTACTCTCCTTTCTTAAGACCTTTTAAATCTCATTAAATCAGTGATTTTAAAAAAATAAACTCAAGAAAAATAAACTTCAAGCTATGATTTTATTTTACCTAATGAATTTCTTAGCATTTTTTAAATTTTGGATTAATTTATTCATATGTCATCTGTACATTTGAAAACCTCTCTTATTATAGTTAAAGTTTTCATGTTCCATCTCTATTGTTTATACACTTAAGCAGATTCATTTATTAATTTGTTTTCTTTGCTTTGCTTATTAAAAAAATATGTTGCTTTCATTTTCTCAGAAGTGCATGCGTTTAGGTCTTCCTCTTTAGTGTTTCTGTTTCTTATTTTTATTTGGATTCTTAAAGATACCCACTCATTTTGAAACCCTGTTTCTAGTCTTTACTAAAGTTATTATAGTTGGCTATTTTTGTCCCTCAAATTATTGATATAATCACCAATCTAAAGCAAAACTGAGTCCACAAACCACTGTGCTTCCATTACATTCCTGTCAGTTATCTTATCTTGAGAAGAGATATACAGAAAAGGACAGGAATTATGAGCTGCAACTCATATCAGCCAATCTCTGGACTGGGATTTCTTCTTACTGGGTAGTTTCAAAACTGTCTCTTGAGCATATTGCATGGAGTTGCTTGCTTAACAACTTCTGATTCTATTAAAGTTTATGACAAAGTTGATGAGTTTTCTAACAGAAACCTCTTCTTCTTTCCCCCAGCCCCCCACAAGAACATTTTGAAAAGTTAAACAGAATGGTTGTCTCCATAAAAGCCAAGACTATGTCTCTTTCATGACTAATGGACTTATATCCCAATAATTTGATACTTCATTCTTAATCTGTTTTGGGTCAAAATCCAGTTGTGGAACAGGAGGGGGAAAGAAAAGAGAAAGGGAGAGAGTCAAAGAGAGGGAGAAGTAAGAAGGGTAGTGATATCAATCATTCAGATAGGTAGGAGGAAGAATTTTTGAGTTAAGTATTGAAATAAAGCAAAATATGTTGGAAGAATCATATTAAAATATCACATGATGAGCAATCTGGTAATAAAAAGTAAGCTTTGAGTGCTGGTAGCCACAAATAGAAGTATCTATTTATCTATGTATCTATCTATCTATCTATCTATCTTTACTATAATAAAAATATATTGAGAGGGTGGCTAGGTGGCGCAGTGAGTAGAGCACCAGCCCTGGAGTCAGAAGGACCTGAGTTCGGTTCCGGCCTCAGACACTTAACACACACGAACAAAAACCTAGCCGTGTGACCTTGGGCAAGTTATTTAACCCCAATTGCCCTCCAAAAAAGCAAAAAAAAAAATACATTGAACAATCACGAGAATTGACTAACCATCATACAAGAACTAGGCATTTCCAGATTGTATTACCACATAACACTCCATGAGTCTAATGACAATTAGTTCCCAAACATTTTCTGCATGACTTTTTTTCATTCTCAAAGAGATAGGGGCAGTGTAGCACAATGAAAACATAAATAAATGAATTTTGAGTCAGAGAACATTGACTTCCTATCCTAGCCCTTCCATTTATTATTTGCACAACCACAGACTAGTCACTTAAATTCTTCACCTTTCAGTTTCCTCAGCTATTAAATGAATGGGTCATTATTTGGTGACTTCTAAGGAATATAACTGATCTAAATCCTATGATCTAGTATCTTTAAATGCCCATGAAATTGGCATGTATAATGTCTATATGAGGAAATGGCCTCAAAGAATTTTAAGGACACAATGTAGTAGTTTTATTGGGTATTCTGGTATTTTGGCTCCCAACTTGACTTCTCTACTAATAATAAACACTGACATTTATCAAGTATCTTAAAGTTTGCAAAGTAATATACAAGTTTGACCTGATTTGCTCTTTCAATCAATTAAACAATCAACTAGCATTTATTAAAAACAAAGCTTGTGGAAGGTTATCAGAATGTACATTTGAAAAATCAAACTTATTTAATCAATGTAACTTTCTTTTTGTTTTTCTATTTTTGCTTTCCCCCACCCCAATTTATTTATTTTCAATTTTCAACATTCATTTCCACAAGATTTTGTGTTACAAAATTTTATCCCTATCTTTCCCCTACCACGATCCTAAAATAGCAGGCCTACTGAATAACCCTTCCCCCAATCTGTTCTCTCTTATATTCTCCCCCACCCCCATATCTTCTCCCATACACCCTTAGACTTTTCCATTAGGGCAAGGTGAATATCTGTGCCCCAATGCCTGCACATCTTATCTCCAAATGACATGCAAAATAGTATTAATAATAGCATTTATATATATTTGAAATATTTAATTTTAACACTTCTTTTTTTATTTTTTTTCTGTTTTACATCATTTATTTCCACCAGATTTTGAGTTACAATCATTTTCCCCCCATTATTCCCCTACCCAACCTCCCAGAATAGTAGTCCCACAAGATATTGCTTCCTCCAATCTGCTCTCTACCATACCCCCATCGACTTTTCCATTAGAGGAAGGTGAATCTTTGTGTCCCAATGCCTGCACATCTTATCTCCCTATTACAAGCAAAAGAGTATTAATAATAGTATTTATATATATTTGAAACATTTAATGTTACGACCTCGAATTTCAGATCCATTTCCTTCCTCCCTTGTCACCCATTCCCTTTTGGGAGATAAGTAATTCAGTATATGTTGTACATGTCTAGCTATGAAAAACATTATCATAGTAAATATATTATACAAGGCTGCTTATAATTCCCTCCCACTCATCCCACCCCCCACCTGGTCCATTCCCTACATGATCCTGTCCCTCTTCTATAGTGGGTACTTCCAACCTCCCCTCACCCCAAGGATGCCCTCACATCCATCTTCCCTCCTCTCATCCCCATTCCCCCTATCCTGCTGCAGGTTGAGATATCCCATTTAGTATGTATGTCATTTTCTCCCTGAACCAAATTCAATGTGAATGTGGTTTTGCCTTTTTAGCCTTCCTTACTCTCCCCCTCCTTTGCAACCACTTCCCCTTGCTTCTTCTACATGGGATAGTTTACACTACTCTGTCTCTCCCCATCTCCTCTTGCCACTTTCCTCTCTCACCTCATAATTTCATCCCTTGAGTATTCTCCCTTCCCAACAGATTCAACTTATGCCCTCTATCCATATATAACTGTAACCATATACACACACATTCACATATGTATTCATATGACCACACCCCCTTCCATTATTTTCATAGTGAGAAAGATATCATCAGTCACAGTTATTGCTTTTCCATATAGGAATGAAAATAGTTCAACTTTGATAAGTTCCCCTTGATCTCTCTTCCCTAATTACCTTCTCAGGCATCTCTTCCTTCCTGTGTCTGGATGTCAAATTTTCTAGTCAATTCTGGTTTTTTCCTCAAGAATGCTTGAAAGTCCTCTATTCCACTGAATGACCATATTTTCCCCTGAAACAAAATACTCAGTTTTGCTGGGCAGGTGACCCTTGGGTTCATTCCCAGCTCTTTTGCCCTCTGGAATATTATATTCCATGCCCTTCGATCCCTCAGTGTAGAAGCTGCCAGGTCCTGGGCTATTCTGATTGTGTTTCCACAATATTGAAATTGTTTCTTCCTGGCTGCTTGTAGTATTTCTCCTTGATCTGGGGATTCTGGAACCTGGCTATAATATTCCTGGGAGTTTTCTTTTTGGGATCTTTTTCAGGAGGTGATTGGTGGATTTTTTCAACCTCTATTTTGCCCTCTGGGTCTAAAACATCAGGGCAATTTTCCTTGAGAATTTCTTGAAGGGTGATTTCTAGGTTCTTTCTTTGATCATGGCTTTCAGGTAGTCCAATAATTTTTGAATTGTCTCTCCTGGATCTATTTTCCAGGTCAGTGGTTTTTCCCATAAGATATTTCACATTGCCTTCTAATCTTTCGTTTGTTTGGATCTGCTTAACAGCATCTTGATTTCTCATAAAGTCACTAGCTTCCATTTGCTCCAGTCTAACTGTGAAGGAATGAATCTCCTCAGTGAACTTTTGAAATTCTTTTTCCATCTGGAAAATTCGACTTTTTAAGGCATTCTTCTCCTCATTGCCCTTTTGGGCCTCCTTTGCCATTTGAGTTAGTCTATTTTTTAAGGTGGTGTTTTCCTCAGTCAGGCTGTTGACCCTCATTTCATACTTTTTCTGCATCCTTCTCATTTCTCTTCCCAATTTTTCCTCCACTTCTCTTATTTGATTTTTAAAGTCCTTCTTAAGGTCCTCTATGGCCTGCAACCCGCTCATGTTTTTCCCTGGGGCTTTTGGAGCAGGACTTCTGACCTCACAGTCCTTTTCCTGTTCTGTGCCCCCAAAATAGGAGTCTAGGGTTGCATTTTTCTGTTTCTTTTGCCTTGGCATGTTGCCACTTAATTGCTTGACTTTTGGGCTTGTTGCCACACTATGGCTTTAAGGCCAGCTAGAGGAATTTTCATCCTGAACGTGTGGGGGGCAACTTCTGTTTCTGGCAAGCTGTAAACCCACCCACGACTTCCACCCTAGATCACAATCCAGGTCCAGGGAGGTTAAAGCAAGAGCGATTACCCCCCAAGACTGATCGCTGGATCTCCCCATGATTTGTAGGCTGGGAGCCGGAGCTGCCTCTGAAAACTACAAAATGGCGTGTCTCCTCAGTGGCTTCTAGCCCCCAGGGGAGGGAGCTGACGCATTCCCCAAATACAGGTCCCAAAGTCCATAGGACACTAACCTCTTACTTTGTCCTAGGCGTGTCTATGTTGATAATTCTGGAGTCCCCACAGCTCCTGGTGTTCTGGGGTTCCTCCAGCCGGCTGCTGGCCGTGCCGCCCTGGCGCTAAAACCTCCGCTCACGCGGACCTGGTCTCTGCTCGGCTCCTGCCTAAAACTTCTAATTCCAGATCCATTCCCTTCCTCCCTTGTCACCCACTCCCACTGGGAAGATAAGCAATTTAGTATATGTTGTACATGTATAGCTATGCAAAATATTACCATAGTAGATTTCTTGTAAAAGACTGCCTATATTTCCCTCCCACCCATCCCACCCACAACCTGGTCCATTCCCTACTTTGATCCTGTCCCACTTCAAAATTGGGTGCCTCCAACCTCCCCTCCCCCCAGAATGCCCTCCCCTCCATTATCCCCCCACTCATGCCCCTCCCTCCTACTCTCCTGCAGAGTGAGATATCACATTTGGTATGTATGTCATTAACTCCCTGAGCCAAATTCAATGAGAATATGGTTCTGCCTTTTTACCTACCTACTGGAAGGTAGTGCAACCACTTCCCCTTGCCCGTGAGATAGTTTACCCCCATCTCTCCCCATCTCCTCTTGCCATATTCCTCTCTCACCTCTTAACTTCAGCCCTTAAATATCATCCCTTCCCACCAAATTCGACCTGTGCCCTCTATCCATGTATGCCTGTAAACATATATACACACATTCACATATGTATTCATATGCCCATATACCCTTCTTCAACTATTTTCATACTGAGCAAGGTTTCATCAGTTACAGTTATTGTTTTTCCATGTAGGAATGTAAATATTTCAACTTTGATAAGTTCATAGTGATTTCTCTTCCTATTTACTTTCTCAAGCATCTCTTCTTCTTGTGTCTGAATGTCAAATTTTCTATTCAACTCTGTTTTTTTCCTCAAGAATGCTTGAAAGTCCTCTATTCCACTGAATGACCATATTTTCCCCTGAAACAAGATAATCATTTTTGCTGGGTAGGTGATTCTTGGTTTTAAACCCAGCTATTTTGACCTCTGTAATATCATATTCCATGCCTGTTGATCCCTCAGGGTAGAAGCTGCTAGGTCCTGTGCTATTCTGATTGTGTTTCCACAATATTGAAATTGGTTTTTTCCTGGCTGTTTGTAGTATTTTCTCCTTGATCTGGGAATTCTGGAACCTGGCTATAATATTCCTAGGAGTTTTCTTTTTGGGATCTTTTTCAGGAGGTGATTGATGGATTCTTTCAACCTCTATTTTAGACCTTCTGGGTCTAAAACATCAACATAAATTTCCTTGAGAATTTCTTGAAGGAGGATTTCTAGGTTCTTTCTTTGATCATGGTTTTTAGGTAGTCCAGTAATTTTTAAATTATCTCTCCTGGATCTATTTTCCAGGTTAGTGGTTTTTCCCATGACATATTTCACATTGCTTTATATTCTTTCAATTGCTTGTATATTTTTAACAGCATCTCGATTTCTCATAAAGTCACTAGCTTCCATTCATTCCAGTCTAAATCTGAAGGAATGAATCTCCTCAGTTAGCTTTTGAGATTCCTTTTCCATCTGGAAAATTTGTCTTCTTAAGGCATTCTTCTCCTCATTAGCCTTTTTGAGACTCTTTTGCCATTTGAGTTAGTCTGTTTTTTTAAGGTATTATTTTCCTCAGTCAGGCTGTGGACTCTCATTTCATACTTTTTCTGCATTCTTCTCCTTTCTCTTCCCAATTTTTCCTCCACTTCTTCTATTTGGTTTTTCAAATCCTTCTTAAGGTCCTATATGGCCTATAGCCAACTCATATTATCATTTGGGGCTTTTGATGCAGGACTTCTGACCTCACAGTCCTCCTCCTGTTCCATGCTTTGATCCTCTTTGCCCCCAGTATAGGAGTCTCATGTCGCATTTTTCTGTTTATTTTGTTTCCTTTGCCTAGGCATGTTGCCACTTAATTTTTTTTACTTTTGGGCTTGTTGCCACAGTAAGACTATGCCACCAGACAGGGGAGCTTCTGTCCCAAAAGTTGGGGTCTTCTCAACTGCTGCAGGTACTAGTTGGGTGCCCTCCATGCAGCCCCCACACACTCTGGCAAGCTGGACACATACCCCAAGACCTCTACCCCAGAACACAGTCCAGATCCAATAAGATTAAAGCAAGAGTGTTTACCTCCAAGACTGATTGCCGGATCCCCCTACAGTTTACAGGCCAGGAGCTGAAGCTCCAACTGAAGCTGCAAAATGGCGGCTGTGTTGTGACTCCTCAGTAGCTTCTCACCCCCAGGGGAAGATGCTGATGTGCTCCCAAATACTGTTCCCAAAGTCCATAGGGCACTAACTTTGCACTTTGTCCTAGGCATCTATGTGTTGGTAATTCTTGAAATTCCACAGCAGCTGGTATACTGGGGTCCCTCCAGCTGGCTGCTGTTCTGCCCACCCTGCGGCTAAAACCTCTGACTCACATGGTTCTGGGCTCAGCAACAAGAGGTCTATGCTGGCTATTCCCTGCCAGGCTGCTGGGCTGTCCTCAGTGGGAGGTTAGCTTCTCTGTGTTGTTCTTTGGGTTCTGGAGCTCCAGAGGTTGTTCAGAGTTCCCTTTTACATAATTTTGAAATGGCATGGGCTGGAGCACCATGTAAGTGCTGTTTCTACTCCACCATTGTCGCCAAAAATTTTTTAAATTGGTTTTAAGACTTTGAGTTCTAAATTTTTCCCCTTCTTCCCTCCTCACCCCGCCCCCCCACCTCCATACCTTTATTTTCTAATGGTTCAGTCGTTGGTATTTTTCCCATCTTATACATACCACAAAAGCATCAAAAAGAGATCAGGGGTAAATTGATTTTTTCCCCCACTCCAAGTATCATGAGACAAATAATAAGAGTGATGTACTATAAATCATCCTCTCTCTGTTGTTGTTGTTGCTTTTTGTTTCTTTGAAGGTTCATTATGAATTTGTTATATTACTTCCTGATATCCTAAATAAGAGAAGAAAGTACATTATATGGCTGTAGTCATGCATTAGGACCTGCCAAGATTAGTCTTTATGAGACAGATTGACCTCTAAAATAGCTCATACCTCACAGCATATCATCCAAAGTGATATACTGTGTGAATATAAAAAACAACAACAACAACAACCCTGAGAAGACATTAGATATCTATTTATTATATCCTTTAAACAGCCCTTATTTTATTCCAAGGACAAACTGGTAATTATAGTCCTTAAACATTAAATTAATCTCCTTTTAAATTGTTTTGGGTTAAAATAATATGTCTCCTTTTGAAAGTTATCAGGAGTCATGGTGGTGAGTAGTACTCCATAAATAGTTCTTCATTAAAAGCAAGAGTAGTGATGCATAGTTGAAGGGAGAAACAATGGGTAGAATGGGCATCATGGATCTATTTCTCCCTAAAGAACATCTGGAATGTTGATTTAAATGTTTATTTTCTTGCTTTCCAATGTAAATTAAGTTGCCCAAAGAATGGAAGGGTTTTTAAATAGTTGTAGTTTCTAGATTTAATCAAAATAAGATATAATCTAAATTTTGCAAATTACCAATGTTGTATGTCATAAATAAGTCCATTTTAAAGGAAGTATAGTAATTATGTAATCATGAAAATAAGCCTTTGACAATAAATGGAAAACAAAATCCAATCCTCGAAGGAGACGTTTTGAGAACATATCAAAATCAATGGCTTTTTGCTTTGGTTTAGAGTATAAAGAATTGTTTCAATAATATGATAACTCAGTAGAAGGAGAATAAAGAGTCTTTACTTATGAACCTATCTAAAAGTGGACAATGCTTATTCAGAAGGTAATATGTTCCCCGTCACTGGAACTATTCAAGGAAAAGTTGAGTGATTACTTGTCAGAAATACTGTACATGATCAAAAGTCCCTTACCTCTCAGAAATTCTAGAACTAAAATCTTCTAGAAAGACATACCAATATAAAGATATAAACATAGCAGAACAAAGTTATTCAGAAAGGATGAAAACAAACAAACACATTCAAACCCCAGAAGCTTACTATCACTTTCATGAATGAAGAGATGGCTAGATGACTATCTACCCATACTAAAAATATCATATTATCCTTGAGGACTTAAAAATAAGCTTTCTATGAAGCAGAATATCACATCAGTCGAAAATGGTTGCCCCACAACAGCTGATGTGTAATATGACCTGACCTATAAACATTCAAGAAGAACATGTTTAATACATGTTGTCCTATTAAATATCCATAAACTCTAATTTATGTGAGTGGAAAGCTTTCAATCTACAGATACATGATGAAAGAAATCCAAATTATATGAGAATAGGATGAAGTACACAGTATACTAATTATCATCTCTGGTACTGTTATTATCCCAGTGGTGCTATAGATGACCTAAACTGTGCTTATATTAATTTACAAACAACAACAGCACAATAGTCTATTAGCCATTAAATATAAAGGAATTAATGTAGTCACCTGACTCAAGTCCATTTATATCTGACCTCTTATAAGATAAGAAAAATAATGATATGTGTATATGTGTATATTTACATAGATAGAAGAGATGGATAGGATGATGAGAGACAGAGAGAAAGACACAAGAGAGACAGAGACACACACATACACACACACAGAGAGAGAGAGACAGAGAGAGAGATGGATAGATAGGTAGAAAAAAGACATATTCATATCTGGGGTGGTATGGTTGCTAATATAGATGTTTCAATTATATTGATAGTAAAACCATTGTTACAGATTTGGTTGGAGGAGCTCATTAGCTTTGTTTCTTAGGTAAAATATAAAGACATCATTGCTACTTGTTATCAGAGTAATATAATATCCAAAAGTGACAATGAAATGTTTAATTACATTAAGAGGAGGACAGTGTCCAAAAAACCAGAAGTGGTGCATCTTATATCTTACCTTGACCAGATAGTACATGGAATAACTACTATTGTGTTTAGTTCTAGGTGCCATATTTTAGAAAGTACAATGACCGAATACAAAGCATTCTTTGGAAGGCCATCAAAATAATGAAGAGTGTATTTATTAGAGTCAATCAGTTGAAGGTACTAGGAGAAAAGAAAACTAAAAGGACCATAATAATTTAATTATTTGAAAACTGAAATTGCAGAGAGGTAGGTGTTGGCACAAAAAAGGAAAATATTCTTAATTATTAACTAATTGATAATTATTTGTTAAGTAACCATTTCTGTATGTGCCAGTCACTTTTCAGGCACTTGTCTAAAAAGTTGAGTTGGCACTTACCTTAAGAGGTTTTGAGCTTCTTGAGAGTGCATATTTCTCAACATATACTAGTAAGAGATTAGGCAGAAGCAGCTAGATGTAATAGTGAAAAGAGCTCAGTAATCTAGGAGTCAGAAACTTCCAAGTTTAGATCCTACAATAGACTCATGCCTTTTTAACTAAATTATTCTGATCACATCACTTAACCTCTCATAGCTTTAGTTTCGTCATATGTAAAATCAGGATACTAAACTTTATGGTTTCTATTGATCTTCACTGATTGTAATGGTAGTGGAATTTAATGATCCCCTTGAATTAGCTTGGTTTTGAGGTTGTGTCAAAACCCAGAGCTTGTGAATCCCATTTGTGGGATGAAGTTGTTGACATGAAGAGAGGGGGCTCAACTGAAAAGAGTTGGTGCTGTGGATTTAGAGAGAGGCCCAAGCAGAGAGAGGCCAGAAGAACTTCTGGGATCCAGCATCTGGAAGCTTCTGCTACTGCTGGAGAGAGAGAAATGAGAATTGAAGACTTAACTGGGAAGAAGCGTGACTGTGGTGCCAGTATTTTTTCTGTCCACTTTGATGTTACTTTACCATATTCATCTGCTGGAAAAGGACAGTGCTGTTGTTGCAGAGGTCCTGGAACCTTGTTGTTGTTTCAGAAGCCCTGAAGGAGGATTTTCTTCTTGTATGTTTACAGAAATCATAAAGGAGGGTCTTGCTGATGTTTTCAGGGATCCTGAGACTGTTCTGCTGGCAGAGAGTGAATCAATGAGGACACTGGCAATGTATATTGTGGCTTTGTTGAGCTTTGTCTCAACAGAGATTGCTGAGAACTTGCCTTGGGTCAAGATGAAGAAAAGACCTCTCCTTGGATATTGATTGCTGTGATGATATGTAACTTTGTTGTGGCTTAGGGGTAAATGGCCTTTGTGCCCTCTATTGCCCCTTTGAGAAGGTGCTTGGTGGTGATGGATGGTATTATAATTCAGTTGCGATCCAGGGGTGGAAAACTTTTGACTTTTATAGTTTGTGACTGATCAAATGAATGTACTTTGTTTATGATTGGAAACGAATCTCCAGTTGAATATACAGAGGACTGTGATTGACTTAATGAATGTACTGCCCAGGGGTAGAAAAATTGAGAACTTACTGAGTTAACCTATATTTTGATCTTGATTTTTCTGTGAAGGTTTTGCCTTAATCTGCCACTGAATAAATGGAATTTGCTATGCTTGAAATCAGAACCTGAAAGCTGCTTGTGCTTGGCATTACACTGATATTAATCTATGGTCAATGGATTCTTGTTTATAGATGTCTTAGATTAGATAAATCTTCAAACCTTGCCCAACTCTAAGACTTTGCGATAGTGCAATACTCTGGTATAGATGACTATGGCATTGTTTCAGGTATTCTTAACTATTCATCACATATGAACATTTAGTAAAAGTATTATTTTGCTTTTGGAGAAGCCTAAATGAATGTATTTATGAAGGTGGACAATACTATTTTCATTCTGAAATGCTTGTTTTTATGTCCTTAAAAAAACAAAAAAACACCATCTTGAAAAATGCTCCTATTCATTAATGTCTATGAGTTGAAAATATATTGGATAATTTCATGAATAGGTATCTAACTGTTGATAGCAAACTCCCACAGTATTGGGACTGTGTTTTCAATTTATATTCCTCGCCAAAAACTAGAACGTTCCAAATTAGTCAATTAATGCTAAAATGGGTGACCTCCACTTACAGGTCTGTCCTGTAATTACACTGATTCATTTTACAGCAATTTCTTTGATGTTGCAAGTGTTTCTTTGGTCTGTTTTTGTTTGTTTGTTTTTTTATTCTTTACATTTTAAGTTCCCTTGCAGTTGTGAATGTATAATTTTATGATCTCATGGTCTTCGTGGCATAGGCAATTTTTAATACAATTAGTTACAGATGAGTTGTCATTCTTCATTGGGAAAGGGATCTTTCTTATTTGGAGTTTCATATGGCAATGGGATCACAGAACTTGACTCCTCCAAAATAAGATATATTTTACATAAATAGATGTATAATATTAAATCTACCTATATAATCATATATAATATGTGATAATATAATACATATTATATATAAGATATAATAATATATCTAATCAAGTCTGAATTGATAGATAAAACATTACATAAATTGATGGATGGATGGATGGATGGATGGATGGATGGATGGATGGATAGACAGATGATAGATAAAAAGTTTTTCTAGTTCTTATCTTTGGTGAAACATACCATTTTCTAGCCATCACCATGATATTTAATCTATGAGTCTAGCTTTCTTTCTTTTTCTCCTCCTATTTCCCTCAATCTTCTGATACTGGGCTCTGATTGGTGAGCTTTCACCTTGTCTAGTTCTGATCTCAAGCCCAATATGACATGTCTATTCCATGTCACTTATAATTCCAGTCATCTCCTTCTTCACTATACAACTCAAGCTCTATAAAATATCTTTCTCTATTAAATGTAAGCTCCTTGGGAGCATATGCTATCTTGCTTGTTTGTATTTGTTTTACCAGCATTTTACACAGTCTTGGACACATTGTAAGTATTTAATAAATGTTTTTCTCCTTCCCCTTTCCCCCTCCCTCTCTCTCTCCCTTGTATAGTATCTGCATTTGTTCTATTGGTATAGGTATAAGTGTAGATCTGTATGTACTAACCTACCTATCTGTCTGTTAATTTACTGATGTCAGGAAAATAGGGGAAGCAAGTACCATTAGCCAAAACCTGTCAATGACAATTATAAATACACAAATTTTATCTATTAAAACAAGATCAGGTCAAGGTGACCATCTCCTATACAATTTCTCCAAGTTTATCAAGAGGGTCAACTTTTATTTTTTTTCCTAGAAACTTATGGATATGAGTTATCCATCAATATTACAGCTGGTCAGAGGAAACGCACATATGGACATATGCTCAATCACAGTGTCAGTGATTCCCCCCCACCCTTCTTGCTATCTAACATAAAATTTAAAATCACATAGCTATTGCATTCAACAGGAGAACCATTTAGGTCTCCCTTGCCTCCAATATAAATTTAACATGTGCAATATGACTTAGTGTTTCAGTTTTATCTCACTGGGAGTTATAGGGCAAAATATATTATGGGAGGAGGGGGAAGCTTCAAAAGAAACATTTCTTATACCACAAATCAGCATCTCTCTCTGACCACATTATGGCTTAAAGGATTGTGTGTCTAACTCTCACAAAAGCAAAGAAAAAGGGCATTTTTCTTACCAGAGGAGAATAAAGCTTCAACCTTTCTATTCCATCTTTCACAGCTCTTGTTTAAAATAGACAGAGGCAAAAAAAAAAGACTTTGTGTATGCAACTGATCTGGCTGCTCTCTAGGCTCTGCACAAAAGCAGGATAATTGGGCTCTCAAAATGTGTTGTAAACATTTATCATGATGGCACTTGTAGGTTGAAGCTGGTTGCTGATACCCCAGTGGAGATTTTCCAAACATGTCAATTACATTTCTTCTTTCAGCCTCTTCTGGTTGGATTTCTCTTTGTAACTTTCTATATTAATATCTTTAAAGAAACAATGAACTCTTGTTTCTCTGGTCACCTAGAGTGTTGGGACACTTATTTTTGTCCTATGGTTGGGGTTTAAGGCTATGTTTTAAATATCTATATATACACACACATTCACACAACTGTATTTTTAAAAAGGAAGCCTAATGAGACAAATACATGTCCTGAAAGGCTTCATGTGTTCATTCTTAATAAAAAAGAACACACAATATGAAGACTTCTATATAGATGCTAATGAGCTGTCATCCTCTTTAAGTATTTTCTACTCACTATTAAAATAAAGTTAAAGTGAACATTCCACAGCTGCACTTTCACCATGAAACTGCATCAATGAAGTCTACAACAGGCCCCAGAGTCTGAAACCAACTGTGCACAGTGTTTCAGAATTTCTAAATCTAGTTAAATATTCCACTGTTCTTTTTCTAAACCATCAAAGGCCCTAAGGTACAACTGGGGCCTTTAATTTTTATGTGAGCAATGAAGGGGTCAGGCAGCCTGGGCTTTCTAGGCATTTAAAAAAAATCCATTTTATGGTCCCCCTTAACTGATTATAACTATGTACAACATTACCATCGCCAAGAGACTAGGTACAATGGAGAAAGTCACAGGCTTCTATAGAAAAACATGCTATCAGTCTATAGCAATCTCCATGCTGATCTAAGCATTATGTGGATTCTATATCTTTGCAAGCATGTCAAGGATGTATTTTTTGTCTTTTGCCTCCCAGGAGTAAAGGGCTAGTTAATAGTGCCAGTGGGGCCTAGCTTTCAGAAAATAGTTTCATCTGATAGAATTGTTCTTTTAGAAGTCACACAGTTAAATCAGTCATGAAAATCAACACTAGCCATAGGTCCTCGACCCGCTTCCTCTCTTGCTCTCCATACATACATACATATTTATATAATATATGCACACATACACACACAAGCACACACACACATACACACACACACACACACACATATATATATACACATACGTGTGTGTTTGTGTAATTCAAGAAAGATAAAACTCCATGGAGGCATATATTACATGTATTTTTGACACTTTTATAGATAAGACAACTGAGGGTAAGGGAGTTTACAAAATTTTGACATGGTCCCCCACGTAAGAAGTTGCAAAAACAAGATTTAAATCATACCTTCTCCTGACTCTAAATGTTCTCTTCAGACCACTCATCTTAGAAATTTTAAATTATTTTAATTATTTTTAGCAAATTTTTTTTCATACCAGTTAGTTAACATAAATATCATGACAAGCTCTTTGAATGTAGGGAACATATTATTTATTTTTAAATTTGGATTCCCAGTGCATGAAACATAGAAGATAATAATGATTGCTTGTTCAGTCACTGAAGTTTAAATCAATGTGTTATGTTATTATTGTTATTTTAGTTATTTAAAAAGATGATAAAATACAGAGATCTTCGTCTTTTAATGTCTCTTTAAAGATATTTCCAAAAACTCAGCTTTGTAGTTTTTAAGTTGGTTCTTGTGGTACAAAAGAAAGAGGGTCAGAATCAGACCCAGGATATGACTTAGAATTAAGTCAAATGCTTGCAGACTATATAGGAATGTCCACTCCTCTCCCCCCAGATTATTCCTCTTTCCTTTCTCCCAAAACAATTAAAATTCTGAATGTGAAAAAATATAGCAATAATATACCATAAAATGCAATTGGCCATATCTTAGGAAAGAGGAAATAACTGGTTGCCACAGTGGTAGTAATTATGAAATACGTGTGCATGGCATTGGCTAGTAAGTACAAAGATGATATTCAATAGAAAATTAGAAGAATAAACATGACACCATATTAATTATAATTAAAATGGTTTGCAAACCAACTACTGCTGCTGAAAAGTGAGAAATAAATAAAAGAACAGGCATTAATAAAGACTATCATAATTTCCTAAGGAATGCATTAGAAGTCATTACATTACAGAGAGAGGACCCGCAAACTAGGTCAAGTTATCAAACAATGGATTTCCTTAAGGAAGAGAAATATGGTAACTTAGTTACCATGGGTTTAAAACATAAACACAGACATCAAAAGGAGGATGGAAGGAGATTAGGGCAAAATTACCTCTTAAAATAGTGAGATGTGGGGCAGCTAGGTGCAGCAGTAAATAGAGCACCAGTCCTGGAGTCAGGAGGACCAAAATTCAAATCTGACCTAAGACACTTAACACAAAACTAGCCATGTACTTGCGGAAGTCACTTAACCCCAATTGCCCTACCTTTCCCTCTACCCCCCCCCCAAAAAAAAACACGAAAGCAAAACAAAACAAAATAGTGAGATGCAATGCTGGGGGGGCAGACAAGTTACAGAAAGCATGCAAAGAGACCCAAGTAAAAACATTAATTCTAACAGCATTTAATAATGAATCTGGAAGGATATTAAATTAAAAAAAAATACATAAAGCCCTTTACATTTCTAAAACAAGTTTCCACACTAGTGATGGTGGAACTGCCACAGTTAGATTTTAATTTAAACTCTAATATCTCATTTTATTATGAGGAAATAGGAGAAAACACCAAAGAACACAAAAATAAGAAGAGAAACTAGAAAAGACTGAGTATAAATCGCAATGATCCAGTTTTGAAGATACTGAAAGATTTATTTAAAGTATGCAAAAAATGGGAATATACCAAGTGTTCAGAAAATCACACACAGAGACATTCTATTGATACAAAAAATGCTCAAGATGATATTATGAACTATTAACTTATATGCTTTTCTTCTTCTTCTTCTTCTTCTTCTTCTTCTTCTTCTTCTTCTTCTTCTTCTTCTTCTTCTTCTTCTTCTTCCTCTTCTTCCTCTTCTTCCTCTTCTTCTTCTTCTTCTTCTTCTTCTTCTTCTTCTTCTTCTCTCTCTCTCTCTCTCTGTGGGTAGGTGTGTGGGGAGTGTGTGTGTGTGTGTGTGTGTGTGTGTGTGTGTGTGTGTGTGTGTGTGAGATCTTAGAGGGCACATGAAGGGAACAGAAAAGGTTTTGCAAATTACACTCAATAACACATCACAGATTTGCAGTCATAAAATCAACTGGCAGATAATCATCAGCTGACAGATGCCAGTAATAATACAAAATTTCCTTGTATTTAGCTATTGACTATTAAAAAGAAATAGTTGATTCAGTGAAGGAAGATGTCATCCTGAAGGCTCATGTAGAAAAATGACTTATTCCATGAAAAATTAACAGAAGATTCATTGAAAGCTGGCCAAATAGAGGTGAATTTCTCAATGGGATTCTTTAACCATTATGATAAAAATATATACACACTCAGACATTTGTCCACCAAAAATATTTTCCACAGTTTATAAGGATGTCCAAAGTATTCAATCACTTAATAAGTATTTATTATATATCTACTATAAATATAGCCCTCTGCTAGGCTTGTGGAACACAAAGAGAGGAATGCAATATTACCTGTTTTGGGGGGACTTCCAGTCTATTGGGGAAAACAAAATATAAATATGTGAGTATGTTAGATGAAAAATAGATGAAATAGATTTTATTTAGGTGGGTATTAGAAGCTGAGTCAATTGGGAAAGTACTTAGACATAAGGTCACCTTGAGCTGAACCTTAAGGGAGAAATCTATGAGGCAAAGGTTTGTTCATGTGAAGGATAGGGGTGGGAGGATGCAGTGCATTCTACAAATGGGGATAACCAGTGAAAATGCATGGGACAAGCTATGGGGTATGATACATAGAAGACAGTCAGAAAATCATATGAGGAATAATGTATAATAAAACTGGAAAAGTAGTTTGGGACCAGGGTATTTGTAAATGTTTTTAAATGTCAAACTGAGGGGTTTATATACAAAGGGGAAGAACTCCAGGAATATCTAACTCTCTGTGTTCTACCATTCTTTTAAAGTGGGGGTCTGAATCACTTTTCTCCCTCCCTTCTCTAAACATCATGGAGTTCTAGACATGCAAAACGAAAGGGACTCTCCTCCCCCAAATAATAATGTTGCAAGTATTTTTCTCCCTGCTTATATGTTAGGACTCAAGGTAGCTCTATTATAGGTTAGAGACTATTCTTTCCTGGATTCTACTGCTTATAACTGATGACTTTCCAATAGCACGGTTTAGCCACACTGTCTTTCAAGTTTTGTGGTGTAATAAAATCTTGAACTCGAATAGTGGTCATTGGAAGGGTATGAAGCAGGTGGATTTTTGAAAGTCACTAGGACTTGGAAATTAATAGGATGTGGGGGTAAAGGAAATATTATGCTAAAGTCCCAAAGTTCAAGGAATAATAATAATAATAATAATAAGCTAAATAAGGAAGGCAAGGAGCAGAGATAGTTTTCAAGTGAAAATGACTTTTAAACATTGAGATTCACGTCTTGGCAGGATATCCAGCCAAGGGATGAAGATGTGCAAAAGGTAAGAGGAAATACTAAGCTGAAGGTCAGGGCCAGAGATAGTGATTTAAAAGCTTACCAGACATAGGTAACAGTTGAAACTGTGATAAAAGTAGATGAACTCTGCAGAAAAAGGAAGGTAGATAGAAAAGAACAATATACCTTACCAAATGCCTACCTTGAAGGGGTGGATGCATGAAAAGAATTAGTAAAGGCAATAAGTAAAAAGTCAGAAGAGAAACAGGAAGCAAATTAGAAGAGTAGAGTATCACAGATACCAAATGAGGAGAGGAGAGATCCATTTTCTGGTACATTTATTATTTCTTGAAAAAAAATGAGGACATCAGAGAATGGAAGGGGAAACACAATATTTCCTCTTACACATAAGATTTTTCTCAAGAATTCATTGTATAGGGGGCTTACTTTGAGAAGTGTTGTGTGATTTGACCAAATGAGACTCTGGGCAGCCATTGAGAGCCCCCTGGCTTTGCAAACCCAGATGTTGATGCTTCCCTCTCTGATAATTGTGATTTGGTATTGATTTATGTAATGGTTGGATAGTTTGGAAACCTGTCTGCTTGATTTGTCTGTTTCTCTATTTTGAAACTACTGTCTGTATACTCTGAAATTTGGGGTGCTGACCTTTTTCCCCTGAACTAGGAAAATGATATATGTTTGTTTGATGAAAGTAAGCTTGTTAACAAAAAAAAAAAAGAATTAATTGTATATAAGAGTCTGGGCCAAGATGGTGACAGAGGAGGAAAACTCCATGAGCTCTCCCCATAACCACCTTAAATCCCTACAAAATATAACTCTAAACAAACTTTGTAGCTACAGAACCCACAAAGAGAGAAACAAATCTCCCACAGAAAGGCAGCCTGGAAGGTGGAAAGGAAGGGTTCATATCAGTGTGCTAGCAGCAGAGCCCAGCCCCTCCTTAGTGTGTGGTTTTAGCTCCAGGGTGATCATGACCAACTGGGGCTGGAAGGTCTTGGGAGAATGGATCACCAACAGCTGTGGTGGTTTCCAGAACTAACCCATAAATGCCAAAGAAAAAGTGAGAGGTCAGTGTGGACTTTGGGAATAAGGGGTCTGGAAGTGTGGTCTGGCCTCTGCCCCCCAGAGGGAGAAGTGGCTGAGGCATGCCACCATGTGGCTCCTTCAGAGGTCCTGGCCTGCATATTGTAAGGGGATGAAGCAACCATTCTGAGGGGTAATTGCTCTTGCTTTAACCTGCTTGGATCTGGATTTCTGTCCTGGGTGGAGGTCCTGGGGTCTGTGACCAGGTGCCAGAGCCTGTGGAGGCTTGAAAGAGGGCAGCCAACTAATTGCTCTGGCAGTTGCGAAAACCCTAGTGATTAGGGGCAAAGCTCTCCTCTCTGGAAGCAGAGTTCTACTATGGCATAAAGCTCACAAGTGAAGTAACTGACTGGCAACATGAGCAAGCAAAGGAAGGAAAGTAAGCACAGCAATCACACTTTATATTCATTTTTGGGGGAACATAAAGGATCAAAACATGGAATGGGAGGAAGACAATGAAGTCAGAACTCTTGTATCAAAAGCTTCCAAGAAAAATATGAATTGTTTACAAGCCATGGAGGAGATCAAGGAGGATTCTGAAAATCATGTAAGAGAAGTGAAGGAAAAAAATTGGGAAGAGAAATGAAAATGATGCAAGAAAATAATAAAAAGAGAGAGTCAATAACCTGAATGAAGAAAATAATTCCTTAAAAAAACAGACTAACTCAAGTGGCAAAAGAGGCCCAAAAAGCCAATGAGGAAAAGCATTACTTTAAAAGCCAAATTTCACAAATGGAAAAAGAATCTCAAAAGCTCACTGAAGAAAACAATTCCTTCCGAATTAGATTTGAGCAAATAGAAGCTAATGACTTTATGAGAAATCAATATACAATTAAACAGATCCAAACAAATGAAAAGAATAGAAGGCAATAAGGAATATCTCATTGGAAAACCACCAGCATGGAAAATAGATTCAGGAGAGATAATGTAAAAATGATTGGACTACCTGAAAGCCATGATTAAAAAAAAAAAAAAACTAGAAATCATCCTTCAAGAAATTCTCAAAGAAAATTGCCCTGATGTTTTAGAACCAGAGGGAAAAACAGAGGTTGAAAGAATTCACCAATCAACGCTTGAAAAAGATCCCCAAAAGAAAACTCCTAGGAATATTATAGCCATGTTCCAGAGTTCCCAGATCAAGGAGTAAATATTACAACCAGCCTGGAAGAAACAATGTGAATATTGTGGAAACACAATCAGGATAACACAGGATCTGGCAGCTTCTACACTGAGGGATGGAAGAGCTTGGAATATGATATTCCATAGGGCAAAGAACCCAGGATTAAAACCAAGAACCACCTATCTAGCAAAACTAAGTATCATGTTTCAGGGGAAAATATGGTCATTCAATGAAATAAAGGACTTTCAAGCTTACTTGATGAAAAACAAACAGAGCTAAATAGAAAATTTGACAATCAGATACAATGAAGAAGAGAAGCATGAGAAGGTGAATGGGGAAAAATAATATCAAAATTGAACTATTTACATTCCTACATGGAACAAAAGAAGATTGTAATTTATGAAACTCTTCTCAATATGAGGAGAGTTGAAGGGAATATATATACACACATACATAATACATATGTGTGTGTGTGTGTGTGCTTATAGGAGGGTATATGGGCATATGAATACATATGTGTGTATGTATACAGACATACATAGAATGTGGGCACAGGATCAATGGAATAGGAAGGGATGATACTTAAAAGATGAAATTGAGATGTGAGAGAGGAATATAATGAGAGGAGATGGAGAGAGACAGAATAGGGTTAATTATATCATAGAAGAGGCAAGGGAAAACTGTTACAATGGAGGGGAAGAACAGGAAGGTAAAAGGAAATGGGTCAACCTTACTCTCATTGAATTTGGCTTAGGGAGGGAATGACATACACACTAAATAGGGTATCTCACCCTACAGGGGAGTAGGGGGTAGGGGATAAGAGGGGGTATGATGCAGTGGAAGGCAGGTTGGGGGGGAGGGTAGTCAGAATCACACACTTTTGAAAAGGAAAAGGGTCAAAGTAGAGGACAGAACAAGTGGGGGGTGTGCTAGAATGGAGGGAAATATAGTTAGTCATTCACAATATATTCACTAGGGAAATGTTTTGCATAGCTACTCATGTACAGCCTATATTAAATTGCTTATCTTCCCAGTAAGGGTCGGTGACAAGATAGGAAGAGAAAGGATCTGGAATTCAAAGTTTTAAAATCAAATGCTTAAAATTTATTATTATTATTATTATTATTATTATTATTATTATTATTACTATTAGTTTTTACATGCAACCAGGAAATAAGATATACAGGCACTGGGGTATAGAAATCCATTTTGCCCTACTGGAAAGTTGGAGGGGGAATGGGGGAGGGTACAGTAGAGAGCAGATTGTGGGAAGGGGTATATAGTGGGATCGCGGTTTTGGAATGACTTGTAGGGGAAAGATGTGGAGAAAATTTGTAACTCAAATTCTTATAGAAATGAATGATGTAAACTGAAAATTAATATGAAATTTAATTTAAAAAATAAATTAAAATTACTTTAATTTTTTTAAAAATAAAAAAACAAACAAACAAAAAAAGAATTAATTGTGTAGGGGTACTGAATAGAGCACTGGTGCTGGAGTCAGGAGGACCTGAGTTCAAATCTGGCCTCAGACACTTGACACACTTACTAGCCATATGACTTTGCGTAAGTCACTTAACCCCATTTGTGCTGCCCTCGCCCCTCCAAAAAAGCAAAAAAAGAAAAAAGAATTGTACAAACAGATGATGCTCGTTAACTGCAAAACAACATTAGCTGTAATCTGTATTGGTAGCAAAGTTAAGGAAATATGTATGTTTGTGCATATATTATATATGTGGTATGTACCTACACTAGAGTCATTGTGGCACACTGGACAGAAAGCTACCCTTGGAGCCAGGAAAATCTAATTTTAAGTCTTGACTCAGATATATTCTGGCTGTGTGATTCTAGAGATGACCCTTGACCTCTTACTGCTTTGGGTAGCTCTCAAAGATGTACAGAAGGTTGCTATTATATTATACTTATATCGAGTGTTTCACATACCAAATGAAAACAAAAGTCTAGACCTTGGCAATGAGTGTTGGTGAAGGGAAGGTGGGGAAGGGGGATAAGGGGAAAGAAAGAAAGGAGAAAAAGAGAAGAGAGAGGGGGAGAGGGGAAGTAAGGGAGGGAGGGAGGGAGAGAGACAGAGACAGAGACAGAGACAGAGAGACAGAGAGAGACAGAGAGAGACAGAGAAACAGAGGGAGACAGAGAGAGTCACACAGACACAGAAATGGAGACACAGATACAGAGAGACAGAGAGATAGAGATAGACTAGAGGTTAGGATAAGAGAAGAGAGAAAGAAAGATAGGGGGAAAGTCAGAGACAGAGGGGTAGAAAGATAGAGACAGAGGTATTGTTGTGTATGTGTGTGTGTCTGTGTGTGTGTGTCTGTGTACACACAAAAGAGACATATGTGTTATGGCATATAGAGAGCAGATTTAGATTCAGGAAGACAGGCTAAAGTCCTCCCAAAGAAACTAAGATAATTCTCTTAAGGTTGCAGTTTCATTCTACATTTGTAAAATTAGTAGGTTGGATTTAGTAGGTTAGAACCCTTAAGATTCCTTACAGAACAAAACCATGGTTCTGTCATACAAAATCAAAGGTCCAAGTTCTGTATATGCAGTATGTGTGTATGTCATGGAGAAAAAAATAGGAACCATAATTTTTGTGTGACATTCAACTTCTTGGACATAGTAATACAAATAATCTCATCCACTGTCTTCATGAAAACTTGACATTCTTGAATAAGAAACTGCAGTTTTGTCTAAAAAGACTATTTTTACAATGTAAAACTGCTTGGTCTCCAGCTCTTGAACTGGGAATTTTTTCTTAGTCTAATAATATATTCTCCCACTTATATTCCAAATACTCCCCTATTCTTCTCTGGCTGTTTCTTCCTCTTGTACCCTCTTGTTCATGGGAAATGCTTTACTTGTGTATCCTTGTTGCCAGAGAAGGCTATTGATTGGCTGTGTACTCTAATTGGGTGTGAAAGGTTATAAAAACCAAATCAGTACCCCAGGAATGAGTTTGCTTTTAGTGTTAGCAGACACCTTAGCATGTTAATAAATCTTTTTACTTTCAGTCTGGCCTTCTATCTTCAAGTCACAGTCATCAACCCTTTCTCACAGGTATTCCTTTCCCCAGACATCAAGAGAATTCTCCAACAATGTCAAAAAATGAATTTCATAAGATGGAAATACAGAAGTAACACTTCTTCTTTTCCTTTTTTTTCTGCCTCAAGGTGACATAGGATGTTTACTTGTGGTGGATACACATGATGACTTATACACACACACACACACACACACACACACACACACTATTTACTCTAGTATTTTAAGAATTCATGGTTTCACTGGAGAAACACCTTCCTCTGATTCAAATCACAATCCCTTTAAAATGTAATAGTTGGACTTGAAAAGTTGCTGAGTTGGAGAAAAAAAGTCCCTCTCTAATCCCTCCCCTCCCTTTTCTTGCAACCAACCTGGAGATGAGCCTCTGTGACCTTCGCTAGGCTGGCGCTGGCACTGGCACACAATCTGTCACCACACACGTATTGGAGGCTTTTCAAGCTGGGTAGGCACTACAAGGGTTTGTGTTTCCTGGAATAAGCTATAATAGTCTGGGGTCACCTCCAGATCAAAATATGTTATCAAAGTAGGATACAAATATGCAAGGACACACACACACACATGCATGCATGCACATACACAGAAACATTTGGAAGCATTATTTTCTTTAATGACACCCTATAGAAGCTTCCTTCTGAAGTTATTTGGGCTTCTACCTTTCTTTCCTTTCTTCTTCCCTACTTCCCTCTTTCCTTTCTTCCTTCCTTCTCTCCCTCCTTCTTCCCTTCCTTCTTAAATTTTATTCTGAACTCCAAAAATAAAACAAGCATTTCCATAATGTAGCAGAATAGCATATATGTGTGTCAGAATGTGTGTGTGTGTGTGTGTGTGTGTGTGTGTAGTATATGAATTCACAAATCTATTATGTACAACTTGCTATTCCTTTTAAATATACAGTAAAATTGGCATATAGCTTTCTTTTCCCCCCTTTTTCCTTCTCTCCCCCCTCCGTATAGATGGCTATCATTAGGCACAAATATGCATCTATCCTTTCTTCCTTCCTTTTTTTCTGGCCCAACTCTCTGATCCTCCCTAACTATATCTCTCTTCTGCCTATATTGCATTTTATCAAGTTATTGGGCCCATTTTCAAGACTCCCTCCCTTATTACACAGGATTTTCTTTGAACAAAAGAAATGTGCCATTTTCCATCTATGTATACAATCCGAGAGCCTAGCAAGTGTCTTTCATAGTGTCTGTCAAATTGAAATTGAATTGGGCTTCCTTAAATCTTGCTACCATTCATACAAGATCCAGGTCAATTCCAATCTCCTTTGCTTAATTTTCCCCTGACATCACAACCCTCAGTGATTTCTCCTTCCTTCAAACTCCTGGAGCATTTAATGGAGTGGTAAAATCATTCATTTGACACACAGCACAAGCCTTTTTTTTTTTGGTCCAGACCTGTGATTTCATTCCTATGGAGAACTCCTCATTTGGAAATTCCCTCCACTGAGGCATACTGAAAACTCACTTATAACCCATAGACTTAAAGATTTGTTTGGTATCAATGAGATGTTAAATGATTTTTTCCATTGCCACATTGTTAGAATACATCAGAAGTAAAACCTGAACCCATGTCTTTCTGAATCTAATGCCAGTTGTCTCTACACTACCCGCTTGTTACCTCTGTATAATAATAACACACATTCCTATTGAATTTCAAGACTTACATGGAACCCTTTTTTCCCATATCAACCTCATGAAGTAGTTGGTATAAATATTATTGTTCATGTGTTCTAAATGAGAGAACTGAAGATCAGAATACATTTATCCAAAATCACAGAAATGGTAAGTATATGGGTTGGGATTTTGGTTCACATCTAAATTCAGATCTCACTAAGTTCCATTGAAAAGATCTGACCTCTAATAGTGGAAGGATTATGCTCAGCCTGATTTTCCCATGCCAATGAAATAATGGATTTCTATCTCTGCCTTTATCCATATAGTGCCTCTCCATGAGTAAACAATATATTAACATCAAACACTGGGCATGTTAGTAGAAAGAATCAAGACAATCCCTGCTCTCAAACAGTTAGCACTCTAATTGGGGGAGACAGGACATAAAACAAAGTTTAGCAGTAGCAGAGATGGAAAGGCCTCAAATCCCTAGGGCCCAGTGGTGGGGCAAATGGAGCTGCCCAGAGTTCATTATATTAGATAAGTAGGTCAGATTACATTGGTAGGCCACTGAAGCATATACAAGACAGTAAAGTCTAGAGAAGCCTAGAAGAGAATTTCAGGACAAATAGTAAGACCTAGTGGTCCTTCATCTCACCAGAAAGATGGAATTGTTCATTTCCATCTTATCCAGAAGCTCTTCATCAGCCTGAGCTAAGGGGCAATGTGGCCCTGATGCTGCTGAGTCTTTCCACCTCATAAATCTCAGATGCGTTCTAGAATGGCCTTGGGATGAGAGAAAGAAGAAAGAGAGGGTTACTAAGAAGAATAGGCTACCCTTTTAGTGGTCCCTTCCAGATGTACCTAGAAATATTTATCACTTCAAGAGCATATCCTTACTCCTTTTTCAAGAAATAAGTTAATGCTTCCTCCCCAATATTTTTCTAGCTGTGATAAAATGCAGTATCCCAGCAGGTACTTGGCAGGTACATGCTAATCAGTCAAACTTAAAACATGATACATTATCACGGGCCATTACTTCAGTGATCAGAACTGACCCATGACTCATCCTTGGTTCATGTCTACATACCCAATAAGACCAATGGGGGCTCCTCAGAGATGCCTAGACTCTCAGCACACACATGCATATAGATACACACATATGTACATGTACACTCACACAGGATTAATTTCCCATGGTCAAAAATCAAGAGACAAAAGCAACAAGGAATAATTCAACTCACACAAGAGACAGCAATAATCCAAAATGCTGATATCACTGTTGGCTATGGTTGTGATCCAGTGATGTGATCAGTTCATGGTTTAAAGTATCGAACCTGATGATGTCTCTATGTGTTCTGTTTTGGCTTAAACACGTGGCCAAGACAGCCATCACCAATCTTAGCAAGAGGCTGGTATAGTCTTCCATCTGCTTAGCCCCAATCTCTACCTTGAAGTTACATTTGAGGGCAAGTGCTCACAGGTTTAGGGCCAGTGATGGGTTTCCTTCTCCTTAAGTCTGAGTTCTCTAAGATTACAGGTCTTAATTGTAGTAGTTGTGACCACATCAAACTCATATTATTCTATATTTGAAGCTAGAAAGGAGAGAAATCATATGGACCAACCCTTATCTTTAAGGAAGAGGGCACAAGCCATAAAAGGTTAAGCTATTTTGCCAAGGTCTCATAGTAAATGGTGTAATTAGAAATAAATTGAACCTTGATTTTATCAGCTCAGAAACAGCAAGCCTTTTTTTACTGAACATGCTTCCTACTGAAGGATCTTTATTTGTTTAGTATTTAATTTTTCTCCAATTACATGTAAAAACAAGTTTTAACATTTGTTTTCAAAACTTTGTTCCAAATTCTCTCCCTTCCTCCTTCCCCATACCCACCTCACTGAGAAGGCAAGCAATTTCATATAGGGTATATATGTGTAGTCATACAAAAATATCCATAATAGTCATGTGAAAGAAAACATAAACTAAAAAACTCAAGAAAAATAAAGTAAATATTATATGATTCAATTTGTATTCAGACACCATCTGGGGATGGATAGCATTTTTCATGCTAAGTCCTTCAGAGTTATCATGAATTGTTGTATTGCTGAGAATAGCTAAGTCATTCACAGCTGATCATCATACAATATTACTGCTACTTTGTACACAGTATATTTCACTTTGCATCAGTCCATGCAAGTCTTTCCAGGTTTTTCTGAGAGCATCATTTCTTACAGTGTAATACTATTCCATCATAATCACATACCACAACTTGTTCAGCCATTCCCCAATTGATAGGTACCCTCTCAATTTCTAATTCTTTGCCCCAATAAAAGAGCTGCTATAAATATTTTTGTACGTATAGGACCTTTTTCTTTTATTTTTATCTCTTTTGGGATACAGACGTCATAGTGGTATTCTTAGGTCAAAGGGTAAGCATGTTTTTATAGCCCTTAACATTGTTCCAAATTTCTTTGTAGAAAGGTTTAATCAGTTTACAAC
Organism: Gymnobelideus leadbeateri; assembly: GCA_011680675.1. Lineage (NCBI taxonomy): Eukaryota > Metazoa > Chordata > Mammalia > Diprotodontia > Petauridae > Gymnobelideus > Gymnobelideus leadbeateri. The sequence goes on from WOXC01008578.1 coordinate 197,762, forward strand.
TCTGACAACAGTACAATAATGTCTCATTTTTTCCCCACATTCCCTCCAAAATTTGCCAGTTTTCCTTTTCTTTCCTAATAGTCAGGCTAATAGGTATGAGGTGATATCTCAGAATTGTTTTAATTTGCATTTCTCTCATCAATAATGAGTTAAATTTTTTTCCTATGCTTCAGATACCTTTAATTACTTCATCTGAAAACTGATTATGTCTTTTGGTCACTTATCAACTGGGGAATGACTCTAATTTTAAAAATTTGATGCAGTTCTCTGTATGTTAGAGAAATGAGACCTTAATCAGAGAAATCTGCCTCAATTTTTTTCACAGTTACTAATGCTAGCTTTATTTCTCTCCATTGTACCAACTCATCCTTATCTATTTTATTCTCTCTCTCCTTTCACCTGTCCCTTCTGAAGTGTCTTTAATTCTGATTTCCCCTTCCCCCCTGCCCTATATTCTATCAGCTCCTCCCCTTCTCACTGCCCCTTCTACTTTCCTATTGGTTAAGATAGATTTCAATATTTCATTGCTTGTTTATCTTATTCTCTCTGAACCAATTCTGATGAGAATAAAGTTCACTTACTCTCCCTTATTTTCCCCCTTACCTTCCATTGTAAAAGCTTTTTCTTGCCTCTTTTATGGGAGATAAATTACCCCCATTCTACTTATCTCTTTCTTTCTCCCACTCCTCTCTCATATCATTCTTTTTAGATATCCCTTCATATTCAACTCACACCTATGTTTATATATATATTCCTTACTACCCTAAGAATAAGAAAGGTCCTATGAGTTACAAATATCATCTTATCATGTAGGAATATAAATACCTTAACCTTATTAAGTCTGTTATGATTTCCTTTTTCTGTTTATTTTTTCATGCTTCTCTTGAGTCTTTTATCTGAAGGTCAAATTTTTTATTCAGCTCAGGTCTTTTCATAAAGAATCCAGTATCTTGGGGGCAAAGCCAAGATGGTGAAATACCATGAGTTCCCACCATAACCACCTCCAATATCTGTAAAATATGACTCTAAATAAATTTTAGAACTACAGAACCCACAAAGTGACAGAGAGAAACAAATCTCCTACTGAAGGCAGCCTGGCAGGTCAACAGGAAGGGTCTATCACATTGAGCTGGTAGCTGAAGTCTGGGGCAGCCCCAACCAGTGTCCCTGACTAGCCTGAGCAGATTTCAGGAGAGTGAATCACCAGCAGCTATGGTGGTTTCCAGAATTCTAAACCCATGAACAAAAAGGGAAAGTAAAAGGTTGGTGGGGACCTCTGTTTGAACTGGGTGATGGAAGAGTATATTCTGGCCCCTGTACCCAGGGTGAGAGATGGCAGAAGTAGAGTGTCTGCAGCTGATAATCAATGGCTACCTCAGGAGCTCCTGGCCTTCAGATAATAGGGTGAACAAGTGATCCATTCTCAGGATCAAAGCTCTTGCTTTGACCTGCTGGAATCTGGGTCACAGTCTTGGGTAGTGGTCCTGGGGTGTATGGCCAGTGTGCCAGAGCTTTTGGAGGCTATAGAGTGGGTGCCCTCCTCAGACCTCTGACAACATGTGCAAAACCCAGCACTCTCCATTCTGGAAGCAGAGTTCTACCATGGCCAAGAGCTCAAAAGTCAAGTAATTGGCAAAGGAAGCACAATCAGACCATGGAATATTTTTTGGGGGGACAAAAAGGATCAAAACACGGAGCCAGAAGAAGCCAACAAATCAAAACTCCTCTATCAAAAGCTTCCAAAAATATGAATTGGTTACAGGCCATGGAGGAGCTCAAGAAGGATTTTGAAAATCAAGTAAGAGAAGTGAAGGAAAAACTGGGAAGAGAAATGAGAATGAAGCCATAAGATCATGAAAAGTGAGTCAACAGCCTGCTAAAGGACAACCAAAAAAATCCTGAAGAAAATAACAACTTAAAAAATAACACCTTGAAAAAAAAAGAAATCTCAAGGAAAATTGCCCTGATATTCTAGAACCCGAGGGAAAAAATAGACATTGAAAGCTGTCCCCAATCAAGGTCCCCAAAAGAAAACTCCTAGGAATATTATAACCAAATTCCAGAGTTCCCAGGTCAAGGAGAAAATATTACAAGCATCCAGGAAGAAACAATTTGAATATTGCGGAAGCACAATTAGGATAACAAAAGATCTAACAGCTTCAACATTAAGTCATCAAAGGGCTTGGAATATAATATTCTGGAGGTCAAAGGAGCTAAGATTAAACCAAGAATCTCCTACCCAGCAAAACTGAGCATCATGTCTCAGGGAAAATGTTGTAATTCAATGAAATAGACAACTTTCAGGCATTCTTAATGAAAAAACAAACAAACAAAAAATAGAGACAAAGAGAAAATTTGCCTGTCAAGTAGAAGAAGCAAGAGAAGCATGAGAAGGTAAAAAAGAAAAAGAAATAATAAGGAATTTATTAAAGTTGAACTATTTACATTCCTACATGGAAAATGATATCTGTAACTCATGAGACTTTTCTCAGTATGAGGAGAGTCGAAGGGAATATATATGTACACATACATATATATGTTAATATAGAAGGGTATATGTGTGCATAAATACATATGTGAGTGTGTATATATATGCATGTATGCATAGACAAAATAGGAAGGGATGGTACCTAAAAATAAAATTAAGAGGTGAGAGAGGAATATGATGAGAAAAGGAGATAGGGAGAGATAGAATAGGGTAAATTATCTCATATAAAGCATGAAGAAGATGGATTTTGAAAAGTCACTAGGACTTGGAAATTAATAGGATGTGAGGGGCAAAGCTATTGACTATCAATAGATAAAAGTTTTACAATGGAGGGGAAGAAGAGGAAAGCAAAAGGGAATGGGTCAACTAAACTCTCACTGAATTTGGCTTAAGGTGGGAATATCATATATACTCATTTGGGTATCTTACCCTACAGGAAAGTAGGGGGAAAGGGGATAAGACAGGGAATGATAGAAGGGAGGGCAGATTGGAGGAAAGGGTAGTTAGAAGCACACATTTTTTAATTAATTAAACAAATGCTTTATTAACTTCTGGTTTACATCATACATTTCCACCAGATTATGAGTTACATTTTTCCCCCATTTTTCCCTTCCCATCACCCCCAAATAGCAGTCCCACTAGATATCCCCTCATCCAATCTGCTCTTTCCCATATCTTCTCCCATACCCCCTTCGACTTTGCCATTAGGGCAAGGTGAATCTCTGAGCCCCACTGCCTGGACATCTTATGAAACATTTAATTTTAAAACTTCGATTTTCAGATCCATTCCCTTTCTCCCTTGTCACCCACTCCCTCTGAGAAGATAAGCAATTCAGTATGTGTTGTACATGTATATCTATGCAAAACATTACCATAGTAGATATATTGTAAAAGACTGCTTATATTTCCCTTCCACCTGTCTCACCTCCCACCTGGTCCATTCCCTATTTTGATCCTGTCCCTCTTTGATAGTGGGTACTTCTAACCTCCCCTCTCCCCAGAATGCCCTCCCCTTCATCATCCCCCCTCCCATCCCCCTTTCCCCTACTCAGGAGAGTGAGTGAGGGTAAGATATTCCATTTAGTATGTATGTGATTCTCTCCTTGAGCCAACTTCAATGAGAATATGCTTTTGCCTTTTTGCCTTCCTGTTCTTCCCCTCTCCTGCAACTACTTCCCCTTGCCTCTTCTACATGAGATAGTTTGCCCTACCTTGTCTCTCTCCATCTCCTCTTGCCACTTTCCTCTCTCACCTCTTGACTTCACCCCTTAAGAATCATCCCTTCCTTGGGGCAGCTAGGTGGAACAGCAAGCAGGGCGCAGGCCCTGGAGCCAGAAGGACCTGAGCTCAGATCCGGCCCCAGACACCCAACACACAAACAAAAACCCAGCCTCGTGAACCTGGGCAAGTCACCCAACCCCAATTGCCCTCCAAAAAAAATAATCATCCCTTCCCATCAAATTCAACCTGTAACCTCTATCCATGTATATCTGTGAACATATGCCATGTACCTTTCTTCAATTATTTTCATAATGAGAAAGGTTTCATCAAACACAGTTATTGTTTTTCCATGTAGGACTGTAAATAGTCCAACTTTGATAAGTTCCTTTTGATTTCTTTTCCTTGATTGCCTTCTCAAGCATCTCTTGCTTCTTGTGTCTGAATGTCAAATTTTCTATTCAACTCTGGTTTTTTCATCAAGAATTCTTGAAAGTCCTCTATTCCACTGAATGACCATATTTTCCCCTGAAACAAGATACTCAGTTTTGCTGGGTAGGTGACCCTTGGGTTCATTCCCAGCTCTTTTGCCCTCTGGAATATCATATTCCATGCCTGTTGATCCCTCAGTGTAGAAGCTGCCAGGTCCTGTGCCATTCTGATTGTGTTTCCACAATATTGAAATTGTTTCTTCCTGCCTGCTTGTAGTATTTTCTGCTTGATCTGGGGATTCTGGAACCTGGCTATAATATTCCTAGGAGTTTTCTTTTTGGTACCTTTTTCAGGAGGTGATCCGTGGATTCTTTCAACCTCTATTTTGCCCTCTGGGTCTAAAACATCAGGGCAATTTTCCTTGAGAATTTCTTGAAGGATGATTTCTAGGTTCTTTCTTTGATCATGGCTTTCAGGTAGTCCAATAATTTTTAAATTGTCTCTTCTGGATCTATTTTCCAGGTCAGTGGTTTTTCCCATGAGATATTTCACATTGCCTTCTATTATTTCATTTGTTTGGATCTGTTTAATAGTATCTTGATTTCTCAGAAAGTCACTAGCTTCCATTTGCTCCAGTCTAACTCTGAAGGAATGAATCTCCTCAGTGAACTTTTGAGATTCTTTTTCCATCTGGCAAATTCGACTTTTTAAGGCATTCTTCTCCTCATTGCCTTTCTGAGCCTCTTTTGCCATTTGAGTTAGTCTATTTTTTAAGGTGTTATTTTCCTCAGTCAAGCTGTTGACTGTCATTTCATACTTTTCTTGCATCTTTTTCATTTCTCTTCCCAAATTTCCCCCCACTTCTCTTATCTGCTTCTTAAGGTCCTCTATGGCCAGCTTGTATTTTCATTTGGGGCTTTTGGTGCAGGAGTTCTGACTTCACAGTCCTCCTCCATGCTTTGAGCCTCTTTGCCCCTAAAATAGGAGTCCAATTTTGAACTCTTCTGTTTATTTTGTTTCGTTTGCCTAGGCATATTGCCACTTAATTACTTGATTTTTGGGCTTGTTGCCACAGTAGGACTCTGCCACCAGACAGGGGAGCTTCCACCCAAACGTGGGGTCTTCACAACTTCTGCCAGTTGTGTGGCCTCTGTAAAGCCTCCACCCACTCTGGCAAGTTGGATACCCACCCCAAACTTCCCCCCCAGACCACAATCCAGATCCAGGCAGTTTAAAGCAAGAGCGATTAACCCCCAGACTGATTGCTGGATCTTCCTACAGTTCCCAGACCAGGAGCTAGAGCCACTACTGACGCTGCAAAATGGCTTCTGTGCAGCTGTTTCTTCAGCAGCGTTTTGCCCCCAGGGGAGGAAGCCACGTGTTCCCCAAATACTGGTCCTAAAGTCCATAGGGCACTAACCTCTCACTTTGTCCTAGGCATATCTGTGCTGATAATTCTGGAATCACCACAACTGCTGGTGTTCTGGGGTTCCACCAGCCTGCTGAAGGCCCGGCCACCCTGGGGCTAAAACCGTTGACCTGGGCTCGGCTCTGCGGGCTTCGCTGTCGGTTCCCGGCAAGCTGTGCTGGCCTGCTCTCAGAGCACTGTGCTGGCCGCTCCCTGCAGGGCTGCTGGGCTGTCCTCAGCAGGAGGTTAGCTTCTCTGTGCCATTCTGTGGGTGCTGTGGCTCCAGAAGTTGTTCGGAGCTCCCTTTCACATTGTTTGAAATTTGTGTCTGCATTTTATTCTCAGTGCCGAGGGAGTGCCGGGGAAACCTCCAGAGCCGCTGGGGAGAAGTGGCCCCCGGCACAGCCGCCCTCCCCACCACCGGTACCCACAGCTTCCTCCGGCCTGCTTAGTCCAGAAGCACACATTTTTGAAAAGGGACAGGATCAAAGTAAAAAAAGAGTAAGTGGGGTTGGGAGAGGACAGAGGCAAATATAATTAGTCTTTTACAATATATCTATTATGGTAACATTTTTTTTAAACAAATGCTTTATTAACTTCTGGTTTACATCATTCCTTTCCACCAGATTTTGAGTTACAATTTTTCCCCCATTTTTTCCCTACCCACCACCCCAGAGTAGCAGTCCCAATAGATATCCCCTCATCCAATCTGTTCTCTCCCATAACTTCTCCCATACCCCCTTCGACTTTGCCATTAGGCCAAGGTGAATCTCTGAGCCCCAATGCCTGGACATCTTATGAAACATTTAATTTTAAAACTTCAATTTTCAGATCCATTCCCTTCCTCCCTTGTCACCCACTCCCTCTGAGAAGATAAGCAATTCAGTATGTGTTGTACATGTATAGCTATGCAAAACATTACCATAGTAGATATATTGTAAGAGACTGCTTATATTTCCCTCCCACCCATCTCACCTCCCACCTGGTCCATGCCCTACTTTGATCCTGTCCCTCTTTGATAGTGGGTACTTCCAACCTACCCTCCCCCCAGAATGCCTTCCCTTCCATCATCCCTCCTCTCATCTCCCTTTCCCCTACTCTCCTGCAGGGTGAGATATCCCATTTAGTATGTATGTGATTCTCTCCTGAGCCAACTTCAATGAGAATATGGTTTTGCCTTTTTGCCTTCCTGTTCTTCCCCTCCCCTGCAACTACTTCCCCTTTCCTCTTCTACATGGGATAGTTTACCCTGCCCTGTCTCTCCCCATCTCCTCTTGCCACTTTCCTCTCTCACCTCTTAACTTCACCCTTTAAGACCAGGAGCTAGAGATGCCACTGACACTGCAAAATGGCCTCTGTGCTGTGTTTCTTCAGCGGCTTTGCTTTTCACCCCCAGGGGAGGAAGCTGATGCATTTCCTAAACACTGGTCCCAAAGTCCATAGGGCACTAACCTCTCACTTTGTCCTAGGCATATCTGTGCTGATAATTCTGGAATCGCCACAGCTCTGGTGTTCTGTGGTCCCTCCAGATTGCTGCTGGCCCAGCCGCCCTGGGGCTAAAACTGTGACTGACCCACCTGGGCTCAGCTCTCTGTTCCCAGTGCGCTGCCTGCACTCAGAACACTGCATTGGCTGCTCCCTGCAGGGCTGCTGGGCTGTCCTCAGCAGGAAGTTAGCTTCTTTGTGTCATTCTGTGGGTGCTGGGGCTCCAGAAGTTGTTCAGAGTCCCCTTTTACATTATTTGGAAGTCGTGTGGGACAGAACACCTAGGAAGTGCTGTTTCTACTCCACCATCTTTACTCCGACCCTGGTAACATTTTCCATAACTACACATGTACAACCTATATTGAACCTTTATCTTCCCAGTGGGTGTGGTGAGGAGGGAAGAAGAGAAAGAATCTGGAAGTCAAAGTTTTAAAAACAAATGTCAAAATCAAAAAAATGTTTTTTTACATTCAACTGGGAACTAAGATATACAGGCACTGGGGTATAGAAATCCATCTTGCCCTACTAGAATGTAAGAGGGGCCATGGGGGAAGATAGATTGGGGGAAGGGGTATACAGTAGGCTCATTATTTTGGGGTTGGGGTAAGGGAAAGATGGGACAAACATTTGTAACTCTGAATCTTGTGGAAATGAATGTTGAAAACTAAAAACAAACAAAGAAAAAAAAGATTGCTGTATTCTCATTGAATGTCCATTTTTCCCTCTGAAGGGTTATACTCATTTTACTTGGTAAATCATTACTGATTGTAATCCTAGCTCCTTTGCCCTCCAGAATATCATATTTCAAGCCCTCTGATTCTTTAATATCGAAAAAGCTAAATCTTGTGTTATCTTGACTGTGACTCCACAATTCTTGATTTTTTGTTGTTGTTGTTGTTTCTGGCTACTTGCAATATTTTCCGATTGACCTGGGAACTCTGGAATTTGGCTATAATATTCCTGGTGGTTTTCATTTTGGAATCTCATTCAGGAGGTGATAGTTGGATACCTTCAATTTCTATTTTACCCTCTGGTTTGAGACTGTCAAGGCAATTTCCCCTGATTCTTTGTTTCTTTGTTTCTTCGTTTCTTTCTTTGTTTCCTTGTTTCTTTGTTTCTTTCTTTCTTCCTTCCTTCCTTCCTTCCTTCTTTCCTTCCTTTCTTTTGTCCTTCCTTCCTTCCTACCCTCCTTTCCTCCTACCCTCCTTCCCCATTTCCCTCCTTCTTTCCTCCCTCCCTCCCTTCCTTCCTTCCTTCCTTCCTTCCTTCCTTCCTTCCTTCCTCTTTTTTATTTTTTTTTGCTTTTTGGAGGGTAGAGGGCAGGGCAATTGGGGTTAAGTGATTTGCCAAAGGTCACATGGCTAGTAAGAGTTAAGTTTCTGAGGCAGGATTTAAACTCAGGTCCTCCTGACTCCAGGGCCACCAGCGCACCACCTTGCCACTCCAATAATTTCTTGAAAGATGACATCTAGGCTCTTTTTTTATCATGACTTTCAGGTAGTTCAATAATTTTTAACTTATCTATTTTAGGTAGTTCAATAATTTTTAACTTATCTATTTTCCAGATTATATGTTTTTCTCATGTGTTATTTCACATCGGCTTTATTTTTTTTTCATTACATTAGCTTTATTTTACTGCAAATTGATTTCTCATAAAGTCATTAGCTTCCATTTGTTCTATTCTAATTTTTAAGCAATTATTTTCTTCAGTGAGCTTTTGTATTTCATTTTCCATTTGGCCAATTTTGCTTTTTAAGGTATTCTACTCATTGGCTTTTTGGGCCTCTTTTGCCATTTGGCCTAGTTTGTTTTTTAAGGTGTTATTTTTTTTTTTCATTATTTGTGTGTGTGTGTGTGTGTGTGTGTGTGTGTGTGTGTGTTTCTTTCACTAAGCTGTTGACTCTTTTCTCATGATTTTCTTGCATCGTCATTTCTCTTCCCAATTTTTCCTCTACTTCTTTTACTTGATTTTCAAAATCCTTTTAAAACTCTTGCATGGCTTGAGACCAATTCCTATTTTTCTTGGAGACTTTGGATGTAGCAGTTTTGACTTTGCTATATTTTTCTGTGTGTGTACTTTGATATTCCTTGTCACCGTAATAACTTTCTATAGTCAGAGGTGTTTTCCCCCATTGTTTGGATGCTGTCTCAGTCTATTACATGACTTTTAACTGTTCGTTAAAAGGGCTCTGCTTCCAGGGTGGAGGGTACCATCCCAAGCTTCAATGGTTTTGCACAGATGTTTTCAAAGATACTTCTAAGGACCTGCAAGTTTTCAATTCTTCCTAGGTGCTATGATCCAAGGAGAGGTATTTTCTACTCTCCTGACTGGTGTTCTGGTCTAAGAGTGACCACAAGCACACTTTTCTGCACTGGAACTTTGAAGAGGTCCCCCCTCCACTGTGACCACAAGGTCTGCTATGCTAGTACTCCTACTTGACGTGAGACTACCACTCAGGACTGGGAATGAGAGCTCAGTATTTGCAAAGCATCAGAGCTTTGCCTCTGTGCTAGCAAAGAGACCACTGCCATCTCCTTCTTACCAATTGTTCAACCCCATTACCATCTATGGGCTGGGAACTCCAGAAACAGCCACTTCCACTGCTGATTCCACTCCCAAGGACTGCTCCTGGACTCCTGGGACTTTGCTATGCTTGTGGGGTCTGTGCTAGACTGTGCTCCACTACTACTCTGATGTGCCAGACCCTTCTGTTGCCCTTCTAAGTTGTCCCTGGTGTCTGTGGTCCAAGAGGTCTGGAAACTGCCACATCTGTCAGCAATTCAGCACCCCAAGACCTACTATGGCACACTGGGACTTGGTCTGTGCTGGTGCAACTGTACTTCCCTCTCAGTCTGGTGCAAAAGACCTTTCCTGATGACCTTGTAAGTTATCTTAGGCTGGAGATTTGTTTTGCTCTGACTTTTTATGTATTCTGCTGACCAAGAATTTGTTTAGAGTCATTTTTAAAGGTATTCCGATGGTTTTAGAGGAGAGCTCAGGCAAGTCCCTGCCTTTATTCCATCATCTTGGTTCCATCCCCTCTCAAGTCCCTTTAGAGATGCATCCTTGACACAGGGATGTGTCATAGGTATGTGATGGACATTTATATTCCCTGAAAACAATTTTCCAATCTACCTTGTGTCATTAAGTATGTTCATGCTTTAGTGGAAAAAAGCAGTGTATTTGGAGCCAGAGGATGTGGGTTCAGCTCCTAGCTCTGCTCTTCACTATTTCTGTGACCCTGGGGAACCACTTGTCACTTCTTGTCCTCTAGTTCACCTATTTAACTGCATACATTCAAAGAGAATGACTCCCTATATTTACTTTTATTGGGTAGAAAAGATGGATATTCTTTGTTAGCTATCATTATCCCTTTAGAATATGAATGTTAAAACAATCTCTTTTTCCCCTTTCTTTTCTTTTCTTTTTTTTTTTGGAGGGCAATTGGGGTTAAGTGACTTGCTCAAGGTCACACTGCTAGTAAGTGTTGAGTCTGAGGCCAGATTTGAACTCAGGTCCTCCTGACTCCAGGGCTGATGCTCTATTAACTGCACCACCTAGCCACCCATTTCCTTTTCTTTTTGAAGTGATTTGTTTTGGGGAATGTTCTAAACCAATTGTGAAATTTTTATTCAATGCTCTTTTTTTAGTAAGATAAAATTTTTTAAGGAATTAAAAGTTTGGGTGAAAACATCAGGTACCTCTTGTTCATCATTTTCATGGGAAATTTTTCACAATGTTAGTGTCTCTTATCACCTTTAAAATACTTTGAAAGTTTTGTTTAGTAATTTAGGGAATGAACTAAATTAGGGATGCTAGGTCTAGTTATGTGACTTTGGAATTGAAAACTTTTTCTGGTGTTTTAGTATGTAAAAAAAAACACACAAGTATTAATGCTGATATACAGTAATATAGTAGTATTATTAATAAATAATTATAATTATAGTGAATAAGTTAATGGAATGGATAGCCATGAAATCAGGAAGGCCAGGGTTGGTGTCCTTCTGATACCAAAACTACAGGAGCCTAGGCCTTTCCCCTCTTATTACCTCCAAGTCCTGAGGCATATATACATACAGAAATGCATTATTACTCCAAATGAATTTTTACATGAGTTCTGCTGAGGGATCAGTTTGAAAGAAAGATATTTCAGAATTTTCTAGGAATATTTATTTGCATGAAAAGTATGATTAAGTGATAAGGCTAACTCAATGCAACTATGATACAATGGAAAGAGAATTAGCTCTGGATTTAGAGCTCCCGGGTTCAAAACTTGGCAGGAAATGGCAAATTACACCAACATTTTTGCCAAGACAACCCCATGGACAGCATTGCTGTGTTATTGTCCATGAGGTCACAAAGAGTCAGACACAATTGATGGAACAACAAATTGTTTAGTGACCTCCCATTCCAAAGGAAAAAAAAAAGAGTGTTAGGATGTGCTAGATTAGATTAAAAAAAAAAGTTTGTTACAAGTATAATGATCTCATAGGTGCAGGGTGCTTCCAGGGTGGAACTCCCTCTACCCAAACTGTTTAGCCAATATTCTCTGTCTTATAGAATCATAGGATAATAGATTCAGAATTGGAAATCAAATCAGGGACCATCTAGCTCAACTTACTCATTTTTACAGATGAGAAGGAAACTGAGACCTAAGGAGGGACTTTGGGAAATTAATTTGATTGGGTCATTTCCTTTTATACACAAAAATTTATGTGTGTATACACACACATACACATATACATACATATGTATGTGTATATATATGTATATATGTATATATATGTGTGTATGTGTATATATATATGTATATATATACACACACCTACACACATGCATACACACACACACACACACGTATATTCCACTGTTCTGCCTTTTAGTTGCTAAGTTAGTTTCTTTTCTTATGAGTTTACACCCTGATATTCAGTCTATCTGCCCTGGGTCTAAAGGGAATTCTCTTATCTATGAACCAATTTAAAATCTCAAGGTATTTTTCTTAAATTTGAATAAAAAAAAGAATAAGACAAAGTTCTAGAATGCCAAGAGGATCAACTTTGACTCTGTGCTAGTATCAAAGGACTCTGCCATGCTAGTTGGACATCCTTCAATAATAACTCTGCTACTTTTTCACAATTCCCTGAATTAATTCAAACAATCCTCTTCTGCTCACACTAAGCCCTGCAAGCAATGGCTATACATAGATGCAATGTGCTTTTTTGTCTTTTGTTTGTTTTCGTTTTATTTGAAAAAATGAAACACTCTTTTAAATGTGTTTTTGCATGTAGAGCTGACCCATATCACTCATGGTTCTATTTAAATAAAAGAAAATTCCCTTTCCTTCAAGACAAGTTACCAGGAAGATATGCCTATTAAATGGTTTTTAGTTTGGCTGGAGAAAATAAAATATAAATTACAAACCCTCTAAAATAGGATTCATTAGATCAGGATTGCATTGAAGTTCCTGTTAATGATTTTATTGGGGTTTTGCTATAACCATGAATTCCACTAAAATTGTATAAGGAAACTGGACAAAAAAATTACTTTCAATTTGCTTTTTTTCAAATTTCTGTCAATAATTTAAAATTTTCTCTTTTTGAGAAAAAAAAGATTAAAAATTTAAGACAGTATAGTTGACCATAGACTGATGTGATAAAGACAGATTTAGTAAACAGAAGTGTAGCAGCAAGCACCCCAGAGTCCTCAGGGTGGCTGCCAACACAGGTTCTTAGATCTGCTTTTCTAAAGGAAAGCAACTCAAAATGGATTAACAATCTTGCTTTAATCAAAGATATCATTTACCTAGTTCAGGGGAAAAAGGTCAGCACCCTGAACTTTAGAGTATTTAGAAAGAAACATTTCAAGCAGACAGGCCTCCAACTGCCCAACCATTACATCCATACCAAATCACAGTTAGCAGAGAGAGAAGCATCAATATCTGGGTTTTTCAACATCTGGGGGAGGAAGGGGGCTCTCAACGGCTTCCCAGAATCTCATATGGTCAAATCACACAACACTTCTCAAAGTGAGCCCCAAAACAAAGTCTCACATCAAGGATTATATAGCCTTCTCTTGGGTCAGAGAATGTCACAACCCTCTTGATCCACTGCCCAATCAAAAAGCACCAAGATGTGGGCTGTCCTGAAAAGCAAGCCTCCCACCACAGGCTCCAGGTGCACTTAACCTAGGGGCAGGGAAGATCTTAAAAATTTATATTCCTATAACAACAAGGCACTTAAAATGGAAAATGAAAACCTTATTTTAATTCTTCTTGGTCACAATGAAATTTTCACTGTTTAAAGTAGTTTGGGAATATAAGCACAAGAATCAAAAATAACTTTTTCAAGGGTTACTAAGATTGACAATGGGCCAACTTTTAAAGCTATTGAATACTATAGAGAAAGAACAACTTGACCATTGTTTAAAGCTACTCAGATCCTTAAAAATCAATTACTTGCTATTTTAGTTAAACTCGTATTATTTTATCTGAATCCCTTCTTTTTCCATATTTTTTCATCTAAGGACTCCTTGACATCACCTCCCACTCTCTTCTCCTTTCCCCTAGTCTTTAACAATGAGGTGGCCCTTCTGAAACGGTTTAATTTATATATGTCCTTGATCCCATCCATTCCCATTTTCTCCAGCAGACTACAACCTCAATTATCTCCCCTCTCCCAATGTTCAAATTCTGTCTATTGGATCCTTTCCTGTTGCTTTTAAACATACTAAAAATTCTCCCCTAGATCCTTTCCTCCATTCATCTATCATTTCCTCTCTTTCTCCAGCAAAACCCCTTGAAGAAAAACAACTATATATACGTGTTCCCTCTGCTTCCTATTTTCTCACTCCAAATCTTTTGCAATCTGATTTAAGGCCTTATCACTTTAGAATGCTGAATCAAGAGGACTGAATAGCAAGAAGTACCTTGCACTCCTTTCTATCCTAACTCTTCCAAATAATATAGAAAACATAATAAACTGAATCCTGATTAGGAAATTATATAGTAATACACACAGACACACACACACAAACGTGTGTATAAATCTATCTATGTTACCAAGTCATTTTTTTCAGCCTATTTTGGCATATAGAGACATTCAGGGAGGAATATAGACTTGGGGATGGGTTCAGTCCAGGAGGATGCCTTGGGGAACATTCCAGCTTAGGGAGACAGTATGGAATAGGGAGAAGAAAAGACTTCAGATCCAAGACAAAGAGGTCTAATCTTTGTATAGGTTAAGGCAACAGATGCCCACCAGCAGATCTATAGTTAACTGCGCAGTTGTAGGCCATAAATACAGATAAGGAAAATAAACAGGCACTAGGATATGTAAATAAGTAAGAATCAATCTCAACAAGAAGCAGAAGTGTGTAGCTTAGATCCCAGGAATATAGCAGGGTCTCAGTACTTGCTTTTACTGAAGTCTGAAACCTAAGTAGGGGAGTAAGTAGGGGAAGAATCCCACAACAAAGAGAAGCCTCAGTTCTGTTACTCTTCTAATAGCTAATTAAGAGCTAGGTGACAGCTAATTAAGATCAGGGTAATAGTGATTGAGTCCACCACTGCAAATGGCACAAAGTCACTGGCCTTTTCCTTAGGTGCATACCTAGCTCAGGAATTTGTAGATAGAGGTTGGCAGGAGTGGGGAGGAGTAGAACTAGTCTTGGCTTTATATTAGATTACTTTGAAAGCACTGAACATCTTCAAGTTCCCATTATGAGCTGTTGCTGAGACTATGGATAAAATAGCATTCAATACTATAGTAAAACAACAGTAAGACCAACCTACACAATCCCGCTAAAAGTGGGCAGAGCCCATCCCTAAAATAAGCAAGCAATAACAAAATTACCACACCATATAAAGTTATTATGGCATTAGGAGCATTCAAGACAGATAACTAGAAAAAGAAAGAGACTACAAAACATCTTGAAACAAAGCCTCAAGAGAAACACAGTATATGCAGAAACAACAAGATTTCATGGGAGATATGAAACAAAAGTTTAAAGAAAGATTATGATTATTATTAAATTAAAGCACTGGAGGAAAATGGAAAAGAACAAAGAGCTTTTGAAGAAAGACTTGGAAAATGATTTAAAAGCTTGGCACAAGACATTAAAAAAGCAAAAACAAACAACCGCCCCCCACCACACACACACAAAAATCCTTGTTCAGGCAACGAATTCATTGAATATTAGAATGAGATAAGTAAAAAATTAATGACTCCAAGTAATAATAATATTAAAATTAGTTAAATTGAATAAATTATAAACTATATAAATGAAAATTTAAATAATATTTTATATAAAATTCATTCAAAATACTGGAAAATGGAAGAAAACAAGTGTCATAGCTCCCCAAAACTGACATTGAAAAGACTTGAAGAAACCAAATTAAAAAAAAAATAAAGAAAATTGGGAGAAATGTATATATCATTGTATTACTGAAGTCATTTTCCCTTTCCCCAAGCCTACACTTCAGATTTTAGGAAATCATGAAAGAAAATTACCCAACAAGAAAGTAGAATCATCAAGCTAAAATTAGAAAGAAAATTGAAAAATAAGGCCTAATTGTTTTTATGGTCTTATGATCAGTGTTTGATTTTATTTTTGAACTAGATTATTTTTGCCAAACAGGAAGGTGAATACCTTGAGAAGGAGAAAAATACTATTTTTGGCTAATTGCTCTCCATTTACTTTCTGGTCATGCTCAAGAAAATAGTACTGCCTGAGTATTTGGGATGTATTAAGTTCTTTTCAATCAAGTTCAGCTAAGATGCTGTCTTGGTTTTTAAAGGAAAAGAAAATGGAATGTTAATTTATTCTACAACAGAGACTTCTGGACACAGTTTATAGGCTCTAGAGGCTCTGGCTGGTGATGAAGCTGTCAGAAATTACAACCATTTTCCCCACCCCCAAAAGGAATGATGAGGGTTCTAAGAAAATCCCAACATATTGCTGCAGCCAATACTTGCTAAGCAAACATAGAATTCACAATTTATATTTTCCCTTTCCCCTCTTATTACTTCTTGGACATAAGTGTGTGATTATTCATTTGAATATTAATTATTCCAAGGAAATATATTTACAAGAAATAGAAATCAACACTTTTAAACATAACTTTGAACATTAGAAAACTACAGAAAACAAAGGAGTCATTTCTTTGTTGTTCATGACAAAGGCATTAAAAAAATTGCACACTGAATGTAATATGGATTTCCACTGGCCTCTGAATGTTTGCCTCCTTTGAGGAGAAGCACTATATTAAATAGATATTTTCATTAGATTGAGGGCAAATAGTTGTTGGCATATGTAACAAATATAATCTTAAATCTTTAAAAAAACAAAATTTGTTTTTGTTACCTTTATTTCTGAATATTCTTCTCCCTGCTTCTGTATGCAGAGAAATATGCTTTGTAACAAAGAATGAGGGGGGAAAGGAAGGAGGGAGGGAGGAAAAGGGGGAAAGAGAGGGGGAGAGAGGGGGAGAGAGAGAGAGAGAGAGAGAGAGAGAGAGAGAGAGAGAGAGAGAGAGAGAGAGAAATCTGTAAAATTTACCAACCCACAGTATCAAAAATGCTGATTTGGAAGGGAAATTGGTGATCACATTATCCAGTCCCTACATTTCACAGATCAGGAAACTGAGCTGCAGCTTACTTGCCCAAGTCATACAAGTGGTAGAGCCAGGATTTGAACTCAAGTCTCATGACACCATGTTTAACAATTCTTATTTTTCAATCTTCATACTTCCCTTTCTCTCTGCAGTCTTTGGTCTTTTGAACACCCTCTTCTTGATACTCTCTTTTCTCACTTTTTGGTAGGGAAGGATACTATTTATTCCTGATTTTCCTCCTACCTAAACTCTTTTTCAGTCTCCTTTGCTGGATCCTCATGGCGCTCATGCCATCTGACCATCATTGTCCCATAGGATTTTGTCCTGGGTCCTTTTTCCTTTTCCCTTTCTATTAATTAACTTGATGATCTCATGAGTTCTAATGGACTTCATTACCATTGCTATGTGGCCTCAAATTTACCCATCCTCTCCCAACCTCTCTGCTGATCTCTAATCTTTCATGTACAATTTTCTTTCAGATATCTTGACTTAGATGTCCAATAAACATCTTAAATTAAACATGTTCATACAACTTGATATAATTTTGCTTAAATGCTACCCCACTCCTAATTTTGCATTACTGCAATGCCATTTTTTAGTCTCTCAGGCTCACAACCTAGGGGTTATGCTCTATTCCTCACGATCTTTCACTGCCTTCTTGCCCACCATCTAATCTGCTCAAGACCTATTGATTTCACCTTTCACATCTCTTGAACATTCCCCCTTCCCTTTGATATCATTGATGTGGGTACTCTATCTATGAAGATCATAACTTTTTCTTGCATTAATAAAAACAATCTTTGTGTGATTCATATGATTTTGAACATTTTTGTGTAATTATTGTTTCTGAAGGTTTTATACACACACACACACACACACACACACACACAGGGAGAAACTCCCAACAAGGAAATTCAATCTGTCCCTTTAAATTATCTCCTATTCTGCTAATTAAAGTCTTAGAAAGTTGTTGTTTGGGGGCCACTAACAATTTAAGTGGCATGCCCAGGGTCAC
This sequence comes from Gymnobelideus leadbeateri, assembly GCA_011680675.1. Classification (NCBI taxonomy): domain Eukaryota; kingdom Metazoa; phylum Chordata; class Mammalia; order Diprotodontia; family Petauridae; genus Gymnobelideus; species Gymnobelideus leadbeateri. Next base: position 215,419 of record WOXC01008578.1, read on the forward strand.
ATATCTAGGATGGTTCAGTGGCAGGACTTGAATTTAGGTCTGACTTCGAGGATAGCTTTATTTCCACAAATTAAAAATCCCAATTAAACAGTAAAATAACAGGTTGTACAGTAAATAGAGCACCAGGCCTGGAGTCAGGAGGACCTGAGTTCAAATCTGGCCTCAGACACTTAACACTTACTAGCCATGCGACCTTGTGCAAGTCACTTAACCCCAATTACCCTGCATTCTCCCTCCAACAAAAAAGAAAAAAAAAGCAAAATAAATATGTGCAAAATAACAGAGGCTAATACAATTGAATGTAAAAAGAGAATATTTAAAAAATGGAGGCAGTTTTATAAAAACAAACAATAAAGTAGGTGAGCTCTTAGTTAATTTTATTAAAAAAAAAAGAAAACCAAAGTACCAGTATAAAAGTTGAAAAGGGCAAATGAACCATGGATGAAGATAAAATTCCTAATTATTAGGAACTATTTCCCCCAATTATATGCCAACAAAACTGGTAATTGTAATGTTAATGGGAATTTGAAGATCTTTCTTGTCCCTTAAAAAGTCTAAGGGGATTTGAAGACCTTGCCTTATTTGAAGATCTTCCCTGCCCCCAATAGGCTGAATTTAATCACATGAAGCCTTTGGTGGGATGAATTTATTGAAAGGTAGAACAGAGTACACAGTAAGCTGGTAGTCAGAGCTGTTAGTGTGAGAGAGAGGGAGATGACACATCCAGGGAGACAGCTAGGCTTGTGAGTGCTTGCCTCCTTCTGTGACAGGCTTATAAGTGTTTGTGGAAGGCTAAAGGATGGTGTGACTTCATGCTGTGCTATGGTGTATTAACTTCTATATTGCTAAGATGGATTCAGTTTCCTGATGTTGGGATTTGGTTTTCTGGTTTCTGAATAAATATTTGCTTCTGTCTTCTATATGGAAAATCTGTTATATTTTGTGATTGAGAACTATGCCAGCATATTCACAGCTTCCATTGGTGTTGTGAATAATGTGTTGGTGTTTCAGCAATCTAATGAATGAATATTTACAAAATATTTACAAAATATGTAAATTGCCCAGATTATGAGAAAAGTAAATAATACATTCAAATAATCCTATTCTAGAAAAGGAATTGAACAAGCCACAAATGGATTCTCTATGAAAATAATCCCCAGAACCAGACAGATTTGCAAATAAATTCTACCAAACATTTTAAAAAATGATTAATTCCAGTACTGTATAAAACATTTGAAAAATGATAGCTAAAGGAATCCTATCAAATTCCTGACACAATGACACAAACATGGTTTTGATACCTAAAACATGGAGAGCAAAGACAAAGATAATAGAACAATTTATCTAGTGAATACCAATTCAAAACTTTTAAATAAAATACTAGCAAGAAAATAATAACAGTGTATCACAAAGATTATAAACTATGATCATGCCAAGAATAAAAGCTGATTCAATATTTGTAACACTATAAGCACAGTTGATCATATCAATAGCAAAAATAGTGACTATCTCAGTTGATTCACAGAAACTTTATGACAAAAAAAATACCTATTCCTATTAAAAAGACAAAAAAATAGGAATAAATGGAGCCTTTCTTAGAATGATAAATAGTATCTAACTAAAACAAAGAACAAATATTTTCTGTAATGGGGATAAACTAGAAACCTTCCTAATAAAATCAGTAGTGAGACAAGAATGTCCATTATCACTACTATTATTCAATAATATGCCAGAAATACTAACTGTAGCAATAAGACTTGGGACTACAGGAAAACAATTACGAAACACAAATAAAGACAAATATAAACAACTAGAGAAATAGCACTTGCTCATGTATTCTACTATAGAATATTTATCTAAAATATATAATATTTATATGAAAATTATAAACCAAAAAACATTCAGAAATATAAGGCAGAAATAGAAATATAGACAGTATAGAGAAAAGTCAATGAACTTTATTTATAAAATGCTGACCATTTACCATCCTTAAAATTATATCACAAAAAACATTCTTTCAAGAACAAGCAAACCTATCTTCTTGATGTGTATGTGAAACACAAGAATTCTCATCCCACGTGCATGGAGGATTATAACATGAACATGTAATTGTATTTCAATCATTTACATATTACGTTTTACAAATGTGATGGGGAAATGCCTTCCTTTGCATTCATAGTTATGAGTTGAAACAGATGGTGAAGAGCTTAATTTAAGCTAGCTTGTGCATTAAAATAACCCATATTGTGTGCAATCCTTGGCAATGCAGAAGGTTTGTTCATTATAAAATCAGTTTGTGATTCTAGAATATGTGAAAAGAAATGTATGTTGAGAAACAGTTTGCTGCATAAGGAAACTCACTATGCAGATTGCTCCTGTAGAATATAATTCATTACTTCTACCATATCACATAGAATATTCTGTTTATTGTTTAGTCATCAGTAAAATGTTGTTGCCATTGAACTAGGACAAAAATGATTAAGGTTATACTTGTAATTCCAGTAACTGACAGAGGACGGCAGTGATGTTTCAGTATGGATAACCGATTTTAGTTTCCAAAATGTGATATATATCAGAAGCAGGAGGTTATATTGTGTACCAGATAGTAAATTTTTTATTTGACTTTTCTACCAAAATAAGTTTAATTATTAAAATACTGACAATAGAACAATGAATTATATAACTATATGACTAATTATTAAATTCTGTATAATCTCTCTATATATATCTATATAATATCTATAATTTTAAATTTATCAAAATTATTAAAATATAACTATCTTAATAAAATTGTACACATGTAGCTACATATACAAATACCTGTGCATTTATATAAGCAAACATAATGTACATATATACGTGTGTATATATATATGAGGTCAAATGAGGTCATGAAAAGTTGGACATGACTGAAAATGACTGAACTACAACAACTAATAAGGATAAGATGCACAAAAAGGCTACCTATGTTCTTTGGTAGAGGAATTTCCTCATCCAGGTAGTTTCCTTTAAAAATGAAATTGCCTGCCTAGAACTTGGATTTACTCTTTGAATATGAAAGGACCTATTATTTAATTCTATTTAAATCAATTCATCAAGAATTTATTAATTTCCTATTTTATGTTCAATACTGGGGCTATGGAGACAAAAGCAAACAGTTCACTGATGAACTTGATTATTTTCTCTGGGTTAGAATCCACTTGATCAGAATAGAAGCCAAGCCCACATAGACAGGTCTTTGTTAACTACTTGAGACACAGAACTATTAATTGACTTCTCCATGTTCACACAATTACAAAATAGGCATAAGAATTGTGATTTTAACCCAGAAAGAATCCTCTTCAAAGAACTATGCTGCCACTCCTAAGTCATTATAAGATCAAAACAAAATACAGAAGAAATAACATGAAGCAATACTTAAAATTGAAAGCCCATTGAACACCTTATATCTCTACTTTATCTTTGAAACAATATTATAAATGTTTATTATCTTAATCAATTCATGTATGACACCACAGAGTGAAAATAGCTGATATTGAAACATCTACTAAAATACTTGAGAATCCATTTTTTCAAGGTGTTTGTCATTTCTACATGCTAGTATGAATTTGAAAGTATGTGGTATAAGAAATTAGGATGAACAGGGCCCCTTAGTTATTGAGATTTCTAGTCCATTCTGTATTTTAGTTTAAATTTATTAATCTAAATATGGTCTACTCTTTTTAATGAATTTGCCAGAGACAATTTTCTAGTTGTTTCCATACCCTCTCTCTGCATTTTTTTATCTTAAATCTGAACACCACTTCATTCTTAACTGATCAATCCTCTTCTTTACGTGCCATGTTCTTCCTTCAGCAAAGATCTATGAAGCTGTCCCAATGGTCTCCATATTCGTATCAAATTCCTCTATTTTTTAATGAAGATGAACATTGTATTGCCTTGTAGAGCAGTTCGGCGGCACAATTGGATAGAATGTTTTGCCTGGAGTCAAGAAGACTTGAGTTCAAATCCAGGCTCAGACACCTACTAGTTAAGTGTCAGTGGACAAGGAATTCCATCTCTGTCTGCCTCAGCTGCCTTAGTTGTAAAATGGAAATAGCAATGGCACCTACCTCCCAGCGCTGTTGTGAGGATCAAATGAGATAATCTCTATTGAGCCTTTTAGATAGTGTCTAACATAGGCATTTTATATGGCACCCTCTTGCATCCTGACACCATTTCATTTTGTTCAGAAAATGAAGTATCATAAACATAGGATTTTCGAGGTGGAAGGAATTTCAGGTGATGTACAATACAACCCCCAAATTATCAAGAATCCTTTTAATAATGTAAAGAGCAAATGGTTATTCAGTCTTTGCTTCAAGATCATCAATTATGAATGAATTCACTATTTTCCAGAATAGTCAATGGCTCTTGATAGCTCTAACAGTTTAGGAATATCTAGATCTGTATCTATCTGTACACACAAAGAAATGTATGTATGTATATGTGTGTATGTACACACATATACATACATACACACACAAATACATATATACATCAGTATCTCTTTTCAGCTTTCCTCCTTGTTTTGCCAATAAGAACAAACTTAATCTCTCTTAAGCAAAACTGTCCTTTAAACATTTAATATAAACTCTTCTAGTTTTGATCATAACTCGTCCACCAAGACAAAACAAACAACAGCAAGAAGAAAAAAAAAAACACTCTCCCCCACCCTGGTTCCTTCAACTGGTGCTTGGGGGGCATTATTCCAGGATTATAGCCCTCTTCTAGACATAAACTAAGTAATCATTGTTCTTTAAAAATGTGTCAGACAGAAGAGAACACAAAATTCCATATATCAACTGAACAGAGCAGGTCTACCATCTCTCTACTCCTTGTTATAATTTCTGTCATACTGAATCCCAAGAGCGAATTAGCTTTTTAAGTCTCGTTATCATACCATTTACTCATATTGACTTTGTAGTCCACAAAAATCCATGTTAAGAATAATGACCTGAGTGAAAGAATTCCCCTATAGAAAATGAGGGGCAAAACAATATACCTTCATCTTGGCACAGGGAGAAAGTGTGCCTATGCTTGGGGTGTCTTTTTTTGGCACCAAGGTTAATAAAAATGCATGGCACTAGCTGTTGGAGAGGGTGTGAAGGAATGAGTTAAACTGGAGAGAAGCCAGAGATGGTCATTTTGCTTTTAATGTGCTGAGAGAAACAGGAATTTAAAACTGTGTCAGAAGGAAGGTAGCATGTTAATACACAGCCATTATCCTCTCTTACTGTTTTAACGGTGCCAATTAAATTCATCAGCTTTTGCGATTTCACAGCCATTAGTGCTATTACTTAAAACACACACACATATGGCATCACTGGGTTTTTAATTTTACCAGCCTTATGTCTAGTTGCTTTCCATTCTGCTGAACAATTTGAGAGTGGATTGTTTAATACCTTGGAATTTTATCTTAGCTGTTCCTGGATTGAGATGGTACCATCCATAAAAACTATGGGAAGCCAGGCAGGGCAGGTGGGCAGGGCAGAGTTTAACTCTGTTTCTTTTTTTTTCATATGTCAATACCTCCACTACATCTAATATTATCAACATGGGTGCTCTTTTCAGTAACAGAGAAACCAGTCCTTCAGTGTCTTAACATGATTTGTTTCATTGCTTAGGTTTATAAAGTTCAATAACTTATTGGCAGTCTTCAGGTGGAGATGATCTTCTTTGAACATAACTTAGCTGTTACTAACTGACCAGTGGTATTGATGGTGATTTTATCAAATAGTTGACAATACATAAAGGACTTTAAAGTCATGTTCTTTTATTTCCTAGTTTAGCAAATAAGGAATTTAGGTCTTCAAAGATTAAATGCTTCACTCAAGGTCACACAATAATCACCTTTGAACATTTCACAACTCGAAAATATAGTTTGCAAAAGTTACATGAATCTTCATTCTCAACTATACTGTTAACACTGTGAGGACATGGAAAGTATTTTTAAACTTTACTTCTTCTCCCTTACCATGTCGTAGTAGACTGAAGGACAGTTTTTGATCTAGAAAAACCTGTATTTTATCCATAATATTGACACATACTAGCTGTTTAACCATGGTTAACTCACCATATTTCCAAGTTCTCAAATGTACATTTAAAATTATAATTTACAACAAAGTTTCATATTGCATTAGTGACATCAATTTCCTCATAGAGTTCCCTATATCAATAAAATAACAAGTATAGACTCTTTGTTGGGTGCAGAGGGAGTAAAAATGAATTTCCTCTGGCATGTAAGGCATAGTAGACTCTTAAACAACACAGAGACAAACTGTTGGTTGAATTATTTCTGGGTTTACTAGAAATTGACTGCTAAAGATAGAGCCAAGATTGCACGTTGTTCTTTTGGTCAATTATCATATTACAGACTTACCCCAGGTATGTTATTTAAAATTTAAAAGACATACCTAGTCAGTGAGAAGGAGGAGGAGGAGGGAGAAGAGGAGCAGTAGCAGGAGGAGAAGGAGGAAGAGAAGGAGGAGGAACAGGAGCAGCAGGAGGAGGAGCAATGCATTGCTTATGAAGCTCTTGGTATATCTCAGAAGTCAGAGAAATCAGGCAAACTGTTTTGCCTACCTCCCTATCTCTCATGTTCTAAAACTGTCCAAAGTTTGAACCAAACATCTTAGTGACTAAAAAGAATCATTTCTGAGGGTTGGCATGCAAATGTTAGTGGGAATGTGCAGCGGGAAGAGAGAAAATACATCTGTGTTTATTGAAATGATTATATATTGAGATGTCTGAATATGAAATCCTTATACCTCCTGATCATTCACAAGCATGCACCTGTGCCTATTGGAGCATGCACTCATTCATCCAAATAACCATGTGCCATTTCTTTGAACACCTTATTCACCTTCACTACATGTTTTCCTTTGACAAATAGAAATTCAAATAACTGCAGATGTTTTGAGTGACAATAACAGTGAACGTAAGGCATTAAAAGTATCATTCATCATAACCTGTAGCAAATTACCACTATATACACACATACGTACATACATATTTATACATATAGACAAACAGGTGTATATGCCTACCTATATATTTATATACACATGAAAATACACACATATATAGGTATATTGTCTATACCTACACTTTAAAAATCATATTCACACACTCACTATGAATATTTATTCAGTATATTAATATCCCATCAAAGACATTAGTTCTATGAATCCATATTGATTTATAAACTAGAAGAGACCTTAGGATTCATTATATCCAATTTTTTTCATTCTAAGAACAAGTAAATTGAGATCTGGAGAGGTTAAATAAAAATGAAGCAAAAAAAATGAGTGGATATGTGGAAGAGTCAGAATTTAAACCTTTTTGACTTCAATATGCTCAAAGGCTTTCCGATTTTCCATCATTGGGGACATACTCAAAACCTTTCCACTATCCATTTACATTCTGTTTTGTTATTTTGGTGCATACCTATCAGTCCTTTGGTACAGTCAACCACTAGGGAAGTACTCACTACCACTGCACATTATGAAGTCTCTTACAACTTTTAGTCATAGGCGTCGAGGGCATTGGAAGGTTTAAGCAATTTGTCCAACATCATATAATCAGTATGTATCAGAGGTGGGTCTTGTAGACAGGTGAAAGTCAAATCAATATCCATCCCTTCATGCTGCATTTTTAAAAGTACTGTTTCAGCAAAATTAAATAATTTATTAACCATTTCAATTGGTACACATACACACATAATCACATGAATTATTTTTTATGCTTTGAATTAAGGTTTGTTCTATTATTCAGCTGTCCAATTTATTTCAATTCTTCTTAAATATTTACTATGTAGAAGGCATGAAAGAAACTTTGCCATAATCCTTGCATTCATGGGGCTTATAACTGCAGGAATCATTAACATTTGATTTCATAAATAGCTTCACAAATAATCATTATACAGGTTAGTTTAGGAAAAAAAGTGTAGAAAATTGGTCAGATTAGATAGGGAATTCATGTTATTTAATCTCAACTGTGAACTCAGCAAGGTAGTTTTTTTTTTTAATATTTCTCCCTAATTGATATCTTATTTCACTTCCTTCAGAAGCTATTATAAACCTTTTCTTCTTTCTTTAACTTTCTATGCATCTCCCTCTTTCTAAACTGTGGATTTTACCTTTTACTTTATTAAATCAATTGAGCCCATTCCACTGGTGTTCATCATGTCCCTTTCTGTTCATATCAAAAGCCCTTTTGTATAATTTCTCATTTTCCCTGCATTTCCCTTGGTCTGATTAAGAGGTGTGTCTCCTCTTTGCCAAGGTCAGCCCTTAGACATATGTACTTGACATCATACCCTTTCATGTTTTATAAAAGACTTGCATCTTCAATAATTGCCTCTATGATCTCTATCTAATAATTTTCAGACTCTACTGCAATGTGCTTCCTTTCTGCCTTCAAATATATCCTTTTCTCCAATTGTAGATTTGTGTGAGGAAAATCAAAGAAAAATCAAATCAAAGGAAAAAAAACCCTCAGTAAAACCTACTACTCCCCCAAACTCTCATCCTCTATCTCTCTTCCCTATCTCAGGGAGTTATATACAATCCCTGCTTCCACTGCTTTGCCTCTCACTGGTTCCACACCTCCTTATATTCTTGCTTCTGACCTTACTACTCAACTGATACTTTTGTCCTCAAAGTTACTAATTATCTCCTAATTGTTAAATCTCATGTTCTTTTCTCTACCCTTATCCTTTATAAGTTGATGAAGTCTTACATGCTGTTAACAGACCTTTCCTCTTATATACTCTCTTTTCTTTAAGTCTCTCTGATACTGCTCTCCTGACTTTCCTAATTACCTGTCTAATTACACTTTCTTACAGTTTTTTTGGTAGGACATCATTCAAATCATGCCCTTCATCATGGGTGTCCTCCAAAGCTCTTTCCTATGTTCCTTTCTCTTCTATCTTAACACTATCTCAAAACAATCTCATCAACTCCTGTTGGGTTAGCTCACAAATATGGATATTTTTTGCTGATGGCTCAGCAAATAAAGACCCAGTATCTCTCCTGAGTTTCAGCAATGTATCTCCAATTGACTATTAAATTTTCAAGACTAGATGTCTCAGATGCAACTTAAATTCAACAGGTAGAAAACTAAATGCTTTAGCATTTTCCTTAAACTCTCTCTTCCCAATCTTCCTCTTTCTTCTGTAGGAACTATCACACTTCTGGATTCCAAGGTTCACAACTTAGACATCATTCTCAGCTCCTAATTCTCTCTAACCCCTGCTATAAAAACACATGTTAAATCTTGCTATTTCTACCTTTCCAATATCTTTGAAATCCAATCCCTCAACTCCACTCCTATATGTCCAAAATCCATATTATCTTCCCAGCCCCTTTCCATGTGCTGTAATATGACCCAGCTGGTCTTTCTTTTCCTCACACAACACAGCTCATCTTCCCTCTCTCATTCTTTGACCTCAACATCTTTGCCTGAAATGTGTTTATTCACCTCCAGCTCACAGAATTCCTCTCTTCCTTTAAGATTCAACTCAAACACTACATCCAACTTAAGGCCTTTTCTAATTCCCACAACTGCTAATGACTCCTCTCCTAAATTACATTTAACTTAAATAAATATTTGTATTTGCCTTCATATTGTATGTATTTGTGTTTGCAGTTTTTTCTCTCACCCCTTAAAATATAAGGTCCTTCTGAATAAAGATTGTTTTATTTATGGTACTTGTATTCCCAGATATGTGAAAATTCTTAGAGAAACATAAGAACAAAAAAGATAATTCCTGTCCTTAAGGATCTTGCATTATAGTGTGGATATGGTATACATATAAGACAGCTAGGTTGCTCAGTGGATAGAGTGCTGAGTCTGGGGTCAGTAATATCTGAGTTCAAATCTGGCTTCAGACACTTATTAATTGTGTGACCTAGGAAAAGTCATTTAAACTTTACTAGTTTAGGGGACAGTTAGGTGGCTCAAAGGATAGAGAGCCATGGCTAGAGTCAATAAGATATGAGTTTAAATCCAGCTTCAGACACTTGCTAGTTGGAAAAATCTCCTGATTTCTATTTTCCTTAATCCACTGGAGAAGGAAATGGCAAACCACTTTAGAATCTTTGCCAAGAAAACCCCATGGACAATAGAGTTGGACAAGACTGACCGACTACAGAGTACATAGGGAAGAGAACTGAGGAAGGGGTGGAGTTTGCAAGAATGGTGGAATGGATGGAGATTTCTGGAGAGTCCGACAGAGACCTGAAGCTAAGAAAGATAAGACAAAGCTAGCCTATCATAACCTACTGTGGCTCTCGGAATGGTGATCCATTCTTAAGTGGAAAGGTTTTGGAGGTAATGTCCCAAGGGGAATAAAATGGTGTACAAATGGATTGGATAGGAATGTTTGGAAGGTTTTGATCAACATTTAATTTATTAAACATTCTGAATTGAAAAAAAAAAACAGAGTATGTAGGTGGTTTCATACAGTAGGCATGTGACAGTACCATACCTCAGGGTTGGAAATTGGTATATTGGAAATATATATATGTTCCTTGTCACTCCTTGACTGGAGTATAGCCTTTTGCTTTGCTTTTCCTGCCTCCAAACTCTAACATCTCCAATCCATCTCTTAATCAATCAATCAATTAATCAAAATTAATTAATCAATTAATCCATCTCTTAATTAATTAATTAAACAAAAGAATCTGAAAGGCACAGGTCTGGTGATATCAATCACTTTTTCAAAAGCTGTGAGTTGATTACTCTTGTCTCAGAGATATTATATAAACTCCCCAGTCTGATTTTTTTAAAGGCTATTTAAAACTTAGTTGCTATTTACCTTCCCAATTCTATCAAGAAACATATCTTCATTTTTTAGGGTAAAAAATCAAATAAACAACAACAAAAAAAACCAAACAAAAAAAACCAACACTTAGTTAACATTGAGTTTGCCCTTCCCCAATTTACTAATGAGGAAAATGAGGCATGATGGGGTTAAATGACTTGCCTATAGTCTGAGGAAGTAAATTTTCTGAGATAATATTTAAAAACAAATCTTTCTGAGTCCAAATACAATACTCATTCCACTTGCCTTCTTGAAGTTTATAATCAACCTGGACTATCAGCTATTGCCCACACTTTACACTCCACCTTTTTTACATCTAGGCATTCTCACAGGTTTTCCCCCATCCTCAGAAAGTCATTCTTCTTCATTTATAACTCTAAGAATTCTTCTCTTCTTTGAAGGTTTTCCTCAGTTTCCAAACTCTACATGAGGACTTTCCTTAAATTCTTCATTATTTATCTTCTTTTACTCCTCAAATAATGTATGAGTATTACATTTTTTGCATACATGGCAAATTTATGATTGCAAGCTCCTTATATAATGTAAGTTTCCTGAAGGTCAGTGTGGTTTTACTTTTGCCTTTGTATAGAAAGTGCCTAGCATAGTGCCTTTCAATTAGTAGGGAATTAACAAAGATTTATTGGAATGAATTCAGTTTTTTTTTAGTTGTTGTCCTCCACATTTCCATAGCACAAACTGAAATCATCAAAGGAGAGAATCTCTCTCTATATATATAGAGTGAATCAAAGTTTAGCTGTCCTTTTTAATTACCTCATTTCTTTTTTGTATTATGTGTACATTTTATTATATGTCACAGCTTGTATAATCATTTTCCCAAGTATATTTGTGTCTATTTTATAGTGTGTGGCAGCACCATTTTACTATCTCAATATGATTATATAGGTTTATATTTGTTGTATCTTTGTTTTTATGACATAGTGCATTTATTTAGGATTCATTTGGAGCTGAGTCCTTGATCAGGAACAAATTCCATGATTAAGAAATTATTTCTATGGAGACAAAGATGTAAAAAGTAGTTTTGCATAGTGTCTACAGTTTAAGGTTCAGTCAGGATGATCAGGGCTCCAATTGAGCCTCTGATACTATGTGGCTCAGATCAAGTCAACCCCTAAGGATTAGAGCCAGTCAGTCTTTCAGCAAACATTTACTAAGGATTTCATATATGTGAAGTAGTAAACACTTCCCAGGGATACAAAGGAAGGCAAAAACAAGGAATCCACATTCAAGGAGTTCACATTCTAAGAGGGGAGACAACATGCAAACAAGTATGTGTGTATGTACATATTGTATTCATATATATATATGTATATATATATATATACATATGTGTGTGTATGCATAGACATATTCAGAATAGATGTGCAGCATTTAAAAAGTTAAAGAGAATTTTTGGCTAATTCACTCATTTTATTAATAATGTTAGAATTTTACTTTTTTTTTTTTGGAGGACAATTGGGGTTAAGTAACTTGCCCAAGGTCACACGGCTAGGTTTTTGTTTGTGTGTGTTAAGTGTCTGAGGCCGGAACCAAACTCAGGTCCTTCTGACTCCAGGGCCAACGCTCTACTCACTGCACCACCTAGCCACCCCAATGTTAGAGTTTTAAACAAAAGGTCAGTGACACTCTCAAAAGTCAAAGACCATCATGACAGGAGACTCACAGTTTATATGCTTTTGGAAGAAGGGTTTTCCTGGGGGTGACAATCAACTCTGTGTGGTCAACAATTCACGAGAGGTAGACTTTTCAAAAAGAAGTGAGCTCACTTCAATAAGGGCTTAGAGTGACATCATGTCACTCTTAGACAGAGAGACTATCCCTATACCCAGAACCCCCTCAGACTTGGGCAATCTAGACAAAGAATCTATATCCCCTACTCAAGCCTAAGCTAGTTGGGTAGAATAGCAATACCCAGAATGAGGAGAATATTTATCCTATCTTCCATCAGCCTTGTCCTAGGGAGTTTGGACAAGAAAAGAGGACAAGGGAAAAAATAAAGTTGGGGTCTCCCTAATTTTAATAATTTTCTATTAATATGTGAGAGGAATAATCATGTCTTTCAGATGGTAGAGGATTTCAAAGAAAGACACAATTAGAGAGATTCAAAAAAGTCTCCTATGGATGGCAGGATCTGAGTTGAGTCTCACAGGAAATAGAAGAAAATGGATAGTAGTGAGGGGAAAGAGAATTCCAGGAAAGCATATTCAAAGTCAGAGAGTTGGAGCATGGAATACTGGATACAATTTCTAGAATTTATCTACAAAACTGTAATTGGAATGTGACCTGCCTTGAAGGAAAAAGACCTGAGATTTCTCCACACTAATGAAGTCACCCATAATTTGCATACATAGTCATTGAGTTGAGTATTTCTTTGGAAAACAACAATGTAGCTAACAAAATTGCATTTTACAATGTGGCTTCCTGGAAATATACATTATAACGAAAGTAGAAAGTGCTTGTGTATGAAGGAAAAAAAAGATCACAACCCTATGAACTTTAAGATTTGCAAAACTATTTCCTTGTATTTCCTATTTGACATTGGGATGGGGATGGGGTTCAATTAGTTAAAAAGTTATAATTCTAAGATTTCATTCCAGTCACTAAGGTCTAGGAAAGCAGCATGGTGAAAGAAAGAGAATATTGGTTCTAAGATCTGAAGACCTGGTTTCAAATCTGAACTCTGAAACATATTACCTGTATTATCCTGGGCAAGTTATTCAACCCTCCTAAGCCTCATTTTCATCATCTACAAGATAAGGGGGTTGTATTCGATGACCTCTGGGGGTCACTTGCAGATCCAATTCCATGATCCTGGGATTCATTTTACAAATAGGGTCACTGAAATTATAGGAATTCCTTCTTGGAATAGCAAGAGTAAAGATTTGGACACAGGTGTCCTGACTAAATTCTTACCCATTATCTCCTGAATGATACAAGTATTATTGTTCCCATCTGATACATGAAGGAACTGAGGCTCAGATATTTTAAGATACTTTTCCCAGTTTTACATGACTAGTGAGTGTTCAAACTGTGGATAGAACTCATGTCTTTTGACACTAGGTATTTTTGTCATAATTTTGTCCTCTTTCAAATATATGGATTCTTTTTATCTGTATAATTATAAGAATTCTCCATTAAAGGCATAATAAACCTTTGGCTTTATTGTGGTTTTATTGCCACTTCTTTATCAATATTTTTTTCTACATATAAAATAATCAATTCTCTTCCTTCTTGCTCTCTTGACAAATAAAAATAGATACACTCAAAATCACTATCTTTTATCACTTTTGAGAATGAACTTGGTTCTGTTTATCATTGCTTTTATTCCAAATTATGAGTCTCAAGTTAAAAATTCTGATTTATTAGGATTGTATTTAGGACCTTCTCCCAGGAGACCTCTTACATTCACATAAATTTAGGCCAGGGCAAGATTTTTGTAATAAGTAAAGTGTGATTCTGATTCCTCATTTTCAATTCCGTGATGGATGTCAACCTACTGTCCACTCTCTTCACTGCCTTTTCTTGCTCAACAAGAATTTAACAAGAGCTTTGACTACCCAAAGTCTACATCTCTGCCACTGTACATTTGAAAGATTGTTTCCTGGATTATTCATGGTACATACCAAAGAAGCAATATTTGCTCTGAGTAGGAAAAATTATACAGGCAGTTAAGGAAACATAAGGCAAGATATTGCTAAGATTTGAGAAAATTTTGGCAATAAGGATAAAACATAACTTTTCCAATTTAGCTGGAGAACTTCACTGATAATTTCAGTGGCAAACAGAAAGAATAAAATGTAAGGAATTAATTAATTTATGAAGTTATTCATTCAGGGGAAGTTGGAGATAACTGGGAGAAAGAAAAGAGGAAAGGAAGACAGAGCAAGAAAGGTAGGAGGAAAGGAGAAAAAAAGAGAAAAAGACAGAAAGAAGGAAAGAAAAGAGAAAATTAAGAATAACACTCCGAAAATTCTGTTCATATTTAGTCAAAAATCTGATACATTATGATCCAGATGTCATTCCACCTCCTCCACAATATGGGCTTAACCGTGTTTACCTTAATTTCTTCATCTATAAAATTAGCTGGAGAAGGATATGACAAACAACACCAGTTTCTTTGCCAAGAAAACACCAAATGGGGTCAGAAGAGTCAGACATAACTGAAATGAGAGAACAGCAATGGCAAGAGAATATGGATAAGGAAATTTATAAGTGACAGAGATATTAGAATGTTTGTAAAGCTGGAACACAGGTAGAAAGACTGAGAAGGAAAAATAGAACACAATAGAACTTTGCAATGGGAAAGCAGAAATGGTTGCTCACAATATTTATCTCTTTTGGAAGAGCATATAAAATTGAGGGAAGAAGCAATTCAGGCAGCCTATTTTCTTTCTGGGAACTTATTTTCCGTTATCATAATTTTTGTTTTATTTTTCCTCTACTTCTTTCCCTAAACAGGTGTTGTAATGTGAATCTTGAAGCATCTTTATTAATGCTGCCTTGTGAACTTGGAGGAGTTTTTCCTCAACAAACAATTTGCATGGTTTACCTCAAGATAGGTCTCCAGGTCCTTCCCCTATTTTCTGTTGGGTGTTTGGACTACAGAATCTCAGTTAGAAAGTTCCTTGAGACCCTTTTATTTCAACCATTATTTGAACCAGCAATTATTTTTCCCATTCCTTATAAATGGTTAAAGAATTCTCAAGAGGGAGACGGCATTGTTCATTCAACATTAGTTCTAAGCATTAACATATTTTTACTTATATTGAGGAATATAATTCCTCCTTTATTAAATTTGGCAATTTAATAAAGCTTATGCAATTCTTATCAGAGAAATGATTTAAATTCATAAAACAAAATACTTAGGATTTCAAAAGAAACCACTGATGTTGAAATAGTTTTTGCAATATGTATAAATGTTCATATGGTGATAATTTATTTACATATACAATTCACATAGGTATACATACACAAATATACATACATAAAATAGTTTCACAGACTCCTGCTTAAGAATCCAAGCCTTACAATAAGCTGAAATCTCCTTTCCTTTCAAAAACCATTCGTCAATCCTTGTTCTTCCTTCTTTATCTAAGCAAAACAAATCTAACCAATCTTCCATTTTTCAGCCCTTTAAATATTGAAAAAAAGTGATCATATCCCCCCTAAATATCTTATTTTCCATGTGAAACATTCCTAGTTTCTTCAACCTATCCCGTTTTATGCATTCTAGCTACCATCTTCATTTCTTTAGAACCTTGGAATGTCTTTGCAACCTGGAACCAGACTCCTATGTCTTCCTGGCCATGATTTCTAGACCATTCAGTTTTTCATGGAACCCTGCTTATATTCTAGCTCCCCTTTAAGTATTGTCTTCTTTTATTTACATTCAAGCCACAGGAGGACAGAGGTAAAGAAGCCTTTTTGTTTGGGTATAAGTTGGAGAACATGTCCTTTGAGATGGTTCCAACTCTGAGTTTTATGATTCTGGAATGAAGATAAAAGTAAAGATGAATTCTTGGACCAAAAGCTGTAGAAAGACTAAATAAGATGAGGGCAAGGCAAGGAGTAGAGTGGAGGGAGACTAGAAATACTCTCATGTAGAATGGCATCTTGGTGAAGAGGTGCCTATATAATTTTTGTCAGATATTATAGTAAAAGAAAAAAGAAAGGAAAATTATGTAGAGTGCTTTTGAGGTATAGTAGAGATCAGGTTTCTCATTATATTTCCCTGCTTTTATTGCTAGGGAAGGAGGCTAAAGTTTCTTCCAGTTAAGAGGATGTAGAAGGGTTATTGGAATCTTAAGGAAAGAAAAAAAATATAATGGCCTCTATGAGGAGACTCGGTAAGGAAAGTCCATTATGCTATTCAAGGATACCTAGAATCACTATCCTATTTGAGGATGGTTTGAATATGTGGTTGCCTCAAGAAACCATTCCCAAGACTAACAAAAGGAAGGTTAAAGGGAGGTCAATTGGTAGATATATAGGAAAGATATTTTAATAATTAGAATGGTCCAAAATTGAATGTGAAGTAATGAATTTCCTTTCAATAAAAGAGTAAATGATTTTTAGTCAGTGATTTTATGAAGGAAATTCATATTTCAGTTATTATTTGTGCTAGGTGAACTCTGAAGATCTTTAAAACCTTGGGATTCTATTGTGCTATAACTTAACTGGTCAGAATAGTGGCAGTAGCTATAAATCAGGTCTTTAGAGGGCAGCAGCAGTGGTGGTGGTGATCTGCCTCTTTTGAAAGTTTTAGTGGTCATAGTATTTAGTAAGTGATTTGAGAAAAATACTGTCCCCTATTCCTTTGCAATGGTGGACTGTTAACAATTGTGAAACATTGCATATACTGTCAAATTATATTTTTCAATGTGTTTATTAGCATTTTTAAAAATTTTTCTTAAAAAAAAGACCTACGAATGGGACAATTCTCTAGGACAAAATTGGGAGGGACAAAGAGAAAATATAGGTGATATAAAAATTAAATGTTTAAAAAATTTATTAAACAAAGTTATGGTAGAAATGGTTCATGTCATCCTTAATTGCAATGGTAGAAGATTGGGAAGGAAAAAAAGACAAAGAGAACAGTCTTAATCAGCTTTTAGGTAGTTGGTTCCATAAGAAAAGGGGAGTGGAGTTTCTGCATATGCCCCTACTGGAGAGAAGAATGGTGAAATCCAAGGCAGGATGGCTCTTTGTAAGGAGGACATAAAAAGTCAGGGATTCCCACTGACATATTACTTATGTTTTTCAAAAGACTTTATTATTCTCCTTTGCTATTAATTCACAAATAACTTTCAATGTGTCTGACTCATGTTTAACCATCTCTGGTGGATGAAGAAACAGGGACAAAGGAGAGGTTAAATTATTTTACTCAGTAGAACAGAATCTGAATATCAGTTCAAAGAGTCAAGCAATCAATCAACAAATTAACAGGCATTAATAAAGCTTTACTATGTACCAGTTACTGTTCTAAACACTGTTGGATTATATAGGAAAAGGAAAATAAATTTCATCCCTCAAGGACAATAAAATAAGTAGTCCACAACTCCCTTCAAGTCTTGCACTTAGACTTTTGGCAATATCATCTTAATTTTATACCTATTTCTGATTTGAGTATTCTTGATTTTGTTATATTCCTTACATCTTTCACAAACTGCACTGACCATTGAAGAGTGAATGTAAAATCTTAGAAAGGTCTCCCCTCAATTCAGCCTATAACAATAGCAATATATATTCTCATAGCTAAGAGAGAGAAAAAATATCTGTATGTATGTGTGTGTGTGTGTGTGAGAGAGAGAGAGAGAGAGAGAGAGAGAGAGAGAGAGAGAGAGAGAGAGAGAGAGAGAAAGAGAGAGAGAAAGAGTGAGAGGGGGGAGGGAGGGGAGAGGGATTTCTCAATTGTTCTTTCACAGGTTAAAAATACTCAAATTTAGAAAGGTTTTGGGAGATTATTATAGCACTTTCATGAAATGAAAAAAAAACTGCATTTAGTAAGTACTCACTCTGTGAAAAACAAAACCAAAAACAAAACATTGTGCCATTAGCTGTAACTACTAAAAGAAAATCAAATTTAGTCCTGTTCTCTAGGGGATCATAGTCCAATAAGTGAAAGGCCTTTTTGGTGTTTAAGGTGTAGCAGTGAAGCAGATGATAGTGCAACTTGTTTCATTCAATTCCCATTGATAAAACTACATCTGTTTCTGGCATTGGGTCATTTGATATCTCCAAAAGCTTTAGTGTTGATCCTTTTCTTCTATGGATCTTTCATAGCTTTGACTGCTATAGAAACAGGGGCTGCAGCCCCTGAAAAGATAGCTGCTAAGTATCATCCATATAAAGATTATCCCTCCACCCCCCACCCCCCATCCATGGATAAAGGTTGAAGACCCTGTGATCTATGCAAAGCTATTCAACGTCTTGGGCTCAAGGATCCTAGGCTATTTCCATCTCAGTCTTAGGACAAGTGATGGAGGTGATTCGGCTCATCTGGCATATGCACTCCATGCTTCTTTCTTCACCCATAAACAAACTTAATTTTTAATAATCAATAACAAGATCCCCATTAACAATTCCCCATTGTGCAAACCTTTTTGAAGTTCCTGAAGAATTGACAAATGGAAGACAAAAGAGTCAAATATAGCAAAGTATTTAGACACTGGAGAGTTTAACCACATGTATGTCTTTTCCCAGTGTATTCTTGTTCCCATGAAAAACTTGTGCACTGGACTATGCACCAAGTTTCCTGAGATCTCATGCCTATTGAACCATTTCACTGTAGAGAAAAATAATAAAGCACCATAACACACAGAACATCTGCCTTAAATATACCGGAGATAATAGTATTAGCCTCAAACAAGAATGAATTATTGCATAAGGATAAAAAGTTGGATGTGAATAAACAGTATGCATTTTTCTTCTTTTTCATGCTATACTTCAATAGAACTTCTAATTTATGGAGAATTCTACCCTGGTGTAGTTATCCATTTGGACAAAATAAAAGAACAATTCATTGAGGAAGAGTCATTTATGTCTTAATAGCAAAAAAGTAATTTCACATACCCAGATTTTGTAGAGATTTACATATTTGAATTACATCAAAATATTAATTAATTTTGCTTAGTTATATCAGCACCAGCAATCTCTAAGGTTAGGACTTTCACACTGGTAGCAGATATGCTATAGATATTAAAACAATGTTTTTAGAAAATATTTCTCCAAATGGAGATTTGCCTTCAATCCATTCCTCTTTCATTTCATTGTTTAATCAATGAAATTATAAACCTTTAACAAGTAATTACAAATAAGACTAGCATTTAGTCATTTTTTACTGTGACAATGGGGTTTTTTGAAGCTACAAACGCATCAGGCAAGATGTCTCACATAATCTATTTCATAGGGTAGAAAGCTCTCATAATAGGATTTACTGTGCAACATAAAGTGGGAATTTCTATCAATGGACCAATAGAAAAAACAAAAACAACAAGAGCATCCCATTTTGGGGGCTTTGTTTCTTTACACAAAGATGACATACTCCCTTCTGAGCATATCCTGTATTCTCAGTATAGACTGCAATAATGAGATCACTTTCTTTGGCAAACAGAAAGCTAGGGACAGAGATGGCTGAGACTCCCTCTTGGTTTGAAGTAATTAAGTACCTAAGTTACAGATACACAAATTTCTGTCAAGGGAGAGTAAACTGATTTTTCAGTTTTATAAATGACAAAAGAGTTTCATCTTAGTAAAGGAAATTCTTTTTCTCTGGTTTCAGAGATTAGTTGTCATCTGAGAGCTACTGTTTAATATTAATAAGAAGGTTTTGTTACTGTTGCTGGTGGTGGGCATTTCATTTTTTTTGAGGAAGGTTTTAAGTTTTGGTTTTCATCTCAAATTGAATGGAGAAGAATACTAGGCAGATAAAGCTAAATTTAAATTTTCCCTTACTTTATATCCTACCCCCCCCCCACTCTGAGACTTAATGTGAACAATAATTAGAAATAGTGTCTAACATCCCAGGTGACTCATATTGCATATCTAGCAGGGTTCAACAACAACAAATAAAACAAAACAAAATATTTCTTAAGCACCTATTTTGTGTCCAGCACTATACTAGACATTAGGGATACCCATATAAAGGCTAATGCAATTCCTACACACTAGCATAGAGAAATAAACAAAGATTTCTGAAATTAACAAGAAGGCAGAGAATCTTAAAGACACCTCAAAATAACATTAAAATAAGATCAATTAATAATCAAACAACCAGAATTTTTAAGTGATAGCCAAGGGTCAGGCTCTATACAAGGCCCTGAGGATGTAAAATCAAAAATGGAAAGAATCCCTGCCTTCAAGGAGGGTATATTCTACCAAGGGAGACAGCTTCTGCCTAGATAAGTATATAGAGGGATGCATACATACATGCACACATATGTGTATATATATATATATATATACATATATATGTATATATATATATATATTAAATACAAGGTATTTTAAATGTAAGGTAATGAATACAATGTATTCATTAGGGATCATTCAAGTGGGAATCAGGAAAATCCTCTTATAGAAGGTGGTGTTTGAGTTGGTCTTGAAGGAAGTTGGGGTTTTTGAGAGGAGGAGGAAAGAAAGAATTATAGACATGGAATGGGTGCCATTACATTACATTACAACCACAAATTTCTCCCTGTCTACTCTTTCATTCCTTACTTCTTTCAAACATACTCATGTTTTCCATATCCTGAAAAAAAAGCAAACAAAGAGCCTTAGTGGATCTTCTATCCCCATTAACTCTTGTCCTATCTTTTCTGGCTGTTTCACAAACAAGAACCTCTATATCTTGGCTCTGGGCATTTTCTCTGACTGTCATCTATGCCTGGAATTCTTTTCATTTCTGCCTACTGCCTTCTTTGTCTTTCTTTAAGGACCAAATAAAATCCCATCTTCTACAGGAAGCCTTTCCTGACCTATCTTAATTTTAGGGCCTTCTTTCTCGATTATTTCCTATTTATACTGTATATAATTGTTTGCACATATCTGTTCACTTGTACTTCCCCCATTAGACTGTTATTTCCTTGAGGGCAGGGAACCATCTTTTAGCTCTTTTTGTATTCCCAGCACTTGTCTCCATGCCAGGCAGACAATAAATATTTACTGACTTAGTGGCTGGCATATGGAATGTGATGTCCAAGGAATTGAAAGACCAGCTTTCCTTGACCACAGAGTTCCTGCAAGTTAATAATATATGAGGCTAGAAACATTGGTTGGGGCTACATTTTTTCCCAAATGCTTTATTAAATTGTGGTTTACATCATTCATTTCTGCCAGGTTTTGAGTTACAACCTTTTCCCCCCATTTTTCCCTACCCCTCACCCCAGAATAGCATCAGTATATCCTGTGGATATCCCCTCATCAAATCTGCTGTCTCCCATATCTTCTCCCATAACCACCTCTACTCTCCCAGTAGGGCAAGGTGAATCTCCATGCCAGCTGGGGCTATGTTTTAATGTTCTTTAATCAGTCAATGAACATTTACTGAATTTATACATGAGTGGCTTATGTGCTATGTGAATTATAATTTACAAAGGAGTAGATTAGTTTTGTGGACACATTATTATTTCATCTCTACTGAGTTGGGAAGGAGTGCAATTTCAAGAAACAAAGCAATGAATGAATAACTGTTGTTCCTCTCACTATATAAGCAAAGATTAAAATGAATCAGATTTCCCATCTCAAAGATAAAATATTTTTCATAGATAATTTAAAAAAAGAAAGAAAAGATTCAGTCTGCTTGTAAAGAATAGAAAATCCATATGGTTCAGGAAAGTGAAAAGTCCATTTACCTGGGGTCATGCTTCATTTGGAACATTTATATTATGAAATATATTTTCAAGTTTTCATCACTTATTAGACCAACATAGGTCATTCTCCTTTGAAAACAAGAATATTAAAACAAATATGGATGTTGATACTTTGGGTAGGAATTACTAATATGGAATTTTCCTTAGTTTTAAATTATCTCCAAAGAGGAAAAAAAGACCAAATAAATGATCTCTTGATGATATGAAATATAATTTTAGTATTAAGCATAGAAAATATAGGAAAGTGTTATATCAAGATATGATATATTCTTAAATTATCAAAATCAGAATTATAGATGTCTTAAAACACCACATAATATTATATATAATATGAATTATAGGAACAAAATTGAGGGCCTCTCATTTCAAAGCTAGTGTGAGCAAATCACTATGGCAATACATGGTGATGGTATTGGAACACATACAGGTCCCAACCTCCCTTGCCCCTCATGGTTTTGACTTTTGATGTCTAGATGATTTAATATAATTGAATTTTATAGTCTTCATACTTATGAAGCAGCTAGTTCACTCAAAAGATAGAGCATAGGACCTGTAGCCAGAGAGATGTGAGTTCAAATGTTACCTCAAAAAGTTTCTGCTTCTTTGACTAGGCAAATTAATCACTTTGCCCCTGTTTGCCTCAAGTTTCCTAATCATCAAAATGGGTCAATAATAGCACCTACCTTTCAGGGTCATTAGGAGTATAAAACGAAATAATATTTATAAAGCATTTTAAAACTTTAAGACACTACCTGAATGAAGGCTTGTTGCTGTTGCTGTGTTTTGGTTGTTGATGGTGGTGAAAAAGAGTGCATAACATTCAAGGTTATTAGTTTTACTTCCTCCCCTGGCAACTCCCATCAGAAGCCATAAATTAGTAGAATATTTACAGACCTTGGAGTCAAGAAAACTAAACAAAACAACAGGAAGTCACCTTTGTTGGAATCCTACCTCTGGTGATAACTGGCTTTTTGACTATGGAAAACTGCTTATTCCTCAGACACTCAGTTTCTTTATTGGAATAACTTTTCTTCATCTAAAATCAATCTCCATGTCACATAAGTTTGCTTTGTGATCATAAGTGCTTAATAAACAAATAAAGGTTTTTTTACAAAATGAACAAAACATTATGTCAATATTATTCTGCTATAGTTGACCTAAGGCAGGGAGTAGTATAGGTAGGAAACTCTTATTGAGTTGCTATTTAAATATGTTCACATATTTTGAATTTTGAAGTCTTAAAATGTGATCATGAGAACCAGTTGATGGGAGATATATGCTCATGTATTTGAACAAGATGGTGGAAGGCCTGGTACCAAGAAAGATACTTTATAAAAATTCAAAACAATTCCTTATCAAAATGGTTATCTCAAAATGAGGTTGTCATAAAATATGTTAAGCTCATTCATTTATTCGTTGTTTATTTTTGTGTGGTCAATTGATTTCATAGGTAAAAATAAAAATTCTCATTTTGTATCATAGCTCTGAAATTGTTTTGCAACTTAACAGTTTTATAAATCCCCTGGGGCATTGAGAAATAAGGTGACCTTCCCTGATCACATAGACGGTGTATGTCAGAAGCAGCACTTGAATTCAAGTTATCTCATTTCTAAAAATGTCTCTCTGGACACTATACAAGACTGCCTCTCTATAATCTAAATTATTTCCTTCCCCTAAAAATTACATTTCTTAAATGGTGGCAAATCAACCAAAAACAGGTGGTTTCTAAGAAAAGAGGATGTATAGGATAATATATCATAGACTTAGACATGGAAGCAATCTCCTAGATGAAGAAATTGACTTTCCAGAAATCAAGTGATCTGTCCAAGGATCTTTAGGGTACAAGTTTCCAAGATAGAATTTGAATCCAAATCCTCTGACACTAAGTGCTTTTATTTTTTCACTGCACCATTTTCCTGACTATATTAATAATTTACTTACAGTGCTCTTAGTAAATTAAAAGGCTTCTTCATAAAATAATAATATTGGTGGGTACTGGGGCAGGAAGGAACTTCTTCATGTCTCCCCCACTCTTCCTTGCCCTGAACTACCGATAATAAATCAAGACAAAGAACAAGTGCCAAAGGGATGCCTTTCTCCCCGATATCCCTGCCAATATCCAAAAAGCCCCCTTCTCAATCCAAAAACTTTGACTTGGAATTCAGAAGAACAAATCAACAGGGAACCTTAAAACCCTCCCTTATTCCTAAACTTGGTGGAGAGGAAGCCTCCAGTGACCACATCTCACCACATTTTATGTGACCATTCAAAATGCTTAGATGAGCAAAGAGTCACTAGCTACAGTCTTACCAGAAAGATTATCTTGAGTTTACCTTTAGGTTCTACCATTTGCTCTTGCTTTAGGTCCTAAGGTTCTTGCAGGCTTCATATCTATCTTTCTCCCAATGCACTATCAGGAAACACTGAACTTCACTTTTCTTCCTGATGCTCCACCATTTTCCTTTCTACTAGATTAACCTCCCTTGTATTGTTGACATTGGTTATCATTTAACCAAAATATAATCAAGAAAGCAGGATCAATTAAGAAGGATTTTTTTCCCCATTTCTATTGTTGAAAAGGTAATCATAATGGCAGGGGTCACTGTGGAATATAACTGACTGAAAAGATATAGCTTTTTTCCTTTCTTTAATATGGAAAAGAAGGAAATGGCTCTCTATGGATCATAATTATTCTAATTATTCAACTTGTGAACATTTTAAAAGCTAGTGTCTTTGGGAAAAATTGTGATTTACTATATAGGGTCTAGAGTAATTCAACACAATTAAACATCTTCAAATTTTCATGAGTCCCATGAATTTAAAAGTGATTAACATTCAGAGAATATGCAAATGTAAATTTCCCTTCTTAAAAATTTTAGAAGGATATCTGTTTCCAGTCAAGTAGTGAAAAGCTATTTTTAAAAATAAAAATGCTAGCTAATAATTTAGATTTAAAATACATTATTCCTGAAAATATTTTTAAAATACTAGATTCCAAAAATGTATTTTAAATAGTTTCTAAGAGATAAATATTGATTTAAAATAAATAAGTAAATAAATAAGTAAAATACTGTATATTCCAGGGAAACAGCCATTATGGCACAGGGGTCCAATAACAAATGCCATTGCTGCCCAAAACAGCAACAAAGATTATAACATATTATATAATGCTTACTATTTCTATCTAGCTTAATAACAATCTTGAACAATAATCACAGATGAACCAGCCTACTCGAAATTGATAGGAACCCTACTGGAGAAAGAGGATGTGGCATGTACAAGGTTAGTCAAATCATCAGTAGCATAGCTTTCCCCTCCCAGACCATAAGTCATGTTTTTTGTTTTAGCCTCCACATTCACCATCCAAGGGAAAATTCCTATAGAGACCTGACTGAGAATCTGTATCTGGAACTTTATATATACACACACACACACACACACACACACACACACACACACACATATACATATATATATATATATGAAAGTACATATATGTGTGTGTGTATATATATGTGTGTATATATATACTTTCAAACATATATATGTTTCATATATATACATATATGTGTATATATGTTTCATATATATATACATATGTGTGTGTGTGTATATATATATATATATATATATATATATATATATATATATATATATATGTACATATATATGAAAGTTCCAGGGCAAGAATGATTTGATGCATTAGCTGTAAAATTGGAAAGAATGAAAAAAATAAAAATAATGCTAGCAGAAATTATAGACTTATAAAGACAGATTATATATTGCATAGTCTCACCCCAGCTACAAAAATTTACTATCATTTTCAGGCTAGAAAGGGTCTTGAATTTAATCTCTAGTGTTTTGTAGGGCATTTTCATTCTCAGATTATGAAATCCTATATATCACCTATCTGAACTTCTTAAAATATGCTCTTCTGAAGTCCAGAGTTCATCATTATATGCTTATATCTGTATAAATATAGATGTTTATATTTATTATATAAATACATATTTTAAAATTTAATTTTTGATAATTCTAGGGTGGAAATATACTTGAAATTGGAAAGGCCAATTCTACAATTCCGTCCCTGACTCTAGAATCCCCAGGGACAGCCTTGTCAGAGATAAAGAATTCACCACCATTGTGAATGGAAACTGCTAGAAATAATAAAGCAAGAAATGTTACATCCATACCTTTATATAAACATTTTTAACCCACCATGGAAAATAGCTTGGAGACAGGAAAGAATCTATTGAGCTGTAAAATTCAAAAATGTGATCTCATTTCAGCAAAGTTCCTGTTCAAGAAAGAAAATCCAACGTGCCGATTTTAACTCCACATTTAATTCACAGCAGATACCCATCGTGAGAATGTTTTCTCACCATATGCATTCCCATAATCGTCTTCTTGACAAAATGGGTACAACTTTCTTTTAAATTCCAAATGAACTCTTGAAATGAGCACAATATTCCCAATGGGGGAGGGTGAGGAGGGAAGATGGGAAAGAATTTGGAAATCAAAGTTTTTAAAATTTTTTTTAAAAATGTGTTGTTGTTTTTTTTACATGGAAAATAAGATATACAGGCACTGGGGTATAGAAATCCATCGTGTCCTACTAGAAAGTTAGAGGGGGTATGGGGGAGGATATAAGAGAGAGCAGATTGGGGGAAGGTGTAGTCCGTAGGTTTGCTGTCTTGGGGTGGGAGGTAGGGGAAAGATGGGGAGAAAATTTGTGACTCAAAATCTCATGAAAATGAATGTTGAAACTAAAAATAAATTAGAAAAAAAATGAACACAATCTTCTTTACTTAACTTTAATGTTTCTACCCTTTAGTGAATAAAATGCAATGAGAAAAGCAAATGTTGGAGCAAAGCCCCTAAATTATTGGAAATATAGAACTCTTTCCATTGTCATCAAGAACATTTTTGGTCACTAAGGAAGAAAATTGACTTTGTTGATGCTACTGAAGTAAAATTATGAATTTTTAAAAAATAAAATATTCTTAAAAAATCCAAATACTTGGACAGTTTTCCAAAATAAAAGCATTTTTTAAAGTGGGGAGCAACTTTTTGAATGAGGAACAGTGAATAATGCTATGCACACACACACACACACACACAAACACACAAACACACACACAAGAGTTATAGAATATGACCTAGTCTCTGTTTCCCCCTTTCAAAATCTGATGGACATGTCAAGATTCAGTTCAACATTCTACTTCCTCCATTAAAAGCTTATGTTAATTGACCCATCTAAAATATATCTACTTCTCATATAAGTCATTAAGTCAATAAACATTTATTAAATGTGTGTGTGTCAGTCATTGTGCTAAAACCTGAAAGAAAAGCAAAACCTATAAAAAAACTATAAAGAAAAGCAAAAAAAAAAAATAGTCCCTGCCCTCTCAGAGATAACAGCCTAATTAGGAGACATGTAAATAACAGCGTGCAAAAAAGCTAAATAAGTAATATGATCTTTATCAATCTATGCTACCTTTTTTATGATGGGGCATGGTTGTATACGTGTACATACTTTCTATGTGTGGTTGTGTTGTTGTGTATGTGTACATACTTTATATTTCCTACTAGATTAAAAGTTCTTTGAGGGTCAATATCATGTTTTATTTTACACAAGTTTAATGAATGTTCACTTAACAGATTGTTGTATCACACTGCAGATGCAACATCATATGCCCTGGCCCTGGAGTCAGAAGGGCTTATCTTCCTAGGTTTAAATCTGGCCTTAGACACATACTAGTTATGTGACCCTAGGCAACTCACTTAACCCTGTTTGCCTCAGTTTCCTCATCTATAAGATGAGCTGGAAAAGTTAATGACACATTTTTCAGTATCATTGCCAAGAAAATCCCATATGGAGTCATGAAGAGTCAGACATGATTGAAATAAACAAAAAAGAGTATCACATCCTTCATTTTATTAACAACACCTTTTTATTTATTGATATTTGCAAGTGTTTATTTTGGCTACTTTTCCCACTGTTAATGCATATTGAGCTTGCAGTTCACTGAAAACTTTCAGATCATTTACAGATGACCTTCCTAGTTACCCTCGTACAAATCTTACTTGTGAGGGTTTTTCCACCCTGAGTTCAATATTTTACATTAATCTTCATTAAATTCCATTTTAGAAGATTAATTTGTCAGAAATTCTGCAATTTACAAACCCATAGTTGCTTCACTAAGTTCCTATAAAAAAGTCTTGTTAATAATAGTGGATTTAATCAACATCGGAACATGTGGTCAGCTTTTATAATGGATGTTAATCTGAAAAGATGCTTAATAAAATCATGCATTGCATCTAGTTCCTCCTGCAGAACATTAATCCTAATCATGCACCATATTACATGATCAACTTGCTCAAATTTTCTCTCTCTTATATATAGCAAAGAATAGAAAGGAAAAGAAAAAAAAATACTCTTCTGAGTTATGGAAAGAAAAAAACACTCAGGAATGCAATGCTTTTTTCTTTTTTATGTTCAAAGGTCTATTACCATAAAGACTGACAATTTAGGTGATAAAAATAACTAAAGATAACAAAAAAAGGAGAAACATGTATTTCATACACACTATCTACAATTACTTTTAGGGATTTTTATTCGTTTTAAAGACCAATTACGTCATCCACAATCCAAAAGCAATTATCTACATAAAGCACACCCTTCTTCAGGCTGCTTCCCCACTTCCCACTTGTCTTGGTAATCCAAGTTCCCAGAGGAAATGTATTTCTCTCTTGTGGGTTCTTGGGTTAACCCTGAGACTGGTGAGGTTTTCTTTTTCTGCTACTTGAAAACACTCATTTATAGACTTCTCAATCCTTTTTAGACTTTTAGAAAATATGTTTAAGTACGTAGAGAAAGGATGTTTTTTATGGAAATAATTACTCCTCCTCCAAATCTATACTTTCTCATTCCAAAAGCAAGTTCTCTGAGAGGACTGGGGTCTAATTCTATTACTAAAATGGCATCGAGGTCTATATGTAGAGACCACATATGGCAAAAGGATAACTCATAGCTCTTTGTTACAAGAATTTTTTTTCGCCTTTTTGGAGTCCTCAGAAAGTTGCTCTTAGCTATACTTGTCTACTGGGCTCCAAGGGTGGGTGCTCTGTCTTCAATTTAACTTTCCTAAATGTATCTGGTTTGTCTCCTCTGAGTCTTTCATATCATAACACATTCTTCCAATGGGCCCTGTTGCTTGAGGCCTGATGCCATCATCTCCACTGAATACTGATGCTCTGCCCTTTCAAGGCCTGTAAGGTGATAACCTGGCCAGTTCCACCTCTATCTATTCAGTTGGCTCTCTGCTCATCTCTGGCATGTCTCTCTCAACTCCCAGAGTTATCTTATTATTTTAGTCTCTTTGGAAATAATACAGAATGGAAGGGGAGATAGAGAGAAATAATTCCTCCCTTATATAAAGAACAATTACTTCTTTAGGGCCTGGGTTTCATCTCCTGAATTTGAAGTATTCTGCCATTCAACTAGCAGGTTCTAATTATTTTCTATATGTAACCCATCAGAAGAGACTTGATTTTCATTCAGAAATTTCCTATATAGTGTCATCTGTCTTTGTCTAGTGACCAAAAGGCTCTATAGTCCTTTTAAACTCATTAAAAGTATATTCATAAATAGTTTACTTTTGATTGGTTCATTGATTCAGTTGAAATTTCTGTTCCTTCTTTGATGAACTAGGATAGCGGTATGGGGGAATTTTACCCTTATTTTTACATTTATTCCATGTGAGAATACAATTCCACCATATACTTCACCCCAATGCTTTATTTTCCTTGAACTAGGGCTTGTCATAAGCTTCTGAATTTTTCCACCAGCTGAGATAATCCAGATTCCTTTAGAAAAGAGTAGCTGAATTTCTACTTTAAACTGTTTCATTTCAAACTTAAGTCCCTAAATGCCCAGTAAATCAATTGCATACATTTACATCACCCCAGGGGTAACTTTTAAGATACATGTGACTTTTATATGGCAGTAAAGACTCTCATTCCATAATCATGGGAAGTAAAACACCAAAGAAATTAGTTTCCCTGCATCATTCTCAAAAAATGTTCTGTCTTTAACAGCTCGCCTCTAGACAGCTCCAATTTAAACAAAACTCTTTAATTTTTCTGGCTGAGTAATTCAGAGGAGTCAGCTAAATGCTGTTTATATAAGCATTAGTGCCAAGGTATCATGGATTCATTTAAAATTATCACCTTTGTGGTTTAGCAAAGAAAAATAAATGATGACTATTAAACCTGATTTACCAACAGGTGAAAACAGTGAGGGAAGTAACTGTTTACTTACAATGTGATGCATGCTGACAATTAAGGTCTCATAGGATGCCCATGGAGTAATGGCCAGCTGCAATCTGTAACAGGCTTAGAGAGATCCAACCCAAGCCTTTGTCCAAAATTCTTTTACTTTATACACCACTCCAACAATCTTAATTTTAATTTCTCACCTGGAAAGAAAAGAAGATCATTGGGTATTGTTAAACATTGAGACTATCCCTTATATATACCTGACAATTAGTAAGTGAAATATAATAATAGTAGATAATCATGTAAAAGTTTTCAGATTTTTCAAGAGCTTGCTTTATACCCACAATCTCTTTGGATTTTCTTTATTTTTAATTTATTTAATTTTACTTTTCAACATTTACTTTTATAAGATTTTGAGATCTAAATTTTCCACTTCCCTTAGTCCCCCTTCCCCAAGATGAAATATACTCTGACATAGCTATACATGTAGGAACATATTAAATATTTCCACATTAGTCATGTTGTGAAAGAAATATCAGAACAAAAGGGAAAAACCACAAGAAAGAAAATCACACAAAAAAATAACAAAAAAGAGAAAATAGTATGCTTTGATCTTTACTCAGACATCATACTTCTTTCTCTGGAAGTGGATAGCATTTTCCATCATGAATCTCTTAGAATTGCACAGAATGGCCAAGTCTAACAAAGCTGGACATCACACATAGTTGCTATCACTGTGTGTGATCTTCTTCTGGTTCTGTTCATTACACTCAGCATCAGTTCATGCAAGTCTTTCTATGATTTTTCTGAAATTTACTTGCTCACCATTTGTTATGGAACAATAGTATACTATTACATTCACATACCACAATTTGTTCAGCCATTCCCCAATTGATGGGCTTCCACTCAATTCCTGTTTTTTGCCACCACAAAGAGAGTTGCTATTAATGTTTTTGTACATGTGGGTTCTTTTCCCTTTTTTTATTATGTCTTTGGGATATAGGACTACTAGTAGTATTGCTGGATCAAAGGGCATACACAATATTTTTAGCCCTTTGGGCATACTTCTAAATTGATCTCCAGAATGACTGATCAGTTCACAACTCCACCAGCAATGCATTAGTGTTCTGATTTTCCCTCATCTCCTCCAACATTTATCATTTTCCTGTTTTGTCATGTTTTCCAATCTCATGGATGTGATGTGGCGCCTCAGAGTTTTTAAATTTTTATTTCCCTAATCAATAGTGATTTAGAATTTTTTTTCATATGACTACAGATGGTTTTAATTTCTTCCTTCAAAAGCTGCCTATTCATATCCTCTGACCATTTATCGATTGGAGAATGACTCAGTGCGCTATATATTTTAGAAATGAGGCCTTTATCGGAGTCACTGACTGTAGAAATTGTTTCCCAGCTTTCTGCTTTCATTCTAATCTTGTTTGCATTGACTTTGTATGTGCAAAAGCATTTTAATTTAATGTAATAAAAATAATCCATTTTGCATTTCATAATGTTCTCTCTTGTTTGGTCATAAATTCTTATCTTCTCCATAAATTGGACAGGTAAATTATCCCTTGCTTGCCTAATTTGCTTATAATTTCATCATTTATGCCTAAATCATGCACCCATTTATACCTTATCTTGGTATATGGTATAAAATGTTGGTCCATGATGAGTTTCTGCAATGCTATTTTCCAATTTTCCCAGCAGTTTTTGTCAAATAGTGAGTTCTTATCCCAGAAACAGGGGTCTTTGGGATTACCAAACAGTAGATTACTATAGACATTAACTACTGTGTTTTTTTGTTTATCTAACATATTCCTCTGATCTGACACTATTTCTTAGCCATTTCCAAGTAGTTATGATGATTGCTGGCTTATAATACAATTTTAGATCTGGTATGACTAGGCTTCCCTTGCATTTATTTCCATTAATTCCCTTGATATTCTGGATATTTTTTTCTTCTAGATGAACTTTGTTATTGTTTTTTTTCCTAGCTCTAGAAAATATATTTTAGTAGTTAGATTGGTATGGCACTGAATAAGTAAATTAATTTAGATAGAATTGTCATTTTTATTATATTAGCTTGGCCTATCGAGAGCAACTGATATTTTCCCCCTATTATTTAGATCAAATTTTATTTCTATGCCATTTGATTTTCACTACAAGTCTTTAAAGTCAGTGTTATCATTTTTTCCTTATTTTATAGATAAGGAAAGAGATTCAGAGAAATCAAGTGACTTGACCACATTCACAGACTGTAGGCTAAATCAAAGGGAGAATTTGACTTACACTCTGCCTGATTAGTCTTGGAATATCTCTATTTGCTCTCTTTACCTGATCATTAATAGGGTGAGAGTATCATTGGTAAGAATTTACTAGGATATCAATATATTAAGTCATAGGATCATAGATCTAAATTTGGAAGTGACCTCAGAGGGCCAAAAATAAATATCACTGGCAATAAGCATGTACTAAGAACTTATAATATGCCAGGTACTGGACTAAGCGGTTGTGATGCAAAGAAAGGAAAAAAATACATTGCCCCTGCCCTCAAGGAGCTTACATCCTAATGGGGGGATATTTAAATAAATAGGTATATGGATTGTATATACAAA
The DNA here is from genome assembly GCA_011680675.1 of Gymnobelideus leadbeateri. NCBI lineage: Eukaryota > Metazoa > Chordata > Mammalia > Diprotodontia > Petauridae > Gymnobelideus > Gymnobelideus leadbeateri. The sequence goes on from WOXC01008578.1 coordinate 248,571, forward strand.
GTTGTTTGAAGGTAGCCTTAGCTGGGAAGTTGGATGGTTGGGGAAAGGGAGATAGGAAAAACTTTAAGTAAAAACTGGTGTATGACATTCTAAGAGGACAATATAAGATTGAGAGCATTCTAGGTTTGGGTCAAGTCATTAAAAAGTACAGAAAGAGATAGGAGATGGAGGATTGTATATGAAGAAAAGAAAATAGTTTAATATGGCTAGACCACAGTATGTTTGCAAGGGGAGTAAAGTATTATGTTAATTATTTTTTTTAAAAAAATGCTTCATTAACTTCTGTTTTACATCATTCATTTCTGCCAGATTTTGAGTTACAATCATTTTCCCCCCATTATTCCCCTACCCAACCTCCCTGAATAGCAGTCCCACAAGATATAGCTTCCTCCAATCTGCTCTCTCCCATACCTTCTCCCATACCCCCATAGACTTTTCAATTAGAGGAAGATGAATCTTTGTGTCCCAATGCCTGCACATCTTATCTCCTAATTATAGGCAAAAGAGTATTAATAATAGTATTTATATGTATATTTGAAACATTTAATGTTACAACCTCGAATTTCAGATCCATTTCCTTCCTCCCTTGTCACCCATTCCTTCTTGGGAGATAAGTAATTCAGGATATGTTGTACATGTCTAGCTATGCAAAACATTATCATGGTAGATATATTGTACAAGGCTGCTTATAATTCCCTCCTGCTCATCCCACCCCCCACCTGGTCCATTCCCTACATGATCCTGTCCCTCTTCTATAGTGGGTACTTCCAACCTCCCCTCACCCCAAGGATGCCCTCCCATCCATCATCCCTCCTCTCATCCCCCTTCCCCCTATCCTGCTGCAGGTTGAGATATCCCATTTAGTATGTATGTCATTTTCTCCCTGAACCAAATTCAATGTGAATGTGGTTTTGCCTTTTAAGCCTTCCTTATTCTCCCCCTCCTTTGCACCCACTTCCCCTACATGAGATAGTTTACCCTACCATGTCTCTCCCCAACTCCTCTTGCCACTTTTCTCTCTCACCTCATAATTTCATCCCTTGAGTATTCTCCCTTCCCAACAAATTCAACCTATGCCCTCTATCCATATATAAATGTAACCATATACACACACATTCACATATGTATTCATATGACCACACCCCCTTCTTCCATTATTTTCATAGTGAGAAAGATATCATCAGTCACAGTTATTGCTTTTCCATATAGGAATGTAAATAGTTCAACTTTGATAAGTTCCTTTGGATTTCTTTTCCCTGATTACCTTCTCAGGCATCTCTTCCTTCTTGTGTCTGGATGTCAAATTTTCTATTCAACTCTGGTTTTTTCCTCAAGAATGCTTGACAGTCCTCTATTCCACTGAATGACCATATATTCCCCTGAAACAAAATACTCAGTTTTGCTGGGTAGGTGACCCTTGAGTTCATTCCCAGTTCTTTTGCCCTCTGGAATATCATATTCCATGCCCTTCGATCCCTCAGTGTAGAAGCTGCCAGGACACTAACCTCTTACTTTGTCCTAGGCGTGTCTATGTTGATAATTCTGGAGTTGCCACAGCTCCTGGTGTTCTGGGGTTCCTCCAGCTTACTGCTGGCCCTGCCGCCCTGGGGCTAAAACCTCAGCTCACGCGGACCTGGGCTCGGCTCGGCTGGGCTCCTGCGCTCTGCGCTCTGTGAGTTGCCACCTCCCAGACCGCTGCACTGGTCCTTCCTGCAGGGCTGCTGGGCTGTCCTCAGTGGGAGGTTAGCTTCTCTGTGTCGTTCTGTGGGTGCTGGAGCTCCAGAAGTTGTTCACAGTCCTTTTTTACATAGTTTGTGGGGAATCTGGGGGCAGAGAGGCTTGGACGAGCTGTTTCTACTCTGCCATCTTGGCTCCGCCCCCCCCATGTTAATCATTGAATAAGTAATTAGAGGTTACATACAAGAATTTTCTAAAAAGGCAATGCAAACTATGAAAGTAGATTAAAATGTTGCAAATTACTAAAAATAAGTAAAACAATATACTTCACACTCACAAAAGTGATAAAGATGATATAAGAAATGGCAGTAAGGGGTAGAGCCAAGATGGCAGCATAGAAGCAGGAAAATTCCATATGCCCCCTCCATAACTACCTCAAATACCTATAAAAATGACTCTAAACAACCTTTAGGGCTACAGAACCCACGAAGTGACATAGAGAAACAAAACTCCCACTGAAGATAGCCCAGGATGCTGACAGGATGGGACCATTGCAGCACACTGGGAGCTGAGCCCAGCCCCACCCCCCAAGTCTGTCATTTTAGCCCCAGGGAGGCCACAACCAATCCTGATAGGAGGGACTTTAGGAGAGTGGATCACCAGCAGCTGTGGTAGTTCCCAGAATTATCAACCCATAAATTCCAAAGACAATGTGAGAGGTCAGTGTGGACTTTGCTGGAACAGGGTATCTGGGAGTGTCGTCCAACCTCTGCCCCTAGAGGGAGAAGTGGCTGGGGTTTGGTGGCCACCACATGGCTTTTTTAGAGCTCTTGGCCTGCATATTGTAGGGGAAGCAAAAAACCACTATGAGGGTAATCACTCTTGTTTTAACTTGCTTGGTTCTGGATCACTGTCTAGGGAAGAGGTCCTAGGGTATGGAACCAGTGGGCCAGGGCATGTGGAAGGTTCAGAGATAGCAGCCAACTAATAGCTCTGGCAGCTATGAAAATCCCAGCTATTTGGGACAAAGTGCACAGCAATCCAACTTTGGATACCTTTTTTGGGGTAAAAAGTATACATGAGGAAAACAATGAAATCAGAGCTCCTATACCAAAAATATGAACTGGTAACAGTACATAGAGGGTCTTAAGAAGGATTTTGAAAACTAAATAAGAGAAGAAATTGCAGGCACATCTATTGGTGGAGCTGTGACTTAGTCAAACTAAATTTGTGAAAGCAATTTGGAATTATGCAAGAAAAATGCATGTACTTATTGTTTTTTTTTTTTAATACCAGTATTGGGCATGGATCTTTAGATGGTATGAAACAAACAATCAAAACAGAAAGGTACCATATATTGCAACATAATCATAACAGTGGTTATATCTTTTTATGGTAACAAAAGACAGGAAAAATACTATTCATTGGGGAACAGATGAAAAACCCTGATACATAAATGTAATAGGATATGTTTTAGAATAAGAAATTGTGAGGATGAAGTATTCATAAAAAACTTGGGAAGAGTCACAAAAAACTGATAAAGAGTGAAGGAGAAAACAAGACACGATGTTTATAATAACATAAATTGTTAAAATGCAATATATTTTCAGTCTTTAAGTAGAGGAGAAATCAGATAAGCATTTATGGGAGAGTTTCCTCACCAAGAAAATTCCCTCCAACCCAACAAAATCATAAGTCCAGGCATAAGTACCCCCCAAAAATGAAAATTAAAAATGCAAAGGTAGCATGGTCTTAATGTCTGGTGCACTTTAACTGGAGTCATGAATTCATGGGTTCAAATTCTACCTTAAATATTTATTAATTATATGACCCTGGGGAAGTTACTTAAACTCTCAGTGTCTCACTTTCCTCTTTCATAGAATGATGGGTTGGATTCAAACTCTGAGATCCAATTCATTGCTAAATGTGTGGTCCCATGATCAGATTCAGATTGATACAATGACCAGTAATTCCAGATGACCTATGATGAAACAGATTTCCCTTCTCATCACAGAGGTATGCTGCATGTGCTATCAGACATTGCTCATTCATTTGGTTTGTTCTGTGTAATGTATTTTGGTTTATAAGAGATGATTCTGAGGGGCGATGGCATTGGGAAGTGATCATGATACAAAAATGAACAAAAAGAATCACTGGAATATTTAAAAATATGATGTTGATAATAGGAATATAGACTCAGGACTGGGAGAAGCCTCAGAAGATATTGAGTCCCTTCAGGACCAGAGTGTTAAGTGACTTCACAGAAGAACATAAATAGCAATCTTCAGAGGTAGTATTTGAATCCAGGTCTAGATCTAGGCTCAGAACCTATGTGTTTTTCTCTACAACAACCCATCCCCCGTGTTAACAATAATTTTTCTGGTTTGCATAAATTTTTCCTTTAAAATGTGTACGAATTAATATTTCTAGGAATTATGCCTTTTTAGTGATAAGCCCAATAGTCCAAATTTATAAAATGTTTTATGGTGTATTGAAGAATTTTATTTCCAACAGCCCTCATGGATGGGAAATGCCAACGTCATTAGATTTTAGATGAAAGATACTGAGGCCTGGAAATATCTAGTGACATATTCATTTCCTATATCTCATAATTATCTAAGCTAGGACTCATATCCTTGTCCCCTAACTCCAAACTGAGGGCTTTCCAACTTTATGAAGTCTCCTTCTTTCCTTCTGGAGAAAATTAATCTAATTTTCAGGAAGAAAAATCTATAGTTTAAGAAAAGTCAACAAAACCGTCCACTCAGAAAATTAGCAAGGCGGGTATTTATATGCTCATAGAGCTTGGCATAAAAATAAACACTGATTACAGGGGGGAAAAATACTCCTTTAGTTAATTGGATCCATGTAATTGAGGTCACCACTCAACCATTTATAAGATGTTCATCGCTAAATGCTTTTCAATTTTTTATGAACCATGTAATCATTCTGAATATTTTTGTAAGCGTTCCAGTTAATGTTATAAAATATGCCAACCATAGAAATCTTTCTTAAAATGCTATTGATGATGTTTTAAACATAATATAGTAATTCTATATGTTAATGATAAGATTGGTACCTTTGTGTAAATGTGAAAGACTTCAAATTCTATCTCAGTCTTCCAATATGAAGTTTGTAAAGTGGTAGAGCACTCAAAGTGAAATGTAAACATGTCGCAGTGCATATCTTCCTTTCTTCCTATCTTTTCATATTTTGCATATCTTCCTTTCTTCCTATCTTTTCCTCCCTCCTTCCCTCTTTTCCCCCCTAGCTTCCTCTGTCCTCCACTTCCTTTCCTTTGCCCTTCTCCTTTTCCTATCTTTTTCTTTTCTTCTTTCTTGATGATAAAAAAAAAATCATGCAAAATACACTGAAAGGTCTAAAAAGTTGAGTCCTTAATTATTGTTATGCTATACTCTATATATGTACTTCCTCATAACTGCTTTTAACTTAATTGATTCCTGAATTATTTATGTCATCAATAAAGTCAGGTTGTTACAAAAAACAACAGATTACAAAGAGCTAAGCATTTATAAAAGTAACATTTAATGTGAAGTCATTGAACAATAACATCCATGTTTATGATTCTTTACCTAGTAGATATAAAGTTATATATTAACTTTTCAAAAATATTTTGTAGTATTAAATAAAATTTAATTTAAAGTATTTTTAAAAATATTAAACCAGTACTTTTTTCAAAGTCTTGAAATGGGTACTATAGAAGATAGAATGTTTGGATAAGATAGGTTTCTTACCTTCAGGGAATTTACAAACTAACAATGTTAGACAATTCCCTTTGAGAAATTATGTATTATAGTGGAAAGATCTCCGTATTTGGATTGTGAAGACTTGAGTTCAAATCCTATATCTTTTGCTTACTCTGTGGGATACTGGAAAAGTCTTTTCACCTTCTCTCTGTGCCTTAATTTACACATTTGTAAAATGAGGGGGTTGTGTCAAATGACCTCTAAAGTCTCTTATAAATTTGGTATATTTTCATATAATGTTTGCCTTATTAAATACATTGGGTTGCCATCTTTGGTATGCATTCTGTCAATCAGTCTGTATACTGCTATATAGTCACAGAGCCTCAGAGTGTGAAGGGACATCAAATACCATCATATTCAAATCATACCTGCTCAGAAACCCCTTCTACAACAGCTCTGAAGAGTGATCTCTCAGACTTTGCTTAATTTATGGAGGAAAATTTATGTCCTAAAACAAGTATTTCATCACCTTTTTGGACAGTTCTAGTTGTTAAGAAGCTTGCTGTGGATGCTGTTTGTTTTCTAACATGAGGTTGAATTTCACCTTTTTGCATATTCTACTTATTGATTCTAATTCCTCTATGTAGGACCAAGGAGATCAAATTAAATCCCTTTTCCACTTGAGACAACTCTTCAAATACTTGAAGAGAGCTATCAATGCCACCCTCAAGTCTTCCCTTCTTCACCTTTAACTCCTCAGTTCTTTCAATAATCCCAGTATGGCATAGATTCAATTCTCTTTACCATCTTGTCTGCTCTGGAATTTATCAATGCCCTTTGAAAATGCACTGTCTAGTACTGCACACAGTCCTGCAGGCACAGTCTGTCAATATTGTTTAAGTTTTCAAAATAGCACTAAGGAAACAGAATGGATAGAATTGTCTGTTGTTTTTTGTTTTTGTTTTTGTTTTTTGGCCAGAAAAAAATTTTACACATCCATTCTCTCAGTCTCCCACTATACCTTGAACTCTCACTTCTGGTTGATGGGTACCAGAAGTTAGGAGGTATATATGCAATTACATAAAATAAATAGAAAGAATATATGAATTGCACTTTAAAAAGGAGCTATGTTTATGGTGTCACACTATTAAGTGAAGCTTCTATGGAGATTTATTAGATCAGTAACTCTATCCATAAAGGGAACTTCCAGGCATAGATACTCCCTCTACCAATATAGGTTGACACATTTTCTACACCTCATAGTACTAGGGAGTATTTTTGAAACACTAAGACCTCAAGTCACAATGTCATTACATGCTAATTCTTCCTAGCTTTAAGATCAGCTCTCTATCTGGTATTCTATTAACATAATAGTTTTCTCTACCTGGGGTTCTCAGTGTTATAGGGAATTATGCTCCATTCCCTAACCTCTTTCTTTTTTTTTCTGTTTTTTTTTGTTTTTTATTATATTTTATTTTATTTAAACAAATGCTTCATTAACTTCTGTTTTACATCATTCATTTCTGCCAGATTTTGAGTTACAATCATTTTCCCCCCATTATTCCCCTACCCAACCTCCCAGAATAGTAGTCCCACAGGATATCGCTTCCTCCAATCTGCTCTCTCCCATACCTTCTCCCATACCCCCTTTGACTTTTCCATTAGAGGAAGGTGAATCTTTGTGTCCCGATGCCTAAACATCTTTTCTCCCTATTACAAGCAAAAGAGTATTAATAATAGTATTTATATATATTTAAAACATTTAATGTTATGACCTCGAATTTCAGATTCATTTCCTTCCTCCCTTGTCACCCATTCCCTCTTGGGAGATAAGTAATTCAGTATATGTTGTACATGTCTAGCTATGCAAAACATTATCATAGTAGATATATTGTACAAGGCTGCTTATAATTCCCTCCCACTCATCACACCCCCCACGTGGTGCATTCCCTACATGTTCCTGTCCCTCTTCTATAGTGGGTACTTCCAACCTCCCTTCACCCTAAGGATGCACTCTCATCCATCATCCATCATCCCTCCTCACATCCCCCTTCCCCCTATCCTGCTGCAGGTTGAGATATCCCATTTAGTATGTATGTCATTTTCTCCCTGAACCAAATTCAATGTGAATGTGGCTTTGCCTTTTTAGCCTTGCTTATTCTCCCCCTCCTTTGCAACCACTTCCCCATGCTTCTTTTACACAGGATAGTTTACCCTACCCTGTCTCTCCCCATCTCCTCTTGCCACTTTCCTCTCTCACCTCATAATTTCATCCCTTGAGTATTCTCCCTTCCGAACAAATTCAAACTATGCCCTCTATCCATATATAACTGTAACCATATATACACACATTCACATATGTATTCATATGACCACACCCCCTTCTTCCATTATTTTCATACTGAGAAAGATATCATCAGTCACAGATATTGCTTTTCCATATAGGAATGTAAATAGTTCAACTCTGGTTTTTTCCTCAAGAATGCTTGAAAGTCCTCTATTCCACTGAATGACCATATTTTCCCCTGAAACAAAATACTCAGTTTTGCTGGGTAGGTGACCCTTGGGTTCTTTCCCAGCTCTTTTGCCCTCTGGAATATCATATTCCATGCCCTTCAATCCCTCAGTGTAGAAGCTGCCAGGTCCTGGGCTATTCTGATTGTGTTTCCACAATATTGAAATTGTTTCTTCCTGGCTGCCTGTAGTATTTCCTCCTTGATCTGGGAATTCTGGAACCTTGCTATAATATTCCTGGGAGTTTTCTTTTTGGGATCTTTTTCAGGAGGTGATCGGTGGATTCTTTCAACCTCTATTTTGCCCTCTGGATCTAAAACATCAGGGCAGTTTTCCTTGAGAATTTCTGGAAGGGTGATTTCTAGGTTCTTTCTTTGATCATGGCTTTCAGGTAGTCCAATAATTTTTAAATTTTCTCTCCTGGATCTATTTTCCAGGTCAGTGGTTTTTCCCATGAGATATTTCACATTGCCTTCTAATCCTTCATTTGTTTGGATCTGCTTAACAGCATCTTGATTTCTCATAAAGGCATTAGCTTCCATTTGCTCCAGTCTAACTCTGAAGGAATGAATCTCCTCAGTGAACTTTTGAGATTCTTTTTCCATCTGGCAAATTCGACTTTTTAAGGCATTCTTCTCCTCATTGCCCTTTTGGGCCTCCTTTGCCATTTGAGTTAGTCTATTTTTTAAGGTGTTGTTTTCCTCAGTCAGGCTGTTGACCCTCATTTCATACTTTTCCTGCATCCTTCTCATTTCTCTTTCCAATTTTTCCTCCACTTCTCTTATTTGATTTTTAAAGTCCTTCTTAAGGTCCTCTATGGCCTGCAACCCACTCATGTTTTCCCCTGGGGCTTTTGGAGCAGGACTTCTGACCTCACAGTCCTTTTCCCGCTCTATGCCCCCAAAATAGGAGTCTAGGGTTGCATTTTTCTGTTTCCTTTGCCTTGGCATGTTGCCACTTAATTACTTGACTTTTGGGCTTGTTGCCACACTATGGCTTTAAGGCCAGATAGAGGAATTTTTGTCCCGAACGTGTTGGGGGGCAACTTCCATTTCTGGCAAGCTGTAAACCCACCCACAACTTCCACCCTAGATCACAATCCAGATCCAGGGCGGTTAAAGCAAGAGCGATTACTCCCCAAGACTGATCACTGGATCTCCCTATGATTTGCAGGCCGGGAGCTGGAGCTGCCTCTGAAAACTACAAAATGGCGTGTCTCCTCAGTGGCTTCTAGCCCCCTAGGGAGGGAGCCGACACATTCCCTAAATACAGGTCTCAAAGTCCATAGGACACTAACCTGTTACTTTGTCCTAGGCATGTCTATGTTGATAATTCTGGAGTTGCCACAGCTCCTGGTGTTCTGGGGTTCCTCCAGATGGCTGTTGGCCCTGCCGCCCTGGGGCTAAAACCTTGGCTCAGGTGGACCTGGTCTCGGCTTGGCTCCTGTGCTCTGCACGCTCTGCGCTGCCTGGTCCCAGACCGCTGCGCTGGTCCTTCCTGCAGGGCTGCTGGGCTGTCCTCAGCAGGAGGTTAGCTTCTCTGTGTCGTTCTGTGGGTGCTGGGGCTCCAGAAGTTGTTCAGAGTCCCCTTTTACATAGTTTGGTGGGAATCTGGGGCAGAGTGGCTTGGATGAGCTGTTTCTACTCTGCCATCTTGGCTCCACCCCTCCCTAACCTCTTTCTATCAATGTAGATCAAAGTCTGATCTTCAACTGCCTTCATTGGGTGAAAACTCCTAACACAGGTAACTAAGTAGAACCTGAGTATATCATGTATTCTCTTATTAATGTGTCAAATTCTGATTATGACATTTCCCAATGATCAAATGGGGAAAATGATACACCGTACAACAAATTCACAGGGTTGTTGGGGAGATGGCAATAATGACACATTTCATTCCGTACTTTAAGGATTATAAACCACTTTCCTCATAAAATTATAATGATTAAGCTTGGTCAAATGAAAAGTCATGAGAAAATCCTCCCAGATGCTTTGTAGAGGTAGAGGTCTGTGGGTTCAGAATATGGAAAAATATGATGCCAAGCTTGTTTTCCATAGGTTGCTACATTTACTGCACTGATTTTGTTTTTGATTTTCTTGGTTGTAAGAGATGACTCTGGGATGTGAAAGGGGACCTAGTGGAAAATGAAGTTGATGCAAAAACAAAATATATCAATATATATATTTAAAATAAAGAACTTTCTCAAAACAATCCCAGGATGTTAAATACTAAAATATATGTATACCAATTTGAATAACTTTATTTATAGGTTATAATTGCATGGATGCATCTTACATTCATCTCTGACAATAAGAGAAATATGGTCAGATTTATGATCACCTAGATAACAAGTATTGGAAATGGGATCTAAATTCAGGTCTTCTAATTTGAGGGCCAGCACTTTTTCCATTATCCCTTACTAAGACCTATAAGCATAAAGTATTCATGGAGATCACATTTATTTTAATGGTCAGCATAGCAACACACACACACAGAAAAAAAAATAAAACATTGGTTCTAGAATCTGAAGATCTAGATTTCAATTCTGACTGTTCTTCTTACTTGTTTGACATTGGCAGTCTCCCAACATCTTTCAATTCCTTTCCTATATTGGGATGGTAGGTATAATTTGCCTGCCTCACAAGATTTTGGTGAGGATTCAGTTTGATCTAGTGATACTGTCCTCCTTGCTGCTCTATGAACAAGACCTTCCATATCTCAACTCTGGGAGGATTTTCTCTGGCTATCCTCCATGCCAAAAATACTCTCCCTCCTCAGTACCTATTGACTTCCTTGGTTTCTTTAAACCTCAATTTAAATTCCATTTATTTACATGAAGGGGTTTTATAAATATCAAATCATTCTAGAATTATAAAACTTCATTATGCTTTATTTTCTGCATGTCATAGCCTACAATACTCTCTGCCTACTGAATTATGACATCATTCCAAGGTCTTGGAAATGTCATTTCCATCATGAATAATTCCCTGCTCACACTTAGCTAGAAGACTTTGCTTCTGGATCTGAATTTATCAATTAATCAGTAAATATTTGTTAATAACATACTATATATCAAGCAACTAGGAAGTACTGGGAATGCAAAAAGAGAAAAAAAAGGACAATTCTTACCCTTAATGAGCTTATGATCTAATGGGAGAGACACCACATAGTCTATCAATCAATCAATCAATCTCTCTCTTCACACACAGGGCAAGTTATACACAGGATAAATAGGAAATAACAGCAGGAAGGAACTAGAATTAAGCGTAATTTTGAAAGGCTTCCTGGAAAAGATGGCATTTTGGTTGGGATTTAGAGAAGTCAAAAAAGTCACTACATGGATTTGAAGAGGGAGAGCATTTTAAGCATGGGGGATAGACAGAGAAAATTTCTGGAGTGTCTTATTCATAGAACACTCTGGAGACCACTATAGCTAGATCAATGAGTACACCATGAGTTATAAGTGGTAGGAACATCTAGTTTGTGAAAGGCTTTGAATGCGAAACAGAGCATTCTGTATTTTATTCCTGGAGGCAAAAGGAAGTCATTGAGGTTTATTAAGAATAGGTATAAGACAATCAGGCCTTGAATTTCAGGAAAGTCACTTTAGTGTCTGAATACAGGATAGATTGGAATGGGCAGAGCCTTGAGGTTGTTAGATGGCCCAGTAGTCTATTTCAATAGTCTAGGATGAAGGCCTACACTAAAGTGAAGGTAGTATCAAAGGGGACTTATTTGAGAGATGTTGCAAAGGTAAAATCCACTGGCCTTAGATGTGGGGAAGTAAGAGCTAGTGAGGAGTGGGGGATGACCCATAGGTTGAGAGGCTGATGAACTGAGAGGATGCAGTGCCCTTTACATTAATAGGGAAGCTAGGAGTAGGGAGGATGGTTTAAGGGGAAATATAATAACTTCTATTTTGGATATCTACTATTTAAGCAATTGGGGTTAAGTAACTTGCTCGAGGTTACACGGCTAGTCATTATTTATGCGTGGGTGCTCATTTTCTGAGGTAGAAATTCATTTGGACATGTCTGAAGGTATTTGGAGATATAAGAGAGTTTGGGGGAGGATAGGAAGATTTGTGAATAATTAGCATAGATATAGTAATTAAATACATGTTAACTGATGAGACAACCAAGGAAAGTAGTAGTAGGGAAAAAAGAAGAGAGCCCCAGAACATCTTTGAGAAGGCATGATTTGGGTGAGGATCCAGCAAAAACAAAATAAAATGAAAATAAAAATTCTGAGGTGCATTCCTATAGGTAGGAGGAGAACCAGTAGAATTTTGCTTGAAAATCTAGAGAAAGGAAAGTATCAAGGAGGCGAGGGTGATCGACAATGTCAAAGGCTACAGCGAAATAAAGTTGAATGAGGATTGAGCAAATGCCATTGGATTTGTCAACTTAAAAATAATTGGTAACTTTGAAGAGAACAATTCTGGTGGAATGATAAGATCAGAAGATAAATAGTAAGTAGTTTAAGAAGAGGTGAAAGATGAGAAAATGAAGGCATTTATTGCAGATGACTTTTTTTTTGAGGAGTTGGTAGAAATGGAAGGACCTAGTGAGGGTTGTTTTTTTCAGAATGGGGGAGATATGGACAGGTTTGGAGGTAATAAGAAATTAGTCAGTAGATAGTGAGAGACTGAAAATAAATGAAAGATTGGTGATGACAGAGTAGCCAATCAGTTGGAAGATAGGAAATGGAATAGGAACACTTGAACAGCTAGAGTGGCACGCCTTGGTATATAATAGGCCATTTCATCATGTGAGACAGGAGTAAAGGAGGAAAAAGTGGCAGAAGGTATCTGAATGAAAGGAGATGAGGAGGGGAGAAGAGGGAGCTCATGATGAATAACCTCATGTACCAGTCACATGACACAACTGTAGCAGCAAGCACACCAACATCCCCACAGGATGGCTGCCAACACAGGTTCTTAGATCTGCTATTCAAAAGGAAAGCAATTCAAAATGAGTTAACAAGCTTACTTTAATCAAACATATATTACCTAGTTCAGGGGGAAAGGGTCAGAGTATACATACAGATCAAACAGACAGGCTTCCAAACTGTCCAACCATTATATCAATACCAAATCACAGTTACCAGAGAGGAAAGCATCAACATCTGGGTTTTCAAAGCCGAGGGGCTCCCAATGGCTGCCCAGAGTCTTATCTGGTCAAATCACACAACACTTCTTAAAGTGAGCCCCAAAGCAAAGCCTCACTTCAGGAATTATATAGCCTTCTCCTGGGTCAGAAAATGTAACCACCCTCTTGACCCACTGCCCAATAAGCCTCCTACCACAGGCTCCATGTGACCGTATTCAGCCTATTGGGGGCAGAGTATATTTTCAAATTAAAGAAGGTTCTCAGAGCCACTTAAGCCAATGAAAGGGCCTAGGGTCAGGGAAGATCTTCAAATCTGCATTTCCATTACAACAGCTCACATGTCTTCTTCTATTTGTTTCTTTGTCGAAATGATAGAATTTTAGTTTCATGAAGGCAGGAACTGATTTTTTTCCTTTTGTATACTTAATATCACATAGAGGGCATGGTACATAGTAGGTGTTTAATAAACACTTATTCATTGACTGATGTCTGATTTCTTCTGAAATGTTTGCTGAACATAAATACTCTACATTAATCCAGAATTCTCAAGCATAAGTATTGAAAGCTGAAAGTGAGAAGTTGTTGAATTGGATATGTAATGCTCTGGAACCCATGAACTAAATAATATCTCAATGGATGAGAATATTTGGTTTTTCCCAATATCCCTACCTTTCCAAGAATGTTCCTAAAGGATATTTGAGGTTGTCAAAAGCAGAGAACTACTGGCATGAGGATGATCTCCTTCATTGTAGATCATAACTCATTTATGACTTAGTAAACGAGTCCCAGGAAGTGCCCTAAAGCCAACAGAAATTAAATAATTGGCCAATTTTTTACAGCTGGTGTCAGAGGTGGCATTTAAAACTAGACCTTCCCATCTCTAAGCCCAGTTACATATAGCTTACAGCATGTCCTATATAAATATTATATAAAATTATGCTCAAGTTTGCAATTGTGTATGCTTAATTTAGGCCTATATTCCAACTTTTAAATTCTATAATTTTTACTGTGCTCAAAAGACTTCAGTTAGTCAACTAGAAATGATTGAGTCCCTCCCTGAGAGCCAATCACTGTTAAATGCTGGAGATACACAGAGAGGAAACACCAAAACTAAAAGAAAATAAATAGTCCTTGTTCTCAAGAGGTCTAATGGAGTAGATAACATGCAAATGATTATGTACAAATAACATGGTTATTAATATAGAATAAACTGGTGGTAATCTCAAAGAGAAGAGACTAAAAATATGGGATACTGGCTTCTTGCCAAATTTGGGACTTTAGCAGATACTTGAAGAAAGTCAGGGAATCTAAGAGGAAGAAATGAGGAAAGCAAAATTCCAGGAATAAAGGACAGTGAGTGAAAATCCTCCCATTCAGGTGATGGGACTGTCTTATTCAAGAGGTAGCAAAGAGGAAACTGGGTCACAGAGTTGGAATAGGATAAGGTATGGTATAAGAAGATTGTCAAAGTAGGAAGGGTCAGATTAGGAAAGGCTTGATGTACATTTAAAAAATAAAATTTCAACATGAGGAACTGGGAAAATCAGGGGTAATGAATTAAATCAAATCATTTCATTATATTTCTGTTAGAAATAATGATACTCTAAGAGAAACATATCTTGACATAAGATATGTAGTAACTAGTGTGTTGAAGTTAGAATCAGAAAGCTTTGGGTCTGAATTTCACTTTTAACATTTTTAGGTAAATGATAATGGACAAATCACTTGATTTATTTAAAATTCAATATCCTCATATGGAAATGCGGACAATAATACCTATTGTACTTATCTCATAGGATTGTTTTGAAGCTCAACAGGGGTAATGTGTGCTGAGTGCTTTACAAACCTCAAAGTATTATATAAATCTTAATTTTACACGTTGATATTATAACCCACATATATGGGATATAGATAGATAGATAGATAGATAGATAGATAGATATATGAATAGCACTTTATTGTGTGAAAGATATGAAGATGTGTTGGAAAATGACTATAAATCATAAGAAAAATAGCGGTGTCAAAGGTTTGTTTCCTTTTTCCCTTTTTTTTACACCCAAAGTAGAAAAAATATTACTTATGGAAAAGGTCAATGAAACAGTAACCAGGAAATACTATTCTTTCCTTCAAACAATAGAGTTGTAGGCTTTATAGAATTCTGAAAGCTCTATTCTCTTCTTTATACAAGATGGCAATGAACTAGAGGGGAAAAAGATTTTCCATTCTGAATGTCAAAGGTATAAGTATAAAGGTATTTCACCTACATATAATTTTGTTGAAATCAATTGTGCTACATGCATGTTATATGCAAGCAAGTAGTTTTGAAATTAATTCAATCCAAAACTGCTTTAAATGAGTAGTAAAGTTAAAGCTTTGCCCTACTAAGTGCTTCCCTTCTATAGGAAGAACTCAGCATCATTACCTTTGTGTCTCCTAGTGAATACCTAGTGAGAACATGGATGATGCTTAATGTGGCTATGCAAGAGAATAGAGGATAGGCTGCCAAAACCCCATGCAGGGAAACTCTTCTTTTCCTCTTTGAAAAACAGAAATCCTAATCAAGCACTACCCTGCCACACAGGTGGCACTTCAGGGAATCCTACTAGGAAGTCAATCAGAACCCTGTCCTGTTTCCCAAACACCTTGGAAAGAGAGCAGAGAATGGTCACTGCCTATTTCTGAGACGGCTATTTCTGACCCAATTTTCCAATCCCAAATTAAATACTACAGTGGGTTATTCAAATTGATAGTACTGCTGCAAATAGTATAAACTATATGTATACACACATGTATATGTAGGGGAAAGGAAAGGGAAGGAGAAGGAAGGGGAGAAGAGAGATGGAAGAGGAGAAATGGGAGAGGGAGGGGAAAAGCAGGAGGAAGAGGGAGAAATAGACTGAGAGAAGGAGAGGCAGAAGGGTGGGGAGAGGGAGAGAGAGAAGTGTGGAGGGAGAAAGAAAAAAGGGAGAAGAGAAAATTAGAAGCACAGCAAGAGAGGCAGGAAAACAGATGTAACAGCAAGCACCCTAGCATACCGTAGGTAGCTGCTAGCACAGTTTATTTGATCTGCTTTCTAAAGGAAAGAACTCAAAAGGGGTTAACAATCTTACTTAAATCAAATGTATATCTTATTTAGTTAGTTCAGGGAAAAAGTCAGCACCCTGAACTTCAGAAAAAATAGAAACAGAAATTACAAGCAGACGAAAAAAAAATACAGGCAGACAAAATAACACAATTCAACAGAACAACAGACAGGGTTGTCTGACCATTACACACACACACACACACACACACACACACACACACACATACACACACACACATATATATATATACATAGTTAGTTACCATACAGAGAACCACCAACATCTGGGGTTTCATAGCCAGGGGCTCAATGGCTACCCAAAGTCTCATGTGGCCTAATCATAGAACTCTTCCCATAAGTGAGTCCCACAGCAAAACCTCACTTCAGAGATTATATAGTCTTCTTCAGGGTCAGAGGATGTCACAACCTTTGTGATCCACTGTCAAATTATAAAATAGCAAGGGGAGGGAAAGATAGGGAGGCATCAGGTAAAGAAGAAAGAGAGTCAGATAGAAAGCAAAAGAGAGAAGCAATTGAGACATAAAAGAGAAAGAATTGAGAAGAGAGGGGAGAGGAAGAAAAGGGACAAAGAAGAAAGAGGGAAGAGAGATGAGTCATGGCAGAGGAGAAAAAAGGGGAGAGGGGATAAATGGAGGGAGAGGGAGAAAAAGAGAGAGAGAGAAAATAGGAGAGGGAGGGAAAAGAGTGAGGGAGAGAAAAAGAGAGGGAAGCAGGCAGGGAGCAAAGAAGAGAGATAAAGAGTACAGGGAGAGAAGAGGGAGAAAGAATAGGGAAACAAGAAAAGGAGAAGTAGAATAGAAGGGGCAGTAAGTGTGATTTCAATGTCAAAGAACGAACCAAAAGTATACTTGCTGTACAAATGCCTTTTGAAACATATTATCCATTCATACCATATTAGTAGGAATCAGGGTTGCTATTCTTTTTAATGTTTTTTGCTATTTTTTGTAGGGGGAGGGCAGGGCAATTGGGGTTAAGTGACCTGCCCAAGGTCACATGGCTAGTAAGTTCTAAGTGTCTGAGGCCGAATTTGAACTTAGGTCCTCCAGACTCCAGGACTGGTGCTCTATTCACTGCGCCACCTAGCTGCCCCAGAGTTGCTATTCTTAAAGGACAGCTATAAGTGGTAGTTGCAATGTCAAGCTCTTTATTCTTTTCATTTTTCCCCCTAGGAGCAACATCTTCTTTCAGATAATGTGCATTAAAAATTCAATTCCATAAACATGTTTTAAGCAGCTACTATCTTCCAAAGCATGCCAGGTCATGGAGATGCACATGGGCACACATGAGGGAGCAAGGAGGGCCCTCAAGGACTTCATTCAGTATTGAGGAGTGGGATTTATAGCCTGTTCACAATTAAATGTCAAGAATAACTTCAAAAGAGAGAATGACATAATGACTGGGGGTGGGAGCGACGACTTATGTCAGAGGTGCACCTGAAGAAGGGTCATGCTTCTTTCACGCCAAAACTGGGCAATTCAAATGTGTCTTACAAAAGCATATTCTTGGAAGCTCTTCAGAAATCTCAACATGATGCTGGAACAAAGGTCTACAGCTCCAAATGGCTGCTACCTCTTTTGCCATTCTATAGTTATTAGTAATTCATTCACTTTAGATTTAGCCTTTTTTTCTCTGTCAACTTGTATCTCACTCTTTATTTCTCTCCTTCTATCTCTTTCTGATTCTTTGTCTCTCTCATCTGTCCCTATACTCCACTTCTCCACCTCCTACCCCACCCCTGCTCTCTGTGCCTTTGGAAAACACTCTTTGTCTAGCTTGGTTAGTTTGTCTCACTTAAATTCTTTAGCCAGATATAGTGGGCAAGTTCATTCTTTAGGGACAATTTTGTATTTTATCTATGGTCCTAATCTCTTGATTTCATTGGGACAAAGATCTTGAACCCCAAACTTCTAAAAAAATTATCCAATGCCAAGATAATTACTTAGATATTTATAGAAATATACTTTCTAGATTTACTTCAAATTCTTATTAGATCCAACATTTCATCACTCCTAGTAAACCTTTTATCA
Organism: Gymnobelideus leadbeateri; assembly: GCA_011680675.1. Taxonomy (NCBI): domain Eukaryota; kingdom Metazoa; phylum Chordata; class Mammalia; order Diprotodontia; family Petauridae; genus Gymnobelideus; species Gymnobelideus leadbeateri. The sequence continues at coordinate 266,713 of WOXC01008578.1, forward strand.
CGTCCCTCTTGAGGCTCTCTTATTGCCCAGTGAAAGTTTTGATGTTGCCAAGGTTGGCTAGGCTAAGTTTTGCACGTCTCCATGGTTGATGACAAAATCACAGAATTTCAGAATTGGAAGGACCTTAATGGTCATATAAGCCTACTGCTTTCTGATCAAGAAATATTCCAAAATATTCCCTGAAAAGAAGTTTTATTACCTTTGCCTGAAAATATCCAGTGATAGGAGAACCTGCTACCTCATAAGGCACCTAATTCCTACTTTGGGATAATCTTATCTTGCAACCACAGGAGAAAAGTTTTCTAGAAACCAGTTAACCAACAAAAAAGAAATACCCTAAACATGTAAGAATGAAAAAAAAGGTCCTTTTTTTGTTACCATGACCAAGAGTCATGGTACCAAAAGTTTCCTTGATATAGCTAAAAGAATGTGATATAGGGAATGGTGTTGAACCAAGTAAAGAAAATAATAGACTTCTACAAAGATTCTTTGTATGATCCCTCTGTTAGACTATAACACCTGAATAATGTCATCAAGTTTCCTACTCTAACAACTTTATTTCTAATCAATCAATAAGGACTTAAATGTTTGGCATGTGTCAGGAAGTAAGTGCTGAAGAAACAAAGAAAGGCAAAAATGAAAAACTCCAAAGGATCCATGCACTCTTGTGAATGAATTCTCTCCAAAAATAAAGATCCCACTTATATCAATGACAGCTCATTCCATGCAATTTTATTTTAGAAATGTCGTCTCTTGGGGTGCCTAGGTGGTACAGTGAGTAGAGCACTGGCCCTGGAGTCAGGAGGACCTGAGTTCAAATCTGGCCTCAGACACTTAACACTTACTAGCCATATGACCTTGGGCAAGTCATTTAACCCCAACCGCCCTGTCCTCCCCCCTCCAAAGAAATATCGCTTCTTAATTTCATCATAGAGGCAAACAGAAATGCTGGAAGTCATCTATGGGTCTCATAATATTGTGGAAATACCAATGTATAACATAGGATGTGTATCTGTTGTTCCTTGGTCTTGTTATATGACTAAACTATGTTTCTTTCATGTCTTTTTTTCCTCTAAAATTCTTTTTATCACTTCTGCAAAATTCTTTATTTATGTGTTACAACTTGCTCATGCTGATGATATACTTATTCTTGACCTTTGATTGAACTATTTCCATTTTGCATGACTGGTAATATTCCATGACATGTCATCATGCCACATGACTCGTATAATATTGGTGTTAAATGCAAATCGATAATGTCCATCACTTTTGATCTAAGAATTATGCAAAATATTGATATCATTTGTATTTGATCTGTGAAAAATAATCACTTACAACATGGGACATGGGCTCTGTAAAAAATCCAATGGAAAATGTGATTTAGAATGCTAAGAAATATGTAATAGCAAAATGAGAAGCTATGTGAATAGCAAAGAGTGAATAGCATTTTCTTTTCTCTTAATTTAGAGGGAATACTAGCCTTAATGTTAAAAAAGATTAGAAAATTACCCCATTTTCCTGTTAATACCAATTAGTACAATTCCAGGGGCCAAAAAGCCTAAACATATACTAATAGAGAGCATGACTTTAATGGAAAGTGAAATGATAACCCCTAGCATCAGTTCATACTTATCTAAGCTACACTCATCATGTACATGACACTGGTTAACATCAGAAGGGGTGGCAAAACATTTTCAAGCTGATAAAAATGTGGCCAGCCTGAACGGTTTTTTTTAATTCAGTCTTTTCTGTGTTTTCTGCATTGTCTGGTATGGAAAAAGGTAACGCCATACAACAGCTAGGCTAACATCCTTTTGGACTTCAATCCCATTACAGGATGTTCCTTGGCTCCCTAACTACCCAAAGAGCTTCTTCTTTTGTGGGAACCTGGGGGTGTGTGTGGAGAATTTTAGTTGCATACTCCTTTAGTTGCATAACATCCTTTAGTGACATTACTCTTGGATTTTTATTTTGCAATTACTTATTAGTGTTCATGTTGCTTTTCCTCCGTAGAATCTATGGTTCTCAGAACAAGGACTATTTTATTTTGTCTTCACCTCTCACACTTACCACAGTGCCTGAAACAAAGCAAGCTATGGTTCTTGAATTGAACTTAATTCAGTTGTTTGTGAGAATAAACAGAGTTCACAATTTTGTAAGTATAGGACCTGGAGCTTGATGAGCCTTCAAAATAATATTCACACCGAATTCTTTGCTCTTTCCACTACATCACACAACTCCTCTCATATCAAGGGTACATTAGCTACACCTGCATCTAAGTTATGAGCTTGCCCATAAAATGAAACTTCTTGGTTATGGCACTGAAAGAAATTGTTTGTTTCCTTATAAGATTCTTATGCATTTAAACCTTTATTCCTCTGATCTCTTGTCTTTTTTAATTCTATATTTTTATTCTATATTTTATTCTATAACATCTCATTATCTATACAGCTATGGTATCACAGATTTCAAACTGGAAAGGATTTTACAGGTGATATAATCAAGCCCTTTCATTTCTCAGGTAGGGAAACCTAGGTCCATTAGTAAATTTTACACTTTAGTCTGGTTATTGAGGGGTTCACAGTTTCATACTTTGGCTCATTAACTTCTCTAAGCTCAGATAATTTATTTTTAAAATAAATGTATATGTGACTACATCTATGCACTCTACCTATATCATCTATACTTGTTTAGACCTATCTATTCCTATTTAAATATATACATATATATATATATATACATTTATCTATATCATATATATCTGTCAACATACTTCTATAGATATATGCTTATATCTCTATACCTGTATTCTTAATTATCTCTATTTGTATGTGTATATACATAACTATCTTTATCTATCTACCTATCTATATCTCCTCTACAAATTATCTCCTCTATATCCTGGAATCTTTCTTTAGTAGGAACTGGTCAAGGGCTTTGTGTTTTCATTGTCCCTTCCCCATCTAAAGACTTGCTTCTCTCAGTTGCAAGCTTTCTCTGTACTCACAATGCTAGAATGACAAACAAGACCATATTCCCTTTTACATTCACATCATTGATATATCTACTGTATACTATATTTCCAAAGTTTCTAGAACCAATCCCACCCGCCCCAATCATTCCCTCAGTCCAGTTCATTCCATTCTCTCACATACAACCCTGAAGTGAAGGAAAAATATGCCAAAGGATGAATCAAGCAGGGTATAATTTGCAGAAAATAAATAACTGTGAAGAATTCTACCCTCAGTCCAAAAGAGATAATATACTGAGCATTCCTGAAATTTTTCTCATAAGCCCATTGGCATGAAGTACCAAGAACCTATTTTGTTGAAGAACTTTTTCTTTTATCTGTTAAATATTTCATAACTTCGCGATGCCTCAGTAATACCAATTCTTCTGAACTAAGCAGGGGCTTTCCTTCTCAGTATTTACTTGGAATTCCATAGAAGATAGGTATTACTTTCAGCTGCTTTATGAGACATGCTACGCAACAGTAGTAGCTTAACTTAAGTATTAAACATTTATTTAAAAGAAAAGGTAATTTACTAATGAAAGGTATCTCTTTCCTACTTCTTTTTTAAAAATACCTCTACTTGAAAAACTCCAATAAATACAGCTCCATATATAAAGAACAAACAGTGAGATTGTATGTGAAATTGAAAATGTCTTCCTTATATTTTGCTTGTTTCTTTAGGTGTAATGGGGGCATATACTAGGTCTCTCTCCCCAATCAAAAGTTTTAGTAGTCACCACTCACCACTGTGAAAGAGACTGAACCTGTGGCAGTCTTTTGTATACACTCTCAAATTAAACTCCAATCATAACAGAATCTAGTAAGTAGATCAGAAACAGACATAGAATATGTATGCATCTGGGTTTCCATTATATATGCTAAGAAGCAGCCATACCGAACATCCTTGAATACCCTATGCACACTTCCAGGACTGGGCTGTAACTGACTAGTCTCACTTAATACTAGTATATTATAAATTCGACATATGAATTTTAAGTTGCACGGTTTATCTTTGTTTTCTTTCAAATGTCCTTGCATTCTCTCTCTCTCTCTCTCTCTCTCTCTCTCTCTCTCTCTCTCTCTCTCTCTCTCTCTCTCTCTCTCTTTGCTTTTTTGGAGGGGGGAAGGCAGGGCAATTGGCGTTAAGTGATTTGCCCAAGGTCATATAGCTAGTAAGTGTTAAGTGAGGCCAAATTCAAACTCAGTTTCTTCTAACTCCAGGATTGGTGTTCTATTAACTGTGGCATCTAGCCACCCCCTTCTGTTCTCTTTTGATGAAGAATAATGTCTACATCCTGGCAGAAAGTTGATGGACTAGAAGCATAGCATTTGACAGACATTTTTGAAAAAGCAAATGTGCATATTTGTTTTGCCTGAGAATTATTTGTTACAATGGAGGGCTTAAAATTTGGGGGAGGAAGACAGAGTATATTGATAACTACCCCAACCCCTGGGGAAAAAAACAAAAGTAGAAATGAAAATGAAAAGAAAGGAGGATCTTTGAAACATTTCCAGTGGAATTTCTCAGATAAAGCTCAGGTGAGCGAATGTTTTGAAAATTGTAAACCTAGGTATCAGGTTCTCTCATAATACAGTTATGGAATATGAAGAATTGAGTGTATGTGAATATGTATATATAAAATATGTGTGTGAATATGTATATGCACACATATACGTATATATGTCTGTATTTATGTAGAGGAATGGTAGAGTTAGATGGTAATTACCATATACCATATACCAAATAGATGCTACTGATAAGCAGAGGACAATTTGCTCAAAATATCCAGTATAGAAACTGTAACTTCTTAGATGACCTGTCTCTATGACATTTTCTACCTTATGTATCTTTCCAGAAATTTGACTTCTGCCATCATCTTGCTCTTCTCTTCTCTTTTTACCTTTAATCTTTCAGCCCCCTTGCCTATTGTTTTCCCTGCTCCAAATTTTTCAGGCTAGGGTCACTGAATGCCTCAAGTACCAAATTCCCTTATGTCCATAGTTTACAACAGTTTGTTGTTACATCACATTCCACCCAAGAAACTAGCAGGAGAAGCTACAATGGCACCTGACCCTGGGACTGATTTTTTGAAGTAATATCCTTTGAATGGACACAAACATATTTGTAAATGCATGATTGTGCACAAGAGTAACTGTATTACCTTGGAACTTTCTCCTGAGGAATAATTAACTATCAGCATAATTCATATTTGTGGTTTTAATAGGAATGCATGTTTTACCAGTTACCTCATGAGTCTTATCCATTTGAAAATGAGATGATGTTTTCACTAAATGCTTTACTCTAGGAGTTATTCTTTATGACATTCTTTCAATAAAAGCTAACAGATTAGAATATGTCAGCATAGCCCACCTTACTTTCCTTTTGCAATAAATATCATTTTGGAATGTGTACTGATGAGTTTGCTTTGAATAACTACACTAGGCTTGACCATGTTTCTTTTTCTCCTCTTAATCCTATTTTTTTTAATGGAGTAATGTAACCCAATAATTTAATCAATAATTCTGGTCATATTCTTCAAATTACAATTCAACTGAACAGAAATATATTAAGCACCTACTATGTGCTAGGCATTCAAGAAGATCTTTGTTCTCTTTAGTTATAAGTCTGATAAGAAGATTTTTTTTCATCTTATTTGTTGAAACCAACAAATCAGAAATGATTTCTGGAATCACAAAGTATAATTAAACACATAACATGTAATTCACTTCTTTTGTCAGTTTGCCAAAGTGAGAATTTGAGTAAATGATACATTATACCATAAAAAAGACCTCCTTCAACAGACCCCTTAATGATGATAAATAAAGAACTTGTGTAAAACCAAGTAATTAATCTTCTAGAAGCATTCCACTGAAGTCACTAATAAGGCATCAGGAAATGCAAATATGTACATAAACAATACCTTTGTGAATTCGTAGCTCAGGATTATCACATTTTTCTTACAATGTGTATAGCTAGCTGTCCTCATCAGTAGTTAACTTCCTCCATGGTATAGAGATTTTGTTATCCAATATTTTGCTTCATACAAGATGTACAAAATGAAATAATTTGGGCTAAATGCATTAACTATGTAAGTGTTTCATTCTGATCAAGTATTCATTAAGTATTTAGGCTATTTATATTCCATGATTTTGTTATTATTATTGCCAATTCATTCATGAAATCCAATTTGGGTGTACTTATGTGTCACACAAAAGTTTTAGCTGAAACCCAAAGGAAAATCATTAGTAAAACCTTTTGTTGTTGTTTTTAGTATTTGTTTGTTTGCTTATTTTTGGAGGGCTATAGAAACTTAGGGGCAAATAGATGGCACATTGAAGAGAGAGTACCAGGCCTGGCATCAGAAAACTCATCTTTCTGAGACCAAATATGGCCTCAGGCACTTACTAGCTGTGTGACCTTGAGCAAGTCACTTCACCCTGATTGCCTAAGTTTCTCATCTGAAAAATGAGCTTAAGAAGGAAATGACAAACCACTCCAGTATTTCTGCAAAGAAATTCCCAAATAGGGTCATAAGTTGGACAAGACTGAGAAACAATTGAATAAATAGAAGCTGTCAAGTTTAATTGGTAAATGAAAAAAAATCTCTTTTATACTTGCAATCAAAAATAGTCATGCAGTCTTTGCTTAATGCCCAAAGCAGATGTGTCATACCCTTAAAGTGCCATATACTTAAAAAGGTTTAAATATCATTATGTATATAATTACATATATGCAAATATATAATTATATGGGTATATATACAATAGTAGGAGTATATATATGTTACATATACATATATATGTATTTATATATGCATATTTATGTTTATATACATATGTGTGTAATTTAATTTTTGCAAGGAATACTAATGAGAATCTTGCTATTCCAATGGAGTTATGAACCCTTCTCCATGGCACTTCAATTTATAGTCTTCAAATCATAGTCTTACCAGGAGCATTGGGAAGTTCAGGGACTCAACCTGGATCATAGCAAATATCAGAGGAGAAATTGAATTCCTGATTTTACTGACTATGAGGCCAGGTTTCCACACTGCATGTTTATGTAGATTATGAAAATGATTATTAGAAATGTGAGGTGGTTTATTATATCAGTAGCTTATCTCAGGCTACTTAAATAACATGGTCAATGGTAGATTGTGTAATAAATGAAGGCCTAGATGTAGAGATCAAATCCAGTCTCCAGACCTTGACTAGCTGTGTGATCCTTGCCAAGTCACTTAAGGTCTACTTGTATTAATTCTCTCATCTGTAAAATGCATATTATAATAACATATGCTTCTCAGTGTCATTGTAAGGATCACATGTGAACATATTTGTAAAGTGTTTTGCAAAATTTAAAGTATTCTTTAAATGTCAGCTCCTCCTCACTTTATTATTGTTGTAATAAACAATCATATTATTTTTAATATTCACTTCAATTTCTGGGTCATAGGAGCATATGGAGAACTTGCTGTTTGTGTGTGATCAGAATCCTATTTTTCCATATATCTGTTTGGCTTTTTTAAAATCACTTCTTGACTTGTAATGGAAAGGACTATCCATATCCAAAGAAAGAATTACAGGGTCTGAATGTAGAATGAAGCAAACCACTTACTCTCTCTCTTTTGTTTTGTTTCTTCTTTCTCATTTTTCACACCATTGGTTATAAACCTTCTTTACAACTTGACTGTTTAATGTGAATGTATTTGTAGAACATATATTGGATTACATGCAGCCATAGAAGGGGAGTGGGTAGGAGAGAGAGGGAGAGAAAATTTGGAACGCAAAAGCTTGTGGAAGTGAATGTTGTAAACTAAAAGTTAATTAATTTAAAAAATACTTTTCCAGACTCTGAGGCAATAAGAACCAGTTTTAAAAGAACCAATTAGTTACTACTCGATGGCATACATTTCTTTGAGCTTTGAAAAATAGCAACAATGACTTCATATGATTGTTGAGTTCAAAAACCTTGCCACACTATACATGCTTCAATAACTCAATTATCCATGACTACATTAGTAGGGGAATTGCCTTCCCTGAAACAGATCCCACCCCTCTATTCTCTGTAAAAGGTTTTCTTGACTCACCCTGACAGAGTAGTGCAGCACTGAAGAAAGCCCTCTCTGAAGAAAGACTCTCATCCCAAGAACCTTAGAACAGCAGTGCCCCACACCAGCAGCCTTGTTTCTACAAGGGTCCTACAGCCAACACTGAAGGGAGCCATCAGTGGAGATTGACCTCACCAGCCACACCAACCTTAGACCAAGTGCATATAGCTGTAGTTTTGTTCAAGACCTATGGGCATGGCTGTACCTTCAGAAGATCCTTGCTACTTGTATCCCAGCCCCAAAAGCTATCTCTTCATAAAGTAACTCCTATGGAGATAAGATATTGGCAACTGCTTTTCAGGAACCACTGTTACTAAATACCTAGAAATGATTATTATTATTTTTTGGTCACCAATGTGCTTGTCACTGTCAAATTTTTCAAAATCAAAAGGAGATATGATTTCACCAAATGAAATATAATTATGGAAGATATATTACAATTGGCTTTGTCGCTACACAGTGACACAAAGGAATCTTTACTAACATAGACTTGCAAGTAAAAGCTCTTATATCTTACCTCCCTTCTTACAATGTGATCTCATTGAGAACAGGGACCATCTCCATTTCTCTATTTGTTTCTATGGTACTAGGTCTAGTGTTCTGTCATGGGAAACGTTTAATAATCACCTTTTCATGAAAAGATTTAAGTCCCCAAACTTCTCTGGACCTCACTTCACTCATTTATAAAATATGGATCTTGGACTAAATGACACTTAAAGTTCTTTCTAGGGGTGGCTAGGTGGCACAATGAATAGAGCATTGGCCCTGTATTCAGGAGGATATAAGTTCAAATCCAGCCTCAGAAACTTAACACACAAAAACTAGCTGTGTGACCTTGGACAAGTCACTTAACCCCAATTGCCCTACCTTCTCCCCTCCAAAAAAAGAATAAAGTTCTCTCTAGCTCTGGTTCCATGATTTTATGATGCTATCATTCAATTAGATATTCTCACTATTTTTGTTCTTGATGTATTCCCTCCCCCATAGGGATATAGAGTGGTCCCATTATTTCATTATTATGGATGACTCTATACCAATACAACTCAGCACCTTTTCCACAACTTATACTCTTAGATGTCTAGAACAATGAAAGATTAAATTACTTGGTCAGGGTCACACAGTCAACATGTGTCAGAGATGAGACAAGAACATAAGTTTTGCTTGTTTTAAGTCTGGCTCAGGAGAGAGGGAAAGAGCTCAGGCAAGAAGGAAAGACTAAAGAGAGGGAGGGAAAGAGGGAAGAAGGAAGGGAAGGACAGAGGGTAGGAGGAAGGAAAGTAGGAATGGAGGAAAGGAAGGGGGGAGAAAAAGGGTGGGGGAGAGGAAGGGGAGGGAGAGACAGGGAGGGGGAGAAGCAAAGAGGAAGAGAAGCAAAGGGGGAGAGAATTAAGGAGAATAGATTGATGGTGATTTTCATTATTGCTAAGCCAAATTAGAAGAGATAACTTAAAAAAAATAAAAGTGCCATAAAACTCCAAATGGTTGCTTGTGAGAGATACCAGAATAGAAGTGCCCCACTTTGGAGACAGCAAGCTGAAATGCTTAGTGACATCTTCTTGCATATCATTTCTTCCAGAGCTAAGCACTACTCATTTATCCTCAAAATCTAAATTGAATGGAAACTTCAGACTTTTTCAACTACCTTTCATTTAAAATGCTGTATCATCATGATCAAAGATAGAAGAGAATATAGTGAAAGCAAAGGTAGAATAATGCTTTCATCAAATAATGAACCTTGTACTAAGGTGAATAAATTAAAAACAAGAAAAGTTTAAGGTGAGCGTCTGAGTCAGGATAATGTCAGAAACAACAAAGCTTTAGATCTTGTGTAGTAACAAATGATCTTCAGATTCATTTGGTAAAATCTCTAGTTCAAAACTAATCTTAACTAAGTGTTTGTTGAAGGCAGACAGTGAGAAAGAAAGGGAGGAGAGAAGAAGCTGAGGAAGGGATGGAGGGAAGGAGGAAGGCGAAAAGGAAGGTAAATTAGAATGTTAGGTAATTTTCTAATTATTGTGATTGACCATATGATTTTCTCCCTGCTTGAGAAGAGATTGCAGAATCATTGTGTCTCTACGTCTGGAGACACATCTTCTCCCCTGGATGGAGGTCTAGGTTTCTTCTGTTTCTTTTCCCCTTCAGTTAAAAGTACCCATTAAAACCCCAATTTCTGAGCTAGCCTTAAAAACTGGAGATATCCTTGTGCAAGATATGACCAAAAGTCCTACCTTTTCCCTAATATATCTCCCTCCTCCAGTATAAATTCATTCCTGAGCTTTCTACTCAAGCTAATATCTTTTATGTGTCATGATATAAATGGGGGAAAGGTGTTTTGAATATATGGTTACTCTATCACATTAGCACATATTCATTAATTAAATCATCAAGCTGTCACCCAAAAGAAATTGGGATTACAGTTGTGATATTTGGATGGGACATAAGAGGTCATCCAGTCCAACCCATTCACTTCTTTATAGACAGTGAATTAGATCAAGGTCTAATGTCTATATCAAAGTCACAAAGGTACTAAGCAGGAGAACTAAGATTCACACTTAGAGCTTTGATTACAAATTCTAGCTCTTTTTGATTACAAATTCTAGCTCACTGAATCAAGAATTAATTCAGAGTAAGAGAATATTTTTATTAACAACAAAATTTTTATTTAACAACAGGTGGCATTTATATACCACTTTAAGGTCTGCAAATTGCTTTACAAATATTAACTTATTTGATCCGCAAAACTAACTTAAGAGGAACTTACTATTATTATTCTCATTTTACAGATGAGGAAATAGAGAAATACAAAAGATAAGTGACTTGTCCAAGGTCACACATAACTAGTAAAGGGTCTGAGACTTAATTTGAACTCAGTTCTTCCTAAATCCAGATTCATCTCCCTAGCCATCATGTCATTTAACTACCATCAGAATAGTAGGGGAGCAAGGACATTGGACTTACTAGAGACCCAAGTCCTACTCTTGATTTTGCCACTTTAATCTATTAAGCTCTTTGAGCTTCAGTTTCCTTACCTATAATGATACAGATACTCCTTGATTCATAGATGTTTTATAAGCATTAAAGCAGTTAAAAAACCAAAATTTACAAGTAGTATGATACTTAAGGCATCATTAAAATATAACTTCCACTTACAGAGCTACCTTATTTTGGATAAGGTAACACGATGAAGAATATTAATATTGGGTCTTTAAATTTGCAAAGCATTTAACAAATACTACATCAGATTATCTTCACAACAACTCTAGGAGGTGGGTGGTATCATTATCTTCATTTTATAGATGAGAAAACTGAGTCAGACAGAGGTTAAGTGAGTTGCTGAGGGCCAGACATTAGGTATGCATTTGAGGTGGAATTTGAATTCAGATCTTTCTGATTCCTGGTATGATTTTCTATCTACTGTGTTGTCTATAAATGCTGCTGCTAATAATTATGAAGAGGATAAGGAGAAAGAAGAGGAATGGGGTAAGACAAAGTTCAGAGAATGACTTAAAGTTAAGCAGTGGTGGGAAACCTGAATCCTTGAGGCCACATATGCCTCTCTAGGTCCTCAAGTGTGGCCCTTTGTGTTCAAATTTTACAGAATAAATACTTTTATTAGGGGCATTTGTTCTGTGACATTTGAATTCAGTCAAAGGGTTGCACTTGAGAACCTTTATGACATATATGACCTTTAGGATGCAAGGTCCCCACCCCTGGAGGGAACAGGGTATCCAGTTGGTGGCATAAAAAGACTTGTTCCCCAATAACAAATGAAAGAGTATCAAAATGAGGAAACAGGAACAGCAGATTTGCACATACCCTGCCTGTAATCCACAGATGCCAGAGGTGTGCTGAATAAAAGTGTTCTATGCTTGAGGTTATAAAATCACAATAAAATTGCCAACACTGCTAAAAGGGAATGGAATTCAAATCCTACATAAAAGATAATTCATTTCAATGATACTTTCATAACTCTGCAAGGAATCTGATTACTTTTATTTGACTGTTCCATTCAATTAAAGCAATGCTAACCTTCTGGTTCCTTGCAGCATTTATCATGGGTAGGAAATTTTTCCAATATTCTGGCAACCACTTTGGGTCTTTAAGTATCTTATAAAGAGGTTGGACTATTATTATTATACATCATTATTACTACATGCTTGATGCATCTTTTTCTTGCATATGTCTATAATATTAAGATCTAGAAAATACATTAGAGATCATCCAGTCCAATGTCCTCATTTTGCTATTGCTGAGATGATGATGATGATGATAATGATAGGTTTTACATTTGTGAAGTGATTTAAATGTTATTTCATTTGTTCTTCACAATGACCTTGGGGAATTATCATACCCATTTTCCAGATAAGGAAACTGAGACATGAAGAGGTTAAATGAGTTACCCAGGATAATATTAAATATATAAAGTCATGGGGAGGCTAGGTGGCTCAGTGAGTAAGAGCGCTGGCCTCGGAGTTGGGATGACTCGAGATCGAATACAGCCTCAGAAAATGAGCACCCACACGTAAATAATGACTAGCTGTGTAACCTTGAGCAAGTTATTAACCCCAATTGCTTAAAGTATATATATAAAGTCATACTGGATATTGGAACTCTGGTCTTATTCCAAGTCCAGCACTCTTTCTACTGTCCCTCCTAGAGAGGTTAAAGTGGCCTAATGTTAAAAAAAAAAAAAAGTAGTACATAGCAGAGTTGGGATTTAAGCCTAGGTTCTCTGACTCTAATTCCAATGATCATACCAGTCAATCTCACATGTCTTGATTGATATATTTTATGTCAGTTATTAAATCCTGTATGCAGCAACTGTCACTTACTACACTTCTTATTAGAAATATGATTCAGGGGGGCAGAGCCAAGATGGCCAAGTAGAAACAGCATTTCCAATGTGCTCTGCCCCACACAAATTTCAAACAATGTGAAAGGGAGCTCCGAACAACTTCTGGAGTCACAGCACCCACAGAACGGCACAGAGAAGCTAACCTCCTGCTGAGGACAGCCCAGCAGCCCTGCAGGGAGTGGCCAGCGAAGTGCTCTGAGAGCAGGCAGCACAGCGAGCTGGGAACTGACAGCGCAGCCCACAGAGCAAGGCCAAGGTCTGCGGTTTTAGCCCCAGGGCGGCCGGGCCTTCAGCCGGCTGGTGGAACCCCAGAACACCAGCAATTGTGGCAATTCCAGAATTATCAGCACAGATATGCCTAGGACAAAGTGAGAGGTTAGTGCCATATGGACTTTGGGACCAGTATTTGGGGAACACGTGGCTTCCTCCCTTGGGGGCAAAAAGCTGCTGAAGAAACAGCTGCACGGAAGCCATTTTGCAGCGTCAGCAGTGGCTCTAGCTCCTGGTCTACAAACTGTAGGAAGATCCGGCAATCAGTCCGGGGGTTAATTGCTTTTGCTTTAAACTGCCTGGATCTGGATTGTGGTCTGGGGGGGGAAGTTTGGGGTGGGTATCCAACTTGCCAGAGTGGGTGGAGGCTTTACAGAGGCCAGCCAACTGGCGGAAGTTGTGAAGACCTCACATTTGGGCAGAAGCTCCCCTGTCTGGTGGCAGAGTCCTACTGTGGCAACAAGCCCAAAAATCAAGTAATTAAGTGGCAATATGCCTAGGCAAATGAAACAAAATAAAGAGAAAAGTTCAACACTGGACTCCTATTTCAGGGGCAAAGAGGCTCAAAGCATGGAGGAGGACTGTGAGGTCAGAACTCCTGCACCAAAAGCCCCAAATGAAAATACAAGCTGGCTACAGGCCATAGAGGACCTTAAGAAGCAGATAAGAGAAGTGGGGGAAAATTTGGGAAGAGAAATGAAAAAGATGCAAGAAAAGTATGAAATGACAGTCAACAGCCTGACTGAGGAAAATAACACCTTAAAAAACAGACTAACTCAAATGTCAAAAGAGGCTCAGAAAGGCAATAAGGAGAAGAATGCCTTAAAAAGTCAAATTTGCCAGATGGAAAAAGAATCTCAAAAGCTCACTGAGGAGATTCATTCCTTCAGAGTTAGACTGGAGCAAATGGAAGCTAGTGACTTTATGAGAAATCAAGATACTATTAAACAGATCCAAACAAATGAAAGAATAGAAGGCAATGTGAAATATCTCATGGGAAAAACCACTGACCTGGAAAATAGATCCAGGAGAGACAATTTAAAAATTATTGGACTACCTGAAAGCCATGATCAAAGAAAGAACCTAGAAATCACCCTTCAAGAAATTCTCAAGGAAAATTGCCCTGATGTTTTAGACCCAGAGGGCAAAATAGAGGTTGAAAGAATCCACAGATCACCTCCTGAAAAAGATCCCCAAAAGAAAACTCCCAGGAATATTATAGCCAGGTTCCAGAATCCCCAGATCAAGCAGAAAATACTACAAGCAGGCAGGAAGAAACAATTTCAATATTGTGGAAACACAATCAGAATAGCCCAGGACCTGGCAGCTTCTACACTGAGGGATAGAAGGGCATGGAATATGATATTCCAGAAGGCAAAAGAGCTGGGAATGAACCCAAGGGTCACCTACCCAGCAAAACTGAGTATCTTGTTTCAGGGGAAAATATGGTCATTCAGTGGAATAGAGGACTTTCAAGCATTCTTGATGAAAAAACCAGAGTTGAATAGAAAATTTGACATTCAGGCACAAGAAGCAAGAGATGCTTGAGAAGGTAATCAAGGAAAAGAAATCAAAAGGAACTTATCAAAGTTGGACTATTTACAGTCCTACATGGATAAACAATAACTGTGTTTGATGAAACCTTTCTCATTATGAAAATAATTGAAGAAGGGTACATGGCATATGTTCACAGGTATACATGGATAGAGGGCACAGATTGAATTTGATGGGAAGGGATGATTATTATTGTTTTTTTTTTTTTTTGGAGGGCAATTGGGGTTGGGTGACTTGCCCAGGTTCACGTGGCTGGGTTTTTGTTTGTGTGTTGGGTGTCTGGGGCCAGATCCGAGCTCGGGTCCTTCTGGCTCCGGGGCTGGCTCTATGCTCACTGTGCCACCTAGCTGCCCCAAGGAAGGGATGAGTCTTAAGGGGTGAAGTCAAGAGATGAGAGTGGAAAGTGGGCAAGAGGAGATGGAGAGACACAGGGTAGGGCAAACTATCTCATGTAGAAGAGGCAAGGGGAAGTAGTTGCAGGGGAGGGGAAGAACAGGAAGGCAAAAAGGCATATTCTCATTGAAGTTGGCTCAAGGAGAGAATCACATACATACTAAATGGAATATCTTACCCTCACTCACTCTCCTGAGTAGGGGAAAGGGGGATAAGAGGGGGGATGATGGAGGGGAGGGCATTCTGGGGAGAGGGGACGTTAGAAGTACTCACTATCAAAGAGGGACAGGATCAAAGTAGGGAATGGACCAAGTGGGAGGTGAGACAGGTGGGAGGGAAATATAAGCAGTCTTTTGCAATATATCTACTATGGTAATGTTTTGCATAGATATACATGTACAACACATACTGAATTGCTTATCTTCTCAGAGGGAGTGGGTGACAAGGGAGAAGGGGAATGGATCTGAAAATTGAAGTTTTAAAATTAAATGTTTCATAAAATGTCCAGGCAGTGGGGCTCAGAGATTTACCTTGCCCTAATGGCAAAGTCGAAGGGGGTATGGGAGAAGATATGGGAGAGAGCAGATTGGATGAGGGGATACCTAGTGGGACTGCTATTATGGGGTGGTGGGTAGGGAAAAAATGGGGGAAAATGTAACTCATAATCTGGTGGAAATGAATGATGTAAACCAGAAGTTAATAAAGCATTTGTATAATTAAAAATAAAAGGAAATATGCTTCAGTCTATATATAGCCACCATATACATTATTTTGATTTTGATTCTTCTGAGATCTCAGCACCCATTTCTTTGCAGTCATATAGAATTATTGGGCAAATATAGATATTAAAATGACTTTTGATGGCAAGGAAAATTTTGGGATCATCAAAAGCACTATGTAATTTCCCAAATGCAATCCAATTTGTCTTCTTTCATCTACTCATTTCTGAGATCATCTTCCACAAAGCCTTTACTAGGTATATTTTGACTTCTAGTCTCAAAATATCAACCTATCCAAGTGCATGTATAACTGAGAAATAGTAATTCTTTACATACTTGCTTGGTCCTATCTATAAGACTCCATCATAATAATGATTCCTAGAAAATGAGATGCAGAAATCTTAGTCATTCTAATTCAGCTATAACAGAATCATAAGTTTATAAAAGTGTTTCCTCTCCCCCCAAATAGATAAGAATTCTATTTCTTTTTTTGATAGCTTCCTTTTCCACCTGGATATTCCTTGACAAGATTAATGAAATAGCCTCTCTTTCTTTTCTTTTTTACTTGTATAACATGGAAATCATTATTATTCCCCTCTTCTCCAACCATCAGTGCTTCTTATCATCTTCAAAACATGCTCAAAATTAAACATTTCTAATGTGGTGATCGTGGTATGAAATATATAATTCTTGACTTCCTCCATTCTAGTAACTCATCCATATATTGTCTTTGTAAAGCAAACGTACTTCAATTATATTATATTCATTTGTAGGTTCCAGTTATTTTCCATTCATTTCTTCTATAATATCAAACGCATATTCTTAAGGAGGATGGACCAGACAACCTCTACAATTCCTTCTATCGTCAGGAAATTATGATTCTATTTTCAGCATAAATTGCACCAGTGAAAATGCACCAAATATCTAGATATCGTGCTGCATAACTGAATATGTTATATTGCCTCCATTCTTTGCCTCACTTCCTATGGAAACCTAAACTAATATGAGATTGAAAGGCAATTAGCACATACTTCTAAGAAAAGCTTCCTGTTTCTGAAAATATTGAATTTAGCTTTGCAGTTATAAAACTGCTTAGAGGATCAAAATAATTTCACAGAAAACTAAACTCCATCCATCAAAGTCAAACATAGGTCAGAATATCACTTAATTTGCTTGCTTTATCGAACATATCGATGACTGTTAAACAGTAGATAGTGGATTAGTGTAAGAGTTCCAAAGGCCTGATTAAAAAGTTCAAAATGATTTCCTAAAGAAATGTATTGACTTTCCAACTATTGATTTAACCTGAAGCAATTCATCTGTAAACACCACTTAAATTTGCAACTTGTAAAATAAGCAACTGAAAATTGCAAATTAAAGTCTATAAATAAATTCCATAAGAACTGTATCTTTTACAAACTAGAGATTCCTCAGATAGCCAAGTTATAATCTTATTCTAGTCTAAGAGTTCTTAAAGTTTTGTTTTGTTGTGTTTTTTAATATGTCGTGGTCACTCTGCCAGTCCAGTGAAACCTATAAGGCTTGTATACATTGCCACTTACATTCTTTCGTAATTGAAGGAAATGCTGATATTGAATTAGAGGTTAGAAAAATAAGGGTGTATTTTTCCCCATTCAAATTCATGACCCCTCAAATCCAATCATGAACCTGCTGCAGGTTCATAGACCTCAGGTAAACAATCTCTTGTCTAGAGATTACAAGTTTTAATCTGTCAAATGTTATTTTGTAATAACTTTAATTGCCACATCATTAGTTAGTGTGAATTACAGGTATGTACTTGAGATGATACATGACCAAAAGAGTGAAATTTTCATAGCAAGTAGTATTGTCTAATTCTAACTCTATGTAGATTATTTTCATGGGAGCAAAATGGAACATAAATCAGAACATATTGTTGAGGTTAGAGCAGAAAACAAAATAAAAGTGCAACCAAAGAGACTGACATTACAGGAAAGCTGATTTCTTCTAACTTAAGAAAAAAATGTTCTAGAAATTAAAGATATCCAAAAATGCAATGGGTTTCTTAGGTGTGTATCATGTAGCAGATAGCTGTCAGAGTGGAGATAGTGTTGGAAAAGGAGTCAGGAAGACCTGAGTTCAAACCCACCTTCAGACATTTATTAGCTGTACATAAATCTGAGCAAGTTATTTAATCTCTGCATACTTCAGTTTCCTTATCTGTAAATTGGGGATACTAATACCACACCCTCCAGGGTTGTTGTGAGGGTAAAATGAGATATCTATAAAGTGCTTTGCACACTGTGAAGAACTGCATAAATGCTAAATTCCATATCAATGAAGGTGAAATTCAAGCAGAAGTAGAGAGATCAGTTGTCATGCATGTTGTAGAGAATATATTCATGCATATTGAATTAAATAAATGGTGTCCAACTTAAAGAGGAATGGAACTACTAAATTATTTGTAAAGATTGCTGTAGTCTATAGTTTAAAATCTATTATCCATGTTTTTTTCTAATTTTCCTTTTATTAATTTTGAAATTTTCCCAATTAAATTTTATTCTGGCTCAGGTTGCAATCAGAATGCTGTGGGTTAAATGTAGCCTTTTCACTATGTGGTCTCTGGGCTAGAAGACTTCTAAGATTCCTTCTTATTCTCAGCTCCTATGATTCTATGAAATTGATGCTATAATGATATAATTGTGCAATAATAAATAATAATGTGATAATATAATAATACATCTACCTTACTTATACATGTCTAGAAACTTATTTTACACATTTCAGAACAGCCTGCTATGCTCAAATTTCTATTAAAAACTTATAGTAGGTGACCTCAAGAGAATATTCTTCTAACCTAGGTTCATCAATACTAACCACTGTTACTGTATCCAGATTTATTCTTTAATTATTAGAAAACTCTGACCTTTTTGCTCCCAATTCTTGTGATACTGAATTCCAGTTTACTGAAGAAAAACAAAACAGAACAAATCCTTCCCCAACTACTGCCACCCATTTTTCAAAAACATAAAACTCAACCTTACCATGTTAAGTCCCCTCTTCAGAGATGCCTGTGTCTTTGTATGAGGTATTACCCTAACTTTAGGCTTCTCCCTTTAATATTCCTTCCTCTTATACCTCTCACTGAGGACTAGCTTTTCACAGATGATATTACTTCCAAGGCCTTCCTTCTCAGTATTAGCTGGACCTGCACTCTTGCCCTCTGACTCAGTAATTCTTCTTGGGAGGACTAAGAATACTCTTGTCCCCTATTCCTTCTTTTTAATCTTGAAAATCAATTTTATTTTATTGTATGGTTAAAAAAGAGTAAGTTATTAGTTTCTGAAGACAAAAGGGTTTTGTTTATTTGTGTTTGTTTGTTATTAATACAAAATTTCTGAAAAGGTGATCTAGATAGTAAAAGAATTTTAAATGCATTTATTAAAACAAATCCACCAGTGATCAGTCCTTTAAAAGACTAATTAGTCACAACAGTTTTTACATTCATTCTTATCATACAGAACAATATACAAATTACACACCAAGGGAAAGGGAAAGGTCAAACAAATTAAAGTAAACAATATGTCATTAGGAAAACTAAAATTCATTTTATAAAGTAAACGCAATTTTGTAGAAACAACCTTAAGATAAATATGGTTTAATATAATAGTGGTTCAATGCATAACAGTTTCATTAGACACTCAAAAAATAGAACTCTCAGGGGGTGGAGCCAATATGGCGGAGAAGAAACAGCACTTCCAAGGCACACCAGCCCATACCACTTCAAAATCATGTAAAAGGGGACTCTAAACAACCCCTGGAGCTCCAGAACCCACAAAAAGACACAGAGAAGCTAACCTTCCACTGAGGACAGCCCAGCAGGCAAGCAGGGAGTGGCCAGCACAGCACTCTTGGAGCTTTGCCTAGGACCTTGTGAGTCAGAGGTTTTAGTCCCTTGGATCTGGATTGTGATCTGGGGTGGAGGTCTTCGGGTGCGTGACCAGCTTGCCAGAGTGTATGGGGGCTTCAGGGAGAGCACCCAACTAATACTTCCGGCAGTTGAAAAAACCCCAACATTTGTGATGATAGCTCCCCTGTCGGGTGGCATAGTACTACTGTGGCAACAAGCCCAAAAGTCGAATAATAAAGTGGCAACGTGCCTAGGTAAAGGAAACAAAATAAACAGAATAATTCAACATTAGACTCCTAATTTGGGGGCAAAGAGGATCAAAGCATGGAACAGGAGGAGGACTGTGAGGTCAGGAATCCTGCACCAAAAGACCCAAATGAAAATACGTGTGGGTTATAGGACATAGACGACCTCAAGAAGGATTTTAAATACCAAATAAGAGAAGTGGAGGAAAAAAATTGGGAAGAGAAATGAGAAGGATGCAGGAAAAGTATGAAATGAGAGTCAACAGCCTGACTGAGGAAAATAACACCTTAAAAATAGACTAACTGAAGGGGCAAAATAAGCTCAAAAAGGCAATGAGGAGAAGAATGGTTTAAAAAGTCAAATTTGTCTAGCTGCCCCTGCAGCGATGGTAAAGTGGCCAACATGGAGGACAGACTGTGCAGGTTCCTGAAGGAGACCTGGGACAAGGAGCTAGTGCTGACCACGTCCTTCTCCACTGGCACCCCGGTGCTGCTCATTTCCCCCCTGAGTCCCTACCCCAAGTACACCAGCATGATCAACCACGTGACCCCCTACGACTACCCAGTTCCCCTCTGAGATGATGGCAACATGCCCGACGTGCCGGGACACCCCCAGGATGCTCAGGGGCCATCCCTCCAGTGGCTGAAGAACCTGTGAACCCCACTGCCCTCTCCCTCCAATAAACATGCTGGTGCTCTGGGAGGCTTCAGGGCTGCAGAGGCACAAAAAACAAAGCCAAATTTGCCAGATGGAAAAAAGAATCTCAAAAGCTAACTGAGGAGAATCATTCCTTCAGAATTAGACTGCAGCAAAAGGCAGCTAGTGACTTTATGAGAAATCAAGATGCTGTTAAACAGTTCCAAGAAACTGAAAGAATAGAAGGCAATGTGAAATATCTCATGGGAAAAACCACTGACCTGGAAAATAGATCCAGGAGAGATAATTTAAAAATTATTGGACTACCTGAAACCCATGATCAAAGAAATAACCTAAAAATCATCCTTCAAGAAATTCTCAAGGAAAATTGCCCTGATGTTTTAGACCCAGAGGGCAAAATAGAGGTTGAAAGAATCCTCAGATCACCTCCTGAAAAAGATCCCCAAAAGAAAACTCCTAGGAATATTATAGCCAGGTTCCAAAATTCCCAGATCAAGGAGAAAATACTACAAGCAGCCAGGAAGAAACAATTTCCATATTGTGTGGAAACACAATCAGAATAGCACATGACCTGGCAGCTTCTAGACTGAGGGATTGAAGGGCATGGAATATGATATTCCACAGGGCAAAAGACCTGGGATTAAAACCAAGAATCACCTACCCAGCAAAACTGAGTATTTTGTTTCAGGGGAAAATATAGCCATTCAGTGGAATAGAGGACTTTCAAGCATTCTTGAGGACAGAACCAGAATTGAATAGAAAATTTGACATTCAGACACAAGAAGCAAGAGATGCTTGAGAAGGTAAACAGGGAAAAGAAATCACTATGAACTTTTCAAAGTTGAACTATTCATATTCCTACATGGAAATACAATAACTGTAACTGATGAAACCTTTCTCAGTATGAAAATAGTTGAAGAAGGGTATA
Source organism: Gymnobelideus leadbeateri (assembly GCA_011680675.1). Taxonomy (NCBI): domain Eukaryota; kingdom Metazoa; phylum Chordata; class Mammalia; order Diprotodontia; family Petauridae; genus Gymnobelideus; species Gymnobelideus leadbeateri. The sequence goes on from WOXC01008578.1 coordinate 288,345, forward strand.
TGGGCATATGAATACATATGTGATTATGTGTAAATATGTTTACAGGTATACATGGATAGAGGGCACAGGTCAAATTTGGTGGGAAGGGATGATAATTAAGGGGTGAAGTTAAAACGTGAGAGAGGAATGTGGTGAGAGGAGATGGGGAGAGATGGGGGGGTAAACTATCTCATGTAGAAGAGGCAAGGGGAAGTGGTTACAGGGGAGGGGAAGAACAGGAAGGCATAAAGGAAAAAAAAACTTTTCTCATTGAATTTGGCTCAGGAAGAAAGTGACATACGTACTTAATGGGATATCTCACCCTGCAGGAGAGTAGGGGGGAGGGGGATGATAGGGGGAATGATAGAAGGGAGGGCATACTGGGGTGAGGGGAGGTTGGAGGCATCTATTTTTGAAGAGGGACAGGATCAAAGTAGGGAATGGACCAGGTGGGGGTTGGGATAGGTGGGAGGGAAATATAGGCAGTCTTTTACAATATATCTACTATGGTAATGTTTTGCACAGCTATACATGTACAACATATACTGAATTGCTTATCTTCCCAGCGGGAGTCATTGACAAGAGAGGAAGGGAATGGATCTGGAAATCGAAGTTTTAAAATTAAATGTTTCAAATATATATATATATATACTATTATTAATACTATTTTGCATGTAATTGGGAGATGAGCTGTGCAGCCATTGTTGCACAGAGATTCACCTTGCCCTTATGGAAAAGTTGAAGGGGGTATGGGAGAAGATATGGGAGAGAGTAGATTGAAGAGGTGATATCCTGTGGGACTGCTATTCTGGGGTGGTGGGTAGGGGGAAAATGGGGAAAATTATAACTCAAAATCTGATGGAAAGAATGATATAAACCAGAAGTTAATAAAGCATTTGGAAAAAAAAATAGAACTCACTGTCAAATACATTGTCTCCTTAACATGTAAAAAAAGATTGTGCATCACAATTAGGTATTCAATAACTTTACACAATAAAATCAGAGTCATTTCAAAACATATGTTTGCATACCTTTCAACTAGAACTAAATTTATTTTGTACTTCAAATTATTTTAGAAATAATAAATATAAAATCCAAAATACATAACTTTGAAAAAAATCTACATTGTATCTTTCATATGGCTCCAATCACCTTCCCCTAATAGTCTAACAGCCTTAATTTATTTCCAGGGCAAAGCTCCTAACTGTTGGGACTTGATGAAAAATGGCCAGAGTACACAACCAACCAATGACTGCTCCAAAGGACCCCCAGTCTTCCTTGTGATTTAGATAGCCATCACTTAGGTGGTTTGGATTCCAAGCATATTATGCTTTACCCATGTATAAATTGAACCAATGTGCCTGTGTGCCAAGACGAGCACTATAGTTTTCCTTTCTTTTTAACAGAGGTAAGTTTCATAGCACTCCATGACAAAAAAATAAATATTTTTTTTCTGCTCTATGTGTACCAGAACTGAACATAATCATCATGGTAAAGGCCATTTCATTTTCATTTAATAACCACAAGAACAAAAAAATTTCTATTTAGCAGGGCAAACATTTTCTTTACCTAAATATCAATGAAAATTCAACTCATACTTATCAGTTTTGAAGATTATTTATTATAACCATGTTTAAATGTTATAAAAATGTTCAGTGAAGTGATTGTAGAAAAAGAAAATTACTAAGTAGGAACTACGTGTGAGGAAGATGAACATTTACAAAACAAATCTCAAACACATTAACAATAGAATGATGTACTGTAGAATTTTACTTTGGGTGATTTAAAGTTTCAGTTTAATAAATCAATATAAGAACAGTTTTGATATAGCCAACTCTTGGTTATTCAGGAAATGAATATTCAGTGTGTGGATTATTCAAGCTTGTTTTTTTCTCCTCTTATGGTTGCCTTTTATTCATTTTACTGCCCAAAAGTACATTCAGAAGCATATGACCAGCAGAGATACAAATCATCCCAGTCAAAATTTTACTTGGTATCATTTGTATGTAAAGGTTTGACTAAGGGGGAGATTGAAACACACACACACACACACACACACACACACACTTACATATGAATATATATGTACACAAACACACACACACATATATAAAATACAGTCACTTTTTAGATGATCTGTGAAATTCATTTAACCACACTTATAGCCAGGTAATAAATAGGGTTTGACTGTAATGAAGAAACTACCCCATCATGTAGATTTGAACATACAAACTGATTTAAAAAAAAGATCGATTAACTAGAAACTCATAACTAAATGTAATAGATATCCTGTTTCCCATTTAAATCTTTATTAATTTCTGCAAATTAGTCCCATGTCTTTTCTGCCTAATGGGTTTCTCCACAACAATGCACCTAAAACACCAAACAACTGGTTCTAAATGTCATAGTCGACAGGTATATTTAGATCACTTTTATAGTAACTGAAATGAAGAAAGCAACACTCAGGATTGTTAGATTTCTAGTAGTACATACTAATTTCTGCTGAAACAATCTAGGTAGATGAGCTTTAATGAAGAGAAGGTGTGACGTTCTACTGGCTAACAACTCAAGCTAGCAAAATAACTATTTCCTATATACTTTATGATGCTTTAGCTTGGTTAAATGTGAGTTCTTGGGATGTACTTCCTCTTCACAAAAAAACTACACTGCAAACTGTTAGTATTTATTCAGAGGTGGGTTTTTGTTTTTGTTTTTTAATCAACAACAACAACAACAAAATAATACCCTGATTAGTACATAGGAAGGAATAATGATTCTCTTTTCACATTCTTTAGTGCAGGTAGGAAAATGACACTCAACAGGAAGAAAATACAATCAGTACTCTGAAACCGATGTTTTACAAACAAAAGAAAAAGATAGGGTTAAAACAACTTTAATTCTGGAGGGCAAAGGAGCTGAGATTAAAACCAAAAATCTCTTTCCCAGCAAAACTGAGTATCATGTTTCAGGGGAAAATATGGTAATTCAGTGGAATAGAGGACTTTCAAGTATTCTTTATGAAAAAACCAGAGTTGAATAGAAAATTTGACATTCAGATACAAGAAGCAAGAGGAGCTTGAGAAGGTAAACAGGGAAAAGAAATCATAAGGAACTTATCAAAGCTGAACTATTTACATTCTTACATGGAAAACCAGTAATTGTAATTTATGAAGCTTTTCTCAGTATGAAAATAATTGGAGAAGGGTGTATGGGCATATGAATATATATGTGAATGTGTTTATATATGTTCACAGGTGTACCTAGATTGAGGACATGGGACCATTTTAATAGGAAGGGATGATACTTAAAAGGTGAAATTAAGAGGTGAGAGAGGAATATAATGAGAGGAGATAGGGAGAGACAGAATGGGGTAAACTATCTCATATAGAAGAGGCAAGGGAAAATGGTTGCAATGGATGGGAAGAACAGGAAGGCAAAAAGGCAAAACCTTATTCTCATTGAATTTGGCTCAGGGAGAGAATGACATACATACTAAATAGGGTATCTCACCCTACAGGAGAGTAGGGGGAAAGGGGATGAGAGGGGGGATGATGGAAGGGAGGACAGGCTGGGGGGAAGGGAAGTTGGAAGCATCCACTTTTGAAAAGGGACAGGATCAAAGTAGAGAATAGACCAAGTCGGAGGTGGGTAGGAGGGAGGGAAATAGAGTCAGACTTTTACAATATATCTACTATGGTAATGTTTTTCATAGCTACACATGTACAACTTATACTGAATTGCTTACATTCCCAGGAAGGGTGGGTGACAAGGGAGGAAAGAAATGAATCTGCGTTTCAAATTTTTAAATTCAAATGTATAAAATATATAAATACTATTATTAAAACTATTTTACATGTAATTAGGAAATAAGACATACAGGCATTGGGGCATAGAGATCCACCATGCCCTACTGGAAAAGTCAAAGGGGATATTGGAGAAGATATTGGAGAGAGCAGATTGGAGGAGCGGATATCCTCTGGGACAACTATTTTGGGGTGTTGGGCAAGGGGAAAATTGTGGAAAAAATTGTCACTCAAAACCTGGTGGAAACGATTGATGTAAACCAGAAGTTAATAAAGCATTTAAAAAAATTTGAAGGATCAGGGTGAACTGTATACATATCTACACACTGCCTACACTGACCACATAAGTAAGCGGTACATCTCTTTGTCCTCATCATCCTTGAGCACTGGGAATATCCCTCTACTATATTCCAGGATGGAGCTTCTGTGGCTCTGTGACATGGGTATTCACTTAAATTGTTTAACTATCTCTTTATAGAAAACCTTTTCTTTTCCAACTGAATATCAGAATTAAGGCTTTTTAAAAATGGTCTTATCTATGTTATTCTGCTGGGGAAAATCAACAGAATAATCTGCCAGAATACCACTTTATAGATTTCTTTAGAAATGAGAGTCTTCTTAGGATCACCTGTATATGAAATAGGCTACTGAGCCCCACGAACAGGATTAGTTTTATATTCCTTTAATTATTTTACTTTAGAGTAAACAAGACTGCCTGTGTGCATTATCACTCTGTATGGGCACTCAATATAAAGCTGGGTTTTACAATTTCATCTTACAATGGACATTTCCTAAATGAGGCACAGAAACACTTCTGTGTTTTATCAGTAGCAATACTTCCAGTCAATGAGATATTTCACTTACTGAATTATGTTCTCTGTTACATATGCACTAAGTTGCTGAAAGGATGAAACTAATGTTGGTTTATACTTGGTGTTAACCTTTCCCACAAAACTAAGGGAATATTCATTTCTTTCTAATTTTCATTTTATTTTAGATAGAAAATATTTAGCTTTATTTTTATCTTATAGACTATTTTTATAAATTGGTTATTTGTGAGATTAGAAGCAACAGGCAGTCTTATATTCCCAATAGCACAGAATATTTGTGTTGACTTACAAGGATGTTAATAATTTTACAATTCCAAACTATAAACACACAATAGCTCATTATCTGGAATTCAAACTCAATGTAGCTCTTTTGCAGGAAGAATTTGATTCTATCACAAGGTCAATGACACATACAGAATAACTGTAATGGCAAGCAAAGTAGTTAACACCTTGTTTCAGCTATTTAATTATTTGGCACCTTGTTCCAATTCAAGTTTCTTTTCATCCTTGCCATGATTATATCGTCTTTTGTTAAGAAACAGAACTTGTGAACTCCTGTTGTAACATCAACAGGAAGGGGTGAAATAGGGAGGAGCTTAAAAACCATATATAAGGAAAAGCCCAGACTTGGAAAGATCAGAACTGAGAGAGCACTTGTGGTAGTAGATTTTGAGAAGGGAACATTTGTGGTAATGGCACTCTGTCTATTCTGCCTGTTTGTTTTTATTTGTGATGTGTGTTGAGTTCTCAGACATTGTTGGTGGGTCTGTGTTGATTTCACAAGCAGAAAGTGAATTGATGATGGTGCCAGCAATGTGAATGAATGTTATGGTGGCTCTTTTAAGATTTGTCTTCCCATAAACAGGAACTGTGAAGGACTTGAGGTAGACTGGATACTGTGAGCTTCAATATGGAATGGGATCTGGACAAAAAACTAGACAAGGAGATGAACAAGAAATTGAGAGCTGCCTGCCCTTCAATCCAGGTGACAGTTTGGTAGATTTGGCAAGGAACTGGGAGCATGGGAAGAGGTACCATAGAATCTGAGAGCCAAACTTGGAGTCAAGATAAAAAGACCTCTCCTTGGGTATTTAATACAAACTGAGAAGATCATGATTTACTGTGGCCTAGGGGTGGGAGTACTTCGTACTCTGTATCCTGTACATCTTCAGAATGATTGAATTAAGGGTGATTGGAAAGTAATCTCCAGTTAAGAAGAAAGAAGACATTTTGACTTAGAGATTAAGACAATGTGACCTAGGAGTGGAGAACTTTGACCTTTTTGCTTTATGTCCCTTAAGGAGGCCTGCTCCTTAAGGTTGATTGAGTTAAAGGCTTACTGAATGATTGTACTTTATTTAAAACTCTGTGGCCACTTTGGTGATAAGTTGTTAAGTTATAACATTGTGAATGCTGTACTTTGGTTTCTGTCAATGTTTTTTCTTAGTTTATTACTGAATAAACCGAGTGTTCACTATACTAAGTAATCAGAACCTCAAAGCTGCTCACAGCAGCAGTCCTCCGGGAAGTGGCTCATGCTTGGATTTACAATAGCAAATAAATATATCCCACTCCTCCTTACCCAACAACCAGACTACTTTAAAAACTTTTGGAAGAAAGAGGCTGTATTTGCATAAATTTGCCTTCTGGTAAAGTTTCTGTCTCCTGAAACTAAAAACTACTTTTGATACAGTGATAATAGTGCTGTTTATGAAGATATCTGGAGAGTTATTTTTATACTTTGTCATAGGAGATTGAATATCCTTCCTATTATATTATGCTAGTTTCTGACTCTAATTATTATTAGTTGTCTAATCTACCAACTAGTATTTTTTTCTCCCTAAATGTTACATGTAGTTTGAAATTAACTTATTTTAACCATCCCAAAATGTATTTAGTTTCAGCACGCAAAAAATGAAATAAAAAGACTTCTAAGCAATCAATATACCTGTCATATCAGCAATGGTGTGGCACCCAATGCATCAATGTGTTGAATAGTATCAGCACGCAAGTAAATCTTTAGATACAACAATGCCTCTCAAGA